>CM018688.1:20939514-21407014 GCA_009363875.1 Mikania micrantha
GATCCGTTTTGCAAGTTCGTTATTACGGTTCCTCACTTCTTTCTCTCATAGAAATTCAAAAACACGTTGTCTGTATTCTAAGAACCTGTTGATAAACCCATAAAATGAATCTAAGAAACATTCATCTTATTTGTTCCAATCAACACGAAAATAATAACCGTTAAACTGTTAAAGAAATTATTTATCTTATTTTTGCATTTGTCTTTTTCGTTTCAAGTTAAGTCTTTTAATACAAATGTACATTCTATGTTCTTTGTTCTTTTACATATTGACATGGATAAGTGAGTATTAACATATCTTTCATATTGGGTAGATACATAACTAAATGTAGATTTCACCTATTGAGTTATAACTAATCACTCACGAAAGCACACTAACCAACAAATATATATTCCACTATATCAAAAACTAAGGATCATTAAAATAGCTGCAACGCGTGTATTATAAAAAAATCATAACATTATGGCAGATTGTTCTGCCACTCAGTGTCCCATGTAGTAAAATGTAAGCAATTTAACTTAAGTAGATCAATTATATAAGAGACTATATAAAAATAGCTTTAATGGAGTATATGTTAAGTAAAATGACCTATTTATCCTAAAGCTTAAAATTTTAACAAAGTTTAAACTTTAAAGTGAATGAAATGGTTACAGAATGAAACTATGGTAAATGTACACTAATGACCAAAGATGCAAGTTACAGCAATAATCTGATGCAAACATTTAAAACGCTAGTAAGCTTTGTATTTTATAAGTGTCTAATTTATAAGATTAATTAGAGTAAACTTAAAAGAAAGAAAATCATACCTTAAATGTATAGGTAATCTTCAATATCAACAAAGGAGAAGCTCTTAAGAGGACCGACTACAACAGACAAACAAAAAATTAACACAATTCCTCGAAAAAGAATATACTCTTTGTAAAAAAGATTCTTTTTTAGCTTTTTAAGTCAAACTTATAACCTCTTAGGCTCAAATTCAACAAAAAAAAAAGTTAAATATATAAAACATATATCTAGATGCTCATATATACGTCAAAATTTCCAAATGAATAAAATAAGACCACCATGTGCAATAACCTCTTTCATTCCTATACCAAGAGTTCAAGAGCTTCCAATTCTACAACCTGACCAATGTTTGTATGTCCTACCAAATTGTTACCTAAAACTTTCATACGGATAAAGAAGATCAGCTGCTTAAAGGAAAGTTGAACGAACAAATGGTAACCTGAACAATCTGAAATATATGTGAACAAATGCCATACATAGTAATTGGTGTAAATTTGAATGTGTAGATGTAAATGTTAAGTTACTAAGTAACTAATAATTAATTAACCTGATTGTATATGTGCATATCAATGAATGAAAGGACGCTGCAAATATTTGTGTAAATATTCTTATGCATGAACTTTTCTTTCTATTGTAAATGTAATAAAGGCATCAGAATGATGGACTCTTTGACGATAGCTACCAGACTTCTTTATAACATAACCTGAATTTTAGGCTGCTAAACAAAATCCTAACGATCAAGAATTGAAGTTCTAAATTCTTATATATGATCAACAGCAAACATTTCAAAAACTGATTTGCAAGCTAAAATCAACATGCCACGATTACGAATTTAACCATTAATCGTTTCGTGTCTTCCTGCTCTGAAAGTGAAGATAAAAGCAACCTGAACTAATCACTGCAATTAAATTCTATTAATCCTGTTGTACATTTGGTTGTGTTGACTCCTCTAAAAGTAAAATTTAACCGACATTAAATAAAATTCAGGAAATATATTTCCTCAAATGCAGGAAAAGTGAAATTTTTCATACTATGTTTCAATATTACAGTGACACAATTCCTTTAAGTACCAAACTACCAATGTACCTATTATCCATATTTGATTCAAGCATGAAAGAAAATACAAACTACAAATCTACAGTTAGTTGAAACTGCCAATTATAACCAAAATAATAAAACTACGAACATATTAACTGAAAGCAAAAATCACTGCAATCAGTTGTAGTGAGCGAGAAAGAACTTAAATTTACTATAATAAATTTTCAATTGTTAAACTTTGATATCAAACAAAAAAAACCCCTTACAGTTTAATATGTGGGTTTAATTCATACTGAAAGCACTCACACCAGATAGCATTTGAGCTGACTTACTTTGACGCAAGAAAAATAGCGGTTTTAGGAAAAATAGGGGTTTTAGTTTTATTTTATAGTGAACATACGTATATATAAAATTGATCAGCATAATGAACTTTTGGTTCCCTGATTGTCACACCTGTGATTTGTAGGATCTTTAAGAACAGTGACTATAAAGAGAATGTAAACCCTACCATGAATGTGTGGGTAAAGAAGGTTTTGTAAGAGAAGGTAGAAGAAGACGTACTAAAGTAGAAAGGTAACCATACATACCTGATATCTCTTAGCAGGTGCCAATCGTCGGAAGCAAACCTGCAGTCGCTTTCTTGAAGGCGGTGGGTATGGAGAGGAAGAACGTGAAAGAGGAGTGAAATGAGGTTCTGGAAGAGAGTAGAGAAATAGGTTGTACCAAGCGCTCTAAGAATTGTAACAAATGAACAGTAATTGACCCTCACAAAAAACTTTGGTCTTTAATATATATATAATAATGGTGGATGAATTTATGAATGCTCTCGAATTTCCCACATTCATGATGGCCTCCTCCGGCAACCCTCCTCCCTTCTCCGACGACCTCCACCATTGCACCAGGAATTAAATTAGAAGGTGATGAATAAATGAAGTTGGATTAATAATTTGTTTATTTTTAAATATAATAAGAATGGGTTTTAATTTTTAATTTTAATTTTAAATCGGTCATATTGATAGCCTAAAATAATTAAATATTTCAAGTGTAGAAGAAGTTCAAGTAACATTTATATTATTATTCCAATATAAAAATATCCCCCAATCTAAAGCATCAAAAGCATAATTTTTCCTTCTTTTTCTTTTTAGTAACTAGCATTGAGGCACTCATAAAGTATAAATAATAAAAAGTGAAAATAGCTTTAAAGAGAAATGAGTAAAATATAAAAAGTTTTCATGTTTTTAACTTCACTAATGACAAAAAAACCCTTTGATGTTATCTGTTATCAAATTTTTCATCCTTTTCACCAAACATAAAATTTTTCATCCTTTGATGTTATACTCTAACGCAAAAGATAAAATAAGTTATGATTATTAATTTTAATTTAAATCTAGTTACATCAAAATTTTTAATCTCAAATATTTTTTACATATTTCACATTTAGAAAAGAGATATGTATCACAAAATCATAATTTTTTTGAGTATATGGTTGCTATATTTTAGCACGCGACAAATAGTAATGTTAAAAATTTATTTAATTGTGATAATGTGATAAACAATTAAAAGATAATTGATTTGTGCTACTATTTGATATTTGTGTGTCTGTAATATTAACTAAATATATAATTTTGTGTAACACTTTAAAATAAAAATCAAGCATAAAAAAATTGTTTTTAAGTGAATGGGACAAATTGCCAAATTACTTGACTTCACATGTATGTCACGTGACCTTCTTTACTCCGTATTCCTCTTCACTCAACTCTTCGATTCAAATCAATCATGGCACAAGATTCCCAGTCGGTGAACATGCACCCTAATAAAAGTGTACGTACCGTTTTTTTTTTTAAAAAAAAAAAAAAAAATCTTGGATCAGTCTTCAAGTGGGTTATATTTTAGACAATTATTTTTCTAAATCTAAGGCATCACTTTCATTTCGAAGTGTTTCAACAGGTTATTCAAAATAATCATCAAAAAAAATAAAAATAAAAAACAAGTTGTATTTACGTTATGTGTTTAACATCAAAATAGACCAAAGTTATCAAATTGAAATGATGCAAATGCTTCATGAATCAGTTATCAATGTGTCTGTTTGGTGGGTAAATTATTTGGATCATAATATTGCGTCTGTCTATTAGTTTTAGCACGTAATTCTGATAGTCGATCAATGAATCTTTTTTATGACATTGATGGTAGTAGGTAGGAGTGAGTGTAAAAAAAAACAAAAACTAATAGACATAACTGAAGTACCGAACTGTAATAACCAAACTCGATAAAAAAAACCGTTGGTTTGGTTTTGGATTTTTCTAAAAACAATTTTCCCTTTGCTTTTGGTTAAACAAGATTATTATGTTTATTTAATGTATGCATATTGATGGGATGCCCCTAAAGAACCATGGCAAGCGAGAACCTCGGCTGAGAGAAAAAGCGAGGGCCGCGGCTGGAAACAAAAGCAAGAGCCGCGGCTGGGAGAAAAAGCGAGGGCCGCGAATAGCACTACCAACCTAACCAATCACATACAAGGACCGGATGGTTTAAAATCTAAGGGGACCTCAAAAGGGGGCAAGCTGCGGCTGAGGCAAAGAAGAGGACAAACCGACTCCCAGCACATTGGCCGAGCCGCGACTGAGTGTCCAAAAGAATGGCCGGTTCCTACCTACAATCCGCGGCTCACTAGAACCAAAGGTACCAATTGCCAGCTACTAAAAGCCATGCGTAGCTTATCTACGAACAGTATAAAGTGATAAAAGGCAAAAGTGTTGCTTACCTCACGACCCAGAGGAAGAAGACAATAACAATGTCAGGGGACAAATGTCAACTATAAAAAAAATTTACACCAAAAAAGGAAAGAAGCCAAAAAAATCAGAATAGTTTCTAGACGACATGTAACAAACTATCCAAAAAAGAATGTTTATGATCTAAAGTTTCAGATGTACCCACTATAAATACCACACAATTAGACAGGAATCTGACATTTGCAATCCAAGAACAACACTCTACTCTTAATACACACTTGTTCTCATCTTAGTATAACTTGTGGTGGATCTTGCACTGCTGATGAGTTATAACACCCTCTGTGTTAAGTTTGGTAGCAACACATATGTAAATTATTATGTTTATTTGATACTTGGATATTTAACCTGGTTAAATAATAATCTTAAAATTATGGAGTTCCTTTGACAAAAAGAAATTTAGATTTTTTTTTAACGACAAAAGTCTCGATCGTGTGGCCATCTCATTAAGGTCTAGTTACCTGGACCTTTCATGAGCCACCACAACCACCCTAGGAGGAAACCACTGGGAAAACCCCTGACCCCCCTCAGACCCCTTTTTCGTTGCGGGAGGGATTTGAACCCAAGATCTCTCATTTGGAAGAATCTTGGGGTACCATTGAGACAATGCCTCATTAGTAAAAAGAATTTAGATAGTTGTGCATAAAATGAACTCTTATGTTGTCAGACATGCAAACAAAGATTGTTTAGAAAAACTAGAGTTGTGATTTGCTAGCATTATATTTTTTATTCACAGGTTTCATAACTTATTTATATGTTTCTAAACTTTTAAATAATGTAACACACAGTTTATAGTTCATCAAATTACTCTCACATACTTGATTAAATTACTCTCTTCTAATAATTGTATTTGTTACAAATGTTTAAAACTTTGTGATCATTTGGATAATTTAGAAAACTTAGGTACCAAGCGTGAAATACTAGCAAATCATATAGACCATCTCGTCCAGTGACAGATTCAGGAAATTTTTTCAGTGGCTCACTGTTTTCAGACGCAACAATTAGATAGAACTAGACATAAAAAATTTTGGGTCGGGTTTGACGGTTTGGGACCCGTAAGGTTCATCACGTAATAACAATGCAATATATTAAGTCAATAATTAAAAAACATTGTTACTAAACATTTCGGACGTGCGGAGTAGACGCTTTTAAAAATTTTTGAGCTCTGAAACAAACGGTAGTCAAGGGGCCGCCCCTTAGGTCCTTACGGGGGCCATAGGGGCAATACCTCACGAATTTAACCGCCAATAAGTACCATTTCTCTTGGTGATATATCATAGAGAGGAAATCAACAGAAGAACACATGAACAATTCGTATCTGGTCACAAAAATTATTGGATTATCTTAAATCAAATTTATTTGGATTCAAATTTAAAAATATTAATGAGTTTACCTTACCTTTTAAGTCTTTCCAAAAAAAATTCCTATTAAATTTTCAAAGCACAGTGGGTTCACGTGAACCCGTTCCCATAGTTATCGTCTTATCGATCTGCCAGTGATCTCGTCAATTTCCTAAAAAAAAAACACTACATAATCACTGCTGTTAGTTTCTATTATACGACACATCGCTGTATAATTGGGGTCTAGTTTAACGAATAAATGGTACAAATCGATGTTTACTTTTGAATCGTTAATGGTTCGTAAATGGGTGATGTAAAAAACAAGAGAGGAATAAATAGTTTTCTTTTTGAAAATTTGCGTGATTATAAATGAACTAAACAATTTTTTTTTGCATAATAGTGTTAACAAACTCATTATATGTCATCTTTTTAATCTTTTGATCGATAAGTGTCTAAATAGCCATGTCTTTAGACCATCCATAATACCCTCCGTACTTCCCGCGTGAAGGGCGGGATCCGGTGGTGACGCGGGGCCAGGCGGGAACACCGCCCCTCCACCGGCGGCTTCATTTCACAACGGCCCGCGGCCCTTGCTGTCTCCCTCTCACACCCTGCTATCTCCTCTCTCGTAATGAGGAAGGTTTTTCCAGTGGGATGACCACCGTAGAGTTTTAAGGTTTTCAGTGGGGTGATGACGTAACAGTTGGGTTAGTACTAAGGATGGTCTTAAACCAATAGAGATCACCGCTACACCAACCATTTCAGAGAAGATAGAGATCACCCTACTCATAAGTTCGTAGATGGCATCTGCCACTGATAAAGTTAATCTTTCTCTACTTTTTCAAATGCCAATTTGACCTACCAAGTATTAAAAATTTTAAATTTACCTTCTATGGTACCTTTCAATTTTGTTCGGGTATGACCGTATGAATTAGGTCAAATATATTATTTATGGGTTATGCTAAATATACCTTCTTTTGTAATTTTTTACTTTTCATACCCCTTTCTTAAGCTTTTTAAATACATACAAGTAAACGTTATGTTTTTAATTGTTAACTAAAAAGATCCATAAACATTTAAAATTAAAACAACTACAAACATCACGGAATCATTATCATCATCATCATCATCAATTCATCGTTTAAAAATCAAATCAATATGAAATATAAGCTTAAATAACCATAGTCGAACGAAAACTCAAACTCTATTTAAAAGAGTATAAAAGTCAAAATTAATTGAACCCAAGCATTCCTTTAACCTCTACGAAACTCTCTGCATAAACCAAAGCTATTCACAATCTTAAACAAATCAAGAAAAAGGCCTGTAAGAACTCTGCGGTTCGACTTCAGTTCATCAAGCAACGAACACGAATTAGTTAGCTAAGATAGGTGTTTCATACATCATTACACTCGTTTTTGTTCGAGGAATTAAAGCCCTATGTTTGTAACAACGATCAGGCTAAGTTCAATCAAATTTGAACAAAGATGAATTAGGGTTCATACGATTAAATCTGATTTTTGATGAATTTATATTTTATATTTTGTAGAGGGGGAGGGTATGACGAGTAAAAAGGGGATATGTTTAGTGAAATTTAAGGTGAAAATAATGTTTGGTGCATTTTGGTTGTGTTATAATGTTGAAGAGTTGATTTTGACAAATTTATATTTAATATTTGGAAGAATGAGGGTATAACAAGTTAGAATGAGGGGTATATTTAGCCTCACCCATTATTTATGTGTATTTTGGGATGGTATATGTATTAACGTAAATTATTTAAAAATAAGTTATGTTAAATATAATATAATTTTGTTCAGCAGCATAAATAGCAATTTGTTATGCTTCGTTGCACCGCATATGTGTAGGTAAATTTATTTATTTATTTATTTATTTTTTGCATATCGATACAATCAATTTTAATATAATAAAATTCACACTTATTTGAAGACTATGCTAATTTCACCACGGTATTTAGGTTCGGAACAACATTTTAAAGTTGGTCATGAAATAGGCTCATCTAGGGTTGTAAACGAATTGAATAAGTTTTTGTTTGTGTTTGTTCCTTAAATTTTTTAATTTGTTTATGAATACTAACCGAATGAAAATTTTTGTTCGTGTTTGTTTATTAAGAAATTGAACTTGTCTACGAACAGTTCCCAAACACATACAAACATATATAATTTAAAAATCAATATTCTTAGTCTTAAACATTAGAAATAATCATTTATGTAAATATAAAGTTAAATACTCGATATAAAAATCAAAAAATAATTATGATAAAACAATATAAAAGTTATAAATAAAATTGTAACCAAACAAACACAAATTAACAAACACGACCTTTTTTCACGTTTGTTATTTTAACTAAACGAACGAATATAAACAAGCATTTCAACCAAACAATTTATACACTATTTGTTAAACAACATTTGGTTGAAAGTGCTCATTAGATAGTCGAGACAAAACACTTTACATCCTTTTGAAGTTGTATTCGTAAAGTTATTTTAATTTTTTTAAAGACAATTTGAATCGCTGACATGTCATATACTCACCCGATCATACACCGTATAAAAAGAAACTCACCATAGGTGAGAGAAAACCTCCGCTATTTTATCCATACGAGTAGTGGTGCACAAAAAAACCGGTTAACTTAACCGAACCGGTTTTTAGACCGGTTAGGAACCGGTTATTGGACCAGTTATTTCCACCGGTTTGGGCCATTCGAAAAAACCGCCGGTTTCTGACCGGTTAAGGGATTTGGAGACAAAACCGGTTTGTAACCGGTTAAAGAAGAACCGGTTTTTTAGACCGAGTTAAAACCGGTTAACCGGTTTCTAGGTTCAAAAAAAATAGTCGTTGCAGTCTACAGGGAAAAAACTATCCGTTGGGGACCGGTTAACCGGGTATTAACCGGTTAACCGGTCGAGTAAAAAAAATATAGCCGTTTTTATAGCCGTTTGTGACCGTTTGAGACAATTTTTTGGACCGTTTTGCCCCTAAACGTTAGTATAAATAGATGGGGATTGTTTTAGTTTGATCACACAACATCTTACAACATCTCTTGTTCTTAAACGCTCGAAAACGATAAAAAACGTTCAATGAAATTAAAACTAATGAAATACTTTCAAGAAATGCCGCCCATATTTACTTGTGCGACGGCATTAAACCCATGTTTCAATGGTGCCGGCATTGAAACATTAGTTGATGAAATAGTGAGTGCTTTGGGTTTGGATTTGGAAGACCCAAACTTTGCAACAAACACTAAAAATAACTTTAACATATATTTTCAAAATATGTTTGATCATTATTTACAAAAATATGGTGAAACATCTAACATACAACAAACAATGTATGCGGCTTCTAGTTCGAGTAGAAGCCAAGATGTTAACTTTGATTTATTTAACACCTTAAGACAAAATGTAACTAAACGAGCCCGAGGTACTAGCGCAAGTAGCGTACTAGGAAGGTACCTAGGGACAGATTGGATTTCCGGTCTTACGTCGGAAGAATTTGAAAACTTTGATATTTTGGCCTGGTGGAAACAAAAGGAAACCCAATTTCCGATTCTATCTGCCATCCGCTTTTTCTCTTAGTGGCAGGGTTTTATCAATACGAAGGACAAGGTTTACTCCTGCATCATTGGAGATGTGCATTTGCTTGAAAGACCATTTGGACGCAATGGAACGTGTACAAAACCACACACTACTTGAAGGCGAGCTTGATGTTGAAGCGACAATACACGATGTTGAAGTTGAGGAAGGAATGACTTTCCCACTTTCCGACGAAGAACAAGCAATGGATGAATGGATGCGGACCAATAGTCCGGAACTACAATCCGAAGCACCAAGTGAAGACTAATTTCTTTTTCGATTTTGTATTTAATTTTGTAACTTTAAAGCTTGTGTAATTAATTTATTTTAATGAATTAATGAAATATGCTATTTGAAATCCTTACTTAATAAACTTCATTTATTTTTATTTAATCAAAAGCTTAAACTAATAATTACTAAACCCTAATAAACCTTAAACTAATCAAACTAATATTAAACTAATAACTAATAAATCTTAAACCTTAAACTCGTAATTACTAAACCCTATTAAAACCTTAAACAAATCAAACTAATATTAATCTAATAACTAATAAACCTTAAAATAATCAACTCATAATTACTAAACCCTAATAAACCTTAAACAAATCAAACTAATATTAATCTAATAACTAATAAACCTTAAAATAATCAAAACCTAATAATTATGAGTTTAAGGTTTAAGATTTATTAGTTATTAGATTAATATTAGTTTGATTAGTTTAAGGTTTTATTAGGGTTTAGTAATTATGAGTTGATTATTTTAAGGTTGATTAGTTATTAGATTAATATTAGTTTGATTTGTTTAAGGTTTTATTAGGGTTTAGTAATTATGAGTTTAAGGTTTAAGATTTATTAGTTATTAGATTAATATTAGTTTGATTAGTTTAAGGTTTTATTAGGGTTTAGTAATTATGAGTTGATTATTTTAAGGTTGATTAGTTATTAGATTAATATTAGTTTGATTTGTTTAAGGTTTTATTAGGGTTTAGTAATTATGAGTTTAAGGTTTAAGATTTATTAGTTTTTAGTTTAGGGTGGTGTTAAACTCACACCCCAAAATAATGTCTGCACACCCCTCAAACGCCCCGTAGTGGCCACTACGGGGCGTTTAGGTACGAATTGTACTAGCTCGGTCAAACGACAGGTACCATGATTAGACCTAAACGCCCCGTAGTGCCCACTACGAGGCGTTTTCGTACGAGGTTATGCAAAAGCTTCCGACGTGTCAGTTGATTAGACCCAAACGCCACGTAGTGGTCACTACGGGGCGTTTAGGGATAACCCTAAACGCCCCGTAGTGACCACTACGTGGCGTTTAATGTTTAAAACGTGACAAATAGTTTGCAACTTACGAATTCATCGCCCATATATACACATACTGAGTTACAATATTACGCATTCCCTCGAATCACTTTCCAAATACTTGAACCATTTTCTCTTGTTTCGTTTAATAAATATCTACACTCTACAGCCGTATTTTTTATTTGAAATATGTCTTGGTGGGACGGAGACTTTTTCTTTGGTCAATATTCCGACGTTTCGCGTGTGGCTGAAACATATCAGGTACGAAACTGTATTTACTTGCTTTTATTGTTAATCAAATGACAAACTAATCATAATGTTTTTAAGGATGAGACTGGTGTGCAATCGTCTGAGGCGACAAATAGACCGGCATTGCCAGATCTTAACGAAGAGGTTGCGGGTCAAACTTCGTACTGGCAGTTTGATTTGAACCAGGAACCTTGCTATGATGAATACGTTAACAGGGAATGTTACGGTGGTGAACAATCACAACCACCCTAAGTGGCCGTTAAAAAGGAAGAAGCTGACATTGTATACCAAAATATGGACTGGAATACCAATGAGGTAATATATTTTCACTTGTTTTTAGTTAGATGGGCATTAGTTTAATGACAACATTGTTTTCAGATATTCATTTCTGTGGAGGAGCTGATGGCATGGGTGAAAACTAGAGCCCTTGATAATGGATACATCGTAGTTACCGGACGATCTAAGAAAAAGAAGGGGACCGATGAGGTCAACAAAATCTGGCTTGTGTGTGATCGTGGTGGTGAACACAATAGTACAGCCATCTTAAGGCGTACCGGTAGCAAGAAAATCGGGTGTCCTTTTAAATTAATAGGGATATACGACTCTGATTCTTATGGTTGGAAGCTTCAGGTCAGAAACGACAAACACAACCATGAACCTGCTCAAAATCTTGAGGGGCACCCGTTTGTTAGAAGAATGTCCGAGCAGGAACAAAACATGGTGCACCATCTGACTGAGCAACATATGGACCCACGCAACATACTTTCCAGCCTAAAGAAGCAGAATCCCAACAACGTCTCCATCCGTAGAGACGTATACAATGTGCAGCATAAATTTAAAAATAAACAAAAAATCGGATCAACCCCAATGCAGGTCTTAGAGAACCTGCTACATACTAAAAATTACGTATACTTTACTCGGGAAAACTCTGAAACGAATGTCGTGGAGGAGATTTTCTTTTGTCATAAAAAATCATACACCTGGTGGCGTGCGTTCCCACATGTTCTTATGATCGACGCGACTTACAAGACTAACATGTACAAACTTCCTTTTGTACAGATAGTTGGTGTTACCTCAACACACCATACGTTTTGTATTGCTCATGCGTTCGTGAGTAAAGAAAAAGAGGAAAATTATCATTGGGTTCTAGAACGAGTAAAAGATATGCTAGATAAGTGTATGGAGCCCCGCGTGATAATAACCGACAGAGACCTTGCTCTGATGAATGCATGTCGTAAGGTCTTTCCGCACGCTTCCAGGTATTTATGCAGGTGGCACATAAGCGAAAATATCGCAAAACACTGCAAGGCGAGTTTTTCAGACGGTGACTGGAAAAAGTTTAAGGGTCGTTGGGGGAATTTGTGCGACTCTTCGTCGCCAGAAATTTACGACTACAACTATAACCGCCTGTACCAACAACTTGTCTCAGATAACCGTCAAAGTAAGCGTCATTCAATATCATTATCATTATTTTTGGTAAAATTACGTTTTCGTATGTCATAGTTTTTTTTTATTTCAGGGGTTTTGAATTATGTGACTCAGACTTGGTTAAACCCATACAAAGACATGTTTGTCACAGCCTGGACTAATAGAACGCCTAACTTTGGTCAACGTACAACTAACAGAGTCGAGAGTCAACATTCAAACTTAAAAAGATATCTAAGAACCACTAATAACTCGCTCTCGACACTGGTAGGTTTTGTTGATCAAATGATAGAATTGCAGGAGGTAAACATGAAACATGGGTTTGAAACAAGTTTAATAAAGACAATGGGTCATCATAAAATACCCTTGTTTAATAACTTACTTGGCAAGGTTTCACATAAAGCTCTTGATTTACTACTTGATGAAATAAATAAGATCAAGGTTATGCGTCAAGGTAGTATGTCATGCGGCCACCAGTTGTGGACAAGTTGTGGCTTGCCATGTGCCTGTCGGATCTCAACATACGAAAATACAGGTATCAAATTACTGTAATCAATTCCTCTTTGTTTGTTTTTTACATTTTTTTTGTTGTAAACTGATTATTTTCCTTTCATTTGTATACAGACACGATTATCCCGCTTTCTGATATAGACATCTTCTGGACAAAACTTGATACTAAGTACCCGACACTTCTAGAAGACGAAGAAATCGACGTTGCAGGACAAATGGGTCTGGTGACGCAGGAAATAAATTCAAAACCTGAGTCAGTGAAAAAGAGTCTGGTTAAAAAAATACTTTCGCAGGTGTTTCCGTTTAAAAGTGAAAAGAAAACGCCATTGGTTCAGAAGGATACACGCGGACGTCCGACATTAAAGACTCAACAACAAAGGGGGAGTGAATCTAGACAAAGCGCAGTTGTCGACTCACAAGAGAGTAGTTTTCAACTTCCAAGGCATAGTTCATTCACTCCAGCAATGTCAAACCAGCAAAGGCCCGCCCTCCAACGTAGTCGTTCAACGTCTTCTAGAGGGAAAAAAGGACTCGAGACAAGTCAAGTTGACTCGGTAGTTGCCTCGCCAGTGAAACCAGAAGGAATGAACAATCTTAGACGATTTGGTCGTTACATTCCTTCAATGCTTCATTGTTATGTAAGCAACATACAAGATGTTATGCCAGATGGTAATTGTGGATTCAGGTCTGTAGCCGTTGGGTTAGGGTTCGATGAAAATCAATGGGGTTTCGTTCGACAGCAACTGTTACAAGAGGTGGACACCAATAGGGAAGCATACAGATATGTTCTTAACTCCGTTGATGAAAATTTATATGAAGCAATACGTCATAGCATAAACTGGTTTGATATCAAACCTGCACCTGAAGAACATTGGATGCTTATGCCTTATACAGGACTCGTTGTTGCACAAAGATTTGGCGTTATAGTTCACCTTATCAGTCAACAAGGGTGTATCACGTTTTTCCCGTTATGGTTAGCTCCATCGACACTACCACAACATAAGGTGGTTTGTCTTCTTCATATGCCACAACATTTCGTCAACATAAGGTTGGAAGGGGATTATCCGATTCCAACTCTAAGTGCGGTCTCCAACGGTATAGATCGATTATAGAAGCAAACAAAGAAGTATATTATCACCACGAAACTTTTTAACTTTGTATAATTATTGATAACGTTTCGAACCAATAATATATAATTAGATTACATTACATTTATATATAATAAATATTAAATATAATTATATAAAACAAAATAAAAGATAATATAATTATATATATTACATTTAATATAATATCATTATAATTATTATAAATTATATATAATAAATATTAAATATAATATAATTATATAAAACAAAATAAAAGATAATATAATTATATTTAATATAATCAATTATATTACATTTAAATATAATTATATATATTACATTTAATATAATATCATTATATATAATATAAATTAAAAATTAAAAAAAAAATAAAGCTAAACGCCACGTAGTGCCCACTACGTGGCGTATTATCATCTACTAACCCCCAAAACGCCCCCCCGGTTCCCCACAAACGACCCTCTCGACACCCGTTTGCTCTCTACGCCACCGCCGCTGACCGTCGCTGACCACCGTTTGGATCTCGTTTGGACCTCGTTTGCGACTTCAAGGTTAGTAATCCGACCCGATTAATCTTGGTGGATGACCGGGGGTTGGGTTTTTGAAGTAAACGTGACCGCGGACCCCCCGTTTGGAGCACAACGGGGCGTTTGCCCCTTCTGGTTCAAAACAAACGCCCCATATGGGCCACTACGGGGCGTTTGCTCCTTCTCTTATTATTTATTGATTATTTATTATTATTGTTATTATTACTATTATTAATATTTATTTACTATTTATGTTATTATTTATTTATTATTTATTATTATTGTTATTATTACTATTATTATTAATATTTATTTATTATTTATTATTATTATTGTTATTTATTGATTATTTATTATTATTGTTATTATAACTATAATTAATATTTATTTACTATTTATTATTATTGTTATTATTTATTTATTATTTATTATTAGTGTTATTATAACTATAATTAATATTTATTTACTATTTATTATTATTGTTATTATTTATTTATTATTTATTTATTTATTATTTATTATTATTATTGTTATTTGTTTATTATTTATTATTATTCTTATTATTTATTTGTTATTTATTGTTATTATTTATTATTACTATTATTATTATTTATTATTTATTATCGTAATTTGTTTTATTTGTTCATCCTTCAGATATGTCTTCTTCTGATGAGATGGAGATTGCTGGTGACGATGTGGGACAGCCGCATGTTGATGATCTAGATGTCGATCATTTCGACGAGCTTATGGACCATCCCTGGTTGGCATTTCCTCATGGGACGAGCGCGCGTAGGAGGCGCGATCGTCTCCTGAAGAAGGAGATGGGCAACCAGAAGGCGATTGACTACGACCTGCTGGCCGAGCTTGGCCAGCAGGAGAGGATGACGGTGATCATTGGCGAGGACACGCCATGGTCTCGCCTTTTTGAGATGACGTATGCTCCACAGTACCGACTTATCACTGTGGAGTTTCTTTCGACATTTAGGTACAGGCCTCAGGCTCCTGATTTCCAGCCACAGCCGGGTCAGGCCCAGCCGGCAGAGGTTTCCTTTAGACTCTGCGGGGCCGCGTACCATTTGTCTTTGGCCGAGTTTGGGAGCGTCCTCGGTTTGTACACCGAGGAGGAGACTCATATGCCGATCTACACGACGGCTATTCATACAGCTGACGACGCCGTCGTCAGTGCTTGGTGGCCTCGGATAGGCGACGACGCCTTTGTCCGCAGCGCCCGGGTCACGCGTATTCGTGACCCGCTCATTCGGTATTTGCACCGGTGCATTGCCTCGTCTGTTACAGGACGTGGCATGAGCCAGGAGTGGTGCACTTCACAGGATTTATTTTTTTTGTATTGTATATTGAGTGGGAGACCGTGCAACCTTGCACGTTGTCTCGCCGAGTACTTTAGCACGTATTACCACCGCCAGGAGAGGGGGCTGATCTTCGGGGGGTGTATGTGACCCGTATTGCTCGTTTTAACGGGCTTATAAATATGGAGCCTGTCGGTATGGAGGCCTTTCATCCAGTTCGTTTAGATCGACGGACAGTGCTTGGCATGCGTATCGCGCAGACATTCCCACGGGTCGGGCTTCGATTTTCGCTCGAGAGGGGGGTCATTTGGCAGCCGGGGCCAAATGATCTCCATTACAGAGACGAGGACCCTATGCCTGTGTTCCCACAGCCGCAGCCACAGCCGCAGCCACAGCAGCCGCCGCCACATGGCGAGGGGGAGCCGCATCAGGATGTGCCACATCAGCATCCTGAGCGCATATACAGAGCGGTGCGGCTTCCCGCTCGTGTCGAGGCTATGATACAGGGGATAGCTGATTCGACGCAGCAGCTCATCCAGCAGCATGAGCACATGCAGCAGCAGCAGCTCGAGCTCACGCAGCAGCTGTTGCAGATACAGCAGCAGCAGACGCAGATCCTACAGCAGCAGTCTGATCAGACGCGACGACTGGATCGGTTGGAGGATCTGATCTCGTGGCATGTGCATGTCGAGCTTAGGCATGCAGAAGGTGAGGGTATTCAGCTTCCTGCAGTTCCTCGGCCACGAGATTATCCTCCTCCACCTCCACCTCCACCTCCACCTTAGTATTTTCAGTCATATTTGTATTTGTTAAACAGACACTTGTATTCATGTTTATAGTTTGTATATATTTGGTTGTTTTGGTTGATGATGCGTGCATATATCTGGTTGTTTTAGTTAGTGATGCGTGTTTATTATTTAAATATGCTTTGTTGGTGATACGTGTTTATTATTATATGTTTTCTTGTTGATGCGTGTTTATTATTTAAATATGTTTTGGTTGGTGATGCATTATTTATCGTATTATTCTGTAACATCAGTATGCTTAAACAAAGAACGTCATTCATATATAAATTATTTAATATATTTAAATTTTAATTAAATCTAAAAATTAAAAACATTTTTAGCTTTCAAAACTAAATGTTTTAAAAAACAATTAAAAAATAAACGAACTGAGAGACCGTAAAAAAATAAAAAACAAGTTTTAAACAAAAAAATATTAGATTTTTACAAACAAAAAAACAAGCATTTAAAAAAATAACTAAACTTTTACTATTATGATTTTATTAATTTAACTTTAAGGTTGAAAACGTATAATACAAAAAAAAACGGTTCAAGGTTACGGTTCAACACTCTAAGTCTAACGGATGGATCAAACGGATTAACGAATAAAAAAAAATAGGTCTAAAAACCGGTTTTTGAACCGGTTTGGGTGGTTAACCGGTTCGGTTCCATCGGTTAGCATATGTGTGTTAAAAAAACCGGTTAATAACCGAACCGGTTTTTAGGAAAAACCAGTAAACCCTACACACCGGTTAACCGGTTCGGGTAATATAGAAACCGGTTTGGACCGGTTAACCGATTTGTGCATCTCTACATACGAGTATTTGAATTTGAACCCCTCAACTTCAAATGTTAAAGTAAAAGGGTTCCTCTCCTCAACAATGAGAATCATTGGCAGTTATTTTTAAGGGTTTTTTTTAATTAAACACCCCACTTTTATATTTTAATAACCCAGCGAACTAAGACGGGCCGTATTGGCCAGTAAGGCCCGTATTAAGTACAGACAAACATTCCAGATAAATGTCTTGAATTCAGTGAAAATTCCTTAGGCCAGGCCGTACAGGTCAGTACGGCCCATACTGACCTTGACTTATTTTTACAAGCCATTTTTGGATGTCAACCAGTGTGGAGTCACTTGATACGGCCCGTACAGGTCAGTACGGGCCGTCTTGAAATTATTTTTTTATTTAAACTTAGTTTACGTATTTAAATAATTTTTGAACGATATACGTTTATTACGTGAACTTTTCAACGATATACATCAATTATGTTAATTAAACGTCATAAGTTTGTTACGTTATCATTTTGAACGATATTAATTATTTACGAAATCGTTTTAACTAAAATATTTTATTTTATAATTAGTTTGTTTACGTTAATTTTATTTAAACGTTATAAGTTTTTCGCGCAATTATTAAATAAAACAACACAAACAGAAACAACACAACATAATCAGAAACAATACAAATAAAGAAAGAAACATACATATATACACTGCATAAGTTTTACATACAAGGAAACAAAATACAAAAACACAAACTAAACTACGAACCTCCGGATGGTCCAGCGGAGGATCCGTCGTCTGGGTAGACACGTGGCTCCGGAAACGGTGGAAGCTGTGACCCGTCCCGTCGCGCATTCTCTGACGCGACCGTCCACTGGACCATTTCCTCAAGCTGATCAAGCCTTCGCTTGACGCATGTCTCCCATGCAGCCCGACGACGAGGGCCCTGAACCATCTCGTCGCACTAGGCCGCAACACGGTGCAACAATGTGACGATTGCGTACGAAAAATTCGGCATTTACGACGTGAACACATTTGGTCGTGCTTGAAATCCACGAGGATTTAGCAATTTTGGTTATTAAAGGTTGATAGTATGTGAAAAATGATGAACGTGGGCGAAAACCGTGCGCAAAACGGAGTTCGTATGCTCCCGGAATCGCGAAACGAAGATTAACTCAAAATTGGAAGAAACCCCGTGGGGCGGTACGCCCCGGGCCACGCACCCAGCTGGGGCGATGCTGTCACACCCCCAAATTCCCACTCGTGGTGTTAGTCCACGTGGGTGTGACGTGGCCAGGATCACAGCTCATGGTCATATAGAATGACTCTATATGAGTTACACAATCACACAGATTCGTAAAACAAACATGTTTTCGAAATAAAGCAGCGGAAATGTTTTCATATCATAAATAAACAAAGTTTGCAGCAGAACGCAATTGTATCAGACGCTACATAGTTCAAAGTATTTTGAAACAAAACAAATGCACACAACAGCCTAGGACACGAGTCTATATGCCAGTCAGACTTCTTAAGGCTTCCTTGAGTGCGTCCTAGCGTGTGCTCCATTAGTTACCTGAGAATACATGCGAAAAGTGTCAACTAAAAAGTTGGTGAGTTCACAGGTTTAGACAGACTGAAAAGTAAACAGACATATACTGGGTATGTTAAGTTTAGTTGTTGGATACTACGATCCGTGGAGTGTGTCAGTTCATCTTACCGAAACTAGACTGTTCCCGTTTGCCTCCGCAGGTCATCGCTGAACCCGCATTCCCATCGAAATTACACTCGTTATGACCTCCAGTCAACATTGGTGCCGAGTGGGGCTAGTCAAACCCAGTAGTACTACGTAATTACGACTCGTTTGTGATACAATTAACGGTAAGGATAAGTGAGGACTTTAAGCGATAATAGTTACACTCGAAAATGTTTTCAAAACATACCAGTCATATATCTAAAACAGTTGCATGGTATTCTCACCCCAAAGTTTAGTAAAACAGTATAAGAGTAAAAGTGGGGCTGTAAAACTCACCTGAGTTTGAGTAAAGTGATGCGCGTTCATATCGGAACGGTGTAGCTCGCCGGCTAGTAATTACCTATATCACATAGGTGTTGTAAGTTTGTGTTCACATGTCACACCCCGGGCCGGCGGGAACGGATCGTGTTTTCCCGTCGGGCGGAAAGTTTCCCGGGGCGCGATATCTTTGAGTGATAATCAAATGATCAGATTGTTTACATAGCACATGATATATAAATGAGAAATTGCTAACACATCCATGATATAGAATTACAAGATTAAATTACACAGTATCGTTCATAATTTAATCGAGTAAATCTACCAAAAAGAATCAATGTAACAATATCTTGTATCTGTACAAGATATACAAAAGATGATTCATGTTCTTGTTCCCAAAAGCATGCAACACAAAATAAAGCTAGGTCTTCTAAAAGTCCACTAGCTTAATTCTTGCATATAAGTATCTACACCTGTTCATCACCTGAGAAACATATAATTTAAACAAAGTCAACACTAGGTTGGTGAGTTCATAAGTAAGTAAATTGAAAACCATTGAATTGATCATGCACACATCCACAATGTCATATTTGTTACTTGTAATTCTTGTTTCATCTGTTCCACCCAATGGCCTCTCCTTTGTTGTATGTACAAGTAGTGTATCACCTGATTAAGCATGCTTATATATAGGGAATCACGTAAGGGTCTAGCCCAGACGCTATCCCACCACATACTCAGCCAAGTTCCACACCACTTGCGATACAACTAAAGATATCCATTTCCCAATTATCCAACTCGTCCAATGTGTAGTCATATGTAGAATAATGTAGAATAATATAGTAAGAGGGGTTTAGTTATCAAACCGAAGTATTGATAGACCCTCAATGAATTAAGGAATTTAGATTAATTAAATCTGATCCTTGTATTATTCTATTACTTGTGAGGTTAACTTTTATGTTACACTTTTAATTTAATTAAAAGTATTAGTTAACTGTTCATCATGTCTCCCAATTGCAGCGTATAGAATCCGAATGGAATCCATTTTAATCCTCACGTAATCAGAGTAAAATGCATTCCATTCTCTCCTATCCCGCCGTGTGATCCCAAAGTCTCCGTGTGGGATTGTCCTCATGTGATTATCAAAGTTGAATAAGAACTTGTCTTATTACATTATGATAATCATGTGTAAATGATAAGAATCCCATGAAGTTACGTTATCATGATCATCATTTACTGTAAATGATAAGAATCCCATGAAGTTACGTTATCATGATCATCATTTACTGAAATTCATGTGTTCCCAAAGTCTCAATGTGGGATTGTTCTCGTGTACTTAAGAAAGTCGAATAAGAACTTGTCTTATTACATTATGTTAATTATGTGTAAATGATAAGAATCCCATGAAGTTACGTTATCATGATCATCATTTACTGTAAATGATAAGAATCCCATGAAGTTACGTTATCATGATCATCATTTACTGAAATTCATGTGTTCCCAAAGTCTCAATGTGGGATTGTTCTCGTGTACTTAACAAAGTCGAATAAGAACTTGTCTTATTACATTATGTTAATTATGTGTAAATGATAAGAATCCCATGAAGTTACGTTATCATGATCATCATTTACTGTAAATGATAAGAATCCCATGAAGTTACGTTATCATGATCATCATTTACTGAAATCCATGTGTTCCCAAAGTCTCAATGTGGGATTGTTCTCATTATACAATTAGATGTAAATTGTCTAAGTATTTGCTCATGCGGAAATAACTAAATGTTATAAGTTATCATCTTATAACTAAGTTATTGTAATGTGTTGATGATTAAGAAATTATCTTATCATAATCATCTGAGTTTCCCTGTTATCTCATAATCATACAAGCATGCATACAATGATATATGATAATAAACAATTTAATATCATTTAATCAGAGTATAACTAACATGTTAAGTAAAACTTTTAAATAATTAAAAGTAAACATGTTTCTCAGCCCCGAGAGTTAAAATCAGTTAAGATTAAAGTAAAAGGGGGCATATGAACTCACCTTGTTGTGACTGGGTTGACTTAGCTTAAACGAAGAATGCACGCGCTCTGAATTGTAATTGAGTTTGTTTTCACGATCCTGTATTGATTTTACATTGTTGTAACTTATAAGTATAAGTTATAGTTGAGTTGTGTGCGTGTTCGTGTTAGTCCTAAAGTTGGCTAACAAGCGTAAGTCTCGGTCATTATTCGGCCCTTGATCTTTAGTCATAGATCATACTAATGTTTAATCAATTAGATTAAACTTAGTATGCATCGTTATGTGTCCTGGGTTCAACATTGTTTTTGACCTTTGTTTGCCTTAAATCCTTTCTTGATAATTCAACACTTTGTCAGAGAGTTAGTGAACTAACCCAAGGATAAGTTTAGTTTTATGGTTTAACCTCTACATATTGTTCTTGTTACACTTGAAACAATTGTTACACCATTAATAATCAATTAGGCAACACCTCTTGTTACAACTTGATGTTTAGGGTTTATGATGTTCATTAAAACACCATTCACTACCCTTGTAGTAAAATCCCATAATTTTCTTTTGCATGCATATGACTCATACATGATAGTTTAGATGGTTGGTTTATCTCTTGAATTAAGTGGGCCGACTCAATAGGCCAAATTAATTTGGTCGAAGTGGTCACATGGGTCAAATAGGTAGATGGGCTGATCCAACAGGACTTTGGGCCAAATTTGTGATCTGTGGGCCGAGTCACATGTTGTTGGATCGCGATCATTCCATGGGTTAAAACCAAAAGGGAGTTGGGCCGAAACAGCCCCTGGGCCGAATGTGTGGGCTTTGGCCGGATCGGTGGCCCTCTCAAAGCCTGTTGGGTCAATTGGTTTATGTCATGGGCAGAATCTGTTGTGGGCCGAACTAGAAGGCTTTATTGGGCCTGGACAAGTTTCTTGGGCCAAGGCATATGGAAGCTCCTTCTTTCGAATGAACATGGGGTGGCCGATTGATTAGAATCGAATGAGGCTTAGGTCGACTGGTGGCTGCTGGTTGGTTGTAGGCCGAATGAGCCTATCCTTTGGCCGAATGGTTGCATGGCCGAAGGAAGGCAACCCAAGAATATGCCTGGCCGAATGAACTGTTGTCGATTGAGACACATTCGGAGTTGGTGGCCAGCGACTGAAGGTGACCAGCGAAAGAGGCTGTCGAATGAACACTTTCGGCCAAGACTAGAGTCATTCGGCTAACCTGGGTTGTGTCATTTGGCCAACCCAGACCGAGGCCCAACGCTTCACTCAATCGACTCCAAATCTCCCACAAGTGATTTCCAAGGTTACTATGGTGTGTTTGGTGTCAAGAACGTGGTGGTTAAGGTGTTTTACAGCCGGTTTAAGGTAGAGGTCGAACAAGGGTTTTCAAAACCCTAATTTTCGGAATTTTCATTGCTTCATACCTCGGATTCCAGCGGTTTTTGGCTCCGATCGGTTGTACTTTCGTGTAGAGGGTGATGAGAGCTTCAAGTAGGTTCAGGAATGGCTCGATTTCGTTGAGAAATGAGAGAGATATGGAGGAGAGAAGGTGGTTTTTGGTGGTGGTGTGGTGGTGGCCGGAAATAGGAAGTAGAGAGAGAAGGAGAAGGTGTAAAATGAGAAAACTCTCTCATTTAGGGTTTATATATCCCGCGTGGTGTTCGGGTTCGTTTCGATTGCTCGGGTAACTTCGTCGCGTATCCGGAAAATTTCGCGTATTTTAAATGTTATAAATAAGAGAAGGTTTATTTTAATTATTTGATGAGTTTCAAAATTGTAAAATGTTAAATATTTTATCTTATTAAGTTTATTATCGATCGTGTCGTGTTTTCGTTTTCGTTTTCGTTTCGTCAGATCGCGTAACCTTCGCGCGTAGTTCGTTCGAATCGTCACCCGAACGAATACGACGATGGTTTTGCTTTCTGACTTTTGTTTTCTACTTTCCAGTCATTATTTCAGAACTTTAAACTCACAGATATGTTTGTGTGAATCGTCACCCACGCGAACACACTGTCAGTTCGTTATTCTGAAATAACACTGCATTTTGTTTTAATTGTGTTTCCTCACTGTCGGACTCAACTATACATCTTGTTTCCACATTATTCTTGTACTGATTCGTCGGCCATCTGATTCCTGTCATCTGTGGACATCGGATCGCAACCGATATGTTTCTCATGATTTGTTGTGTTAACTGTAATTAAGTTTTCGCTTAATAAACACAACTAATGTTTCAACTGTATGTTGTACTTAATGTATTTAAGTTTATACGAAAATACGTACAACGATTTCTTGTATTTAGGATTCTGTTAATACAAGTACTGTTTAAAATCAAGTATGTACACATAGTATAAAGTAAAAGTACACATACCGTACGGACTTGCCGGACGATCTGGTACTTGCTGTTACATCACATATGTGGGTCTCACAGGACCGTGTTCGAGTTCAACAACTCCGAGTTGTTTTGTGGGTCGCGTTGACCGTGTTTGACTTAACGACCCGTTGGTGACGGTTTGAATCAGTGCTCGTGTAGCGTGTGGTTTAGTGTCGTGTGAAATGTGCAGATACCAATAATCACTTTCGTGAGGAAACTTACTAGTTATAGTAAGTTTCTATTTCAGGAAAGTTTCTAATTCAAGCAAGTCATGTACTAAATCATATTCCGATTATTCTAACATGCATATTTATCCTAAATGAGCATGTTATCACATAGCACATAGTTACAAATAGCCGGTTTAGCAGAGTTTGCGCGTAAAAGTTTCTATAATTAGAAAGTTTGCACAAACAAGCGTATTTCATCATGTTTATCAACTAATATCATCTAGCATCACTATTTTAATCCTAAATAGCCAATCAATCATAATCGTTACGTCTAGCATGCTCCTATTCTCGGATTTTTAAAAATAAAGTTACTATTTATAGTAACTCTAGACAAATGCGCATATCTCGTTCAACTAAGTTGTAAAATCACATATTATCATCATAACCACTTCAACTAAGCATATCAAACATACAATCCTTAATAAATTCATCATTTCTAGAAATTTCATAACAAAAAAATTACTATATTTAGTAACATTCCTAAATATCATACTTTTAGCAATTCTAACCATTCCAACACATCTAGTAATCACCATCTAACTTCTAAACATCATTTTAAGCATAAATTATAGATCTAAACATGCAAATGTGGTTATTTCATCAAGAACACACATTTTGTAACATTAAAGTTACTAAAATTTGTAATAATCACCAAATGATCAAATCTTGACATAATCAATCATTCTAATCATGTAGAACACCCTAAATATCATTTCTAATAACATTTCATCATCCACATCAAGCCAATATACTTAGATTATTCATGCATGTACTTAAAAGTACCCATTTTATGATAAAATCTACAACATGTAGATTGACATTATCATGGATCGTCACAAAACTTAATCCAAACATCATAGATCATCAAATATCATGTAAACATCATCAAACCCAGAACTAAAATTCGTGCATGTGCATCAAGGGTGCTTGCATGTGTGTTTAAAGTCATGCATGTGAGTGTAAAAGTGAAGAAAGAGTGTTTTGGGTATAGAACTACCTTCTAATGTGTCAAGAACTCCTGAGATGATGATTTATTTGCCTCAACAGCTTCTGTACAGCAGGTTCTTGCAAGAATGAGATGGTTATGGTGGTGGTTTTGAGCTCCAATGGGTCTTCAAGCTCTTAATCTTCAAACCTTCAAGCTTGAAGCTTCAATGGAGGTCTCCAATGGCTTCCGAAGGGTCAAATCAAAGTGTTTCAGAGAGGAATAGTCGAGTGTTGGTGTGTAGAACCGGAGAAATGATGAGGGTGGTGTTAATAGGCATGGTGGTCTTGATTTTATAAAGATTTGTCGTCAGGACTCCGTCGCGTACCGCGGTGAATGGTTAAAAGAAGCTTCGCGTACCGCGACGGATTTCGGGAGTCAAACCCCCGCGATGCCTGTCGCGTACCGCTATAAATCCTCCTGTAGGTCCCTCGCGTACCGCGACGGGTCCCAGAGAAGCCCAATAAGCCTAATTTTGTTGTTTCGAACCGATTTTCGTGTATTTTTCGATTACGATCATCATTTCTCGACATTTAATCATTGTTCCCAATATTTTAGGTTCCCTAGAACCTAAGAGAAGTGAAAGTGTACTGTGGTTTCACCAACGATCGTTATTCAAGACACGTGCGTTGTGTTTTGCGATAATTCCTTGAATTATCGGTGCGTATGGTCTGTTGTGCCACGTGTCACACTAACTAGTAATGATTCTAGTGCCACGTATGCAACAGTAATTCATATTATTAGTTAAAATAAAGAAATTGCTGACCTGGAAATTCCGAGATGTCACAGATGCGCCCGGGAGTGATTTGAGGCGGTGGACGAGTTTAAGATCAGATTTCGTCCAAAAACACATTTTTTTCATATCTCTCGACCCTATTCGACTTCCAGACGGCCAAAATCCCATTTTTACCATCTAAACTCCATTTCAAAGCTGTTCAAACATCTGAATCATCCTAGGAATCATATCTACAAGTCCTGATCGTTGCTTTAACCGCAGAAATCCATCAGATCAGGTAACGGTTCGTTTTAACCTTCTAGTTTCATAATGATTGATTAGATCTTGATTTTGAACGTAATGAGATAGTTAGGATTGTTGATTATTGCCTAGATGATGGCTAGGATTGATTATAAATGAAGAACACGATGTTTTAACGGTTAAATCTATGTTTTGATCCGTTGTAATGCCCGGTTTGCATGAAATCATACCCATGATTATAATGGTTTAAACCATTTGATTATGACAATGTAGGTGATTAGTTTGATTAATCTTTGAAATGCAAAGGTTAAATCTAAGTGTTTCAAACTAATCACAATCATTAACATACTCATTGGAACAATTATCTGACGCTTATGATAACAGTCAGATTAGTATGTTAAACATGGTTATTACGCCTATCCTAATGCTACATTGTGATATTTCATGATATTTGGGTAATCAACAACAAGGATTAATCATTTTTAAGCCATTAATCCATCTAGAAACTGTTTTAGCATTATAATCAACAACATTAACTATTTGATTAATCCGAGATTATTCTGATTAATCAAGAGTGTCATCAACCTTGTATTAGGAATCTAATGCAATGTAGGTTCCTACATTATCATACATTGTATGATATAATACTAAAGTAACCAATTAAACATTTAATATCGGTTTGATGACTTACAAAGCAATGTCTTTGACATTGAACGTTCAGAAAGATCTAATCAGTAAACTAGAACATAAATAACTCATTAAATATAACTAAATGCATAATCATCTCTTTGTTATCAGCTTCGAGATATTTTGCTACCTTTACATCATCAGGTGAGTTTCGTACAACCCCTGTTCTTTTTAATGTTTTATAAACATCGGGGTATAACTGCTGAACTTTTCTTGATCATATGATATGTGTCACTGTTATCTTTGTGATTTCATGTGATTGTTTAGAACTTGTGGATTTCATGGGATTTTGCCTGTAGAACTGAACTCTATCATGGAACTAAAAGTCCTCATTCTTAAACTGTATCTAGTGAACCCATGTGTGGCCGAACAGAAAACATGGATAGTACTATTGGTTGACACCCCATTCGTTGGGAGGATTGCATCTCCCCTTGTGTGAATGTTTGTTATCTGTTTCCAGAACTTCTTAATGGTATGATAGACATTAAGACAATGAGGCACTAAGATATGTACCGACGGGTAATATCTTGAGAACAGAACATATCGTCCAAAAGGAACTAGATACGGGTCCCATGGTTATCTTGAACTGTGAATTTTGTTGAACTTAACTGTCATATCATATGATTTAACTGAACTTTGCGAACTCACCAGCTTTGTGCTGACGATTCAAACTCAAACCTTTTTGCAGGTAAACAGTAATAGCCGGTGAGGATGCACTTTTGGGATACTTGCACTTGAATAAGTAGTTTTGTGATTAAACAAATTTAGCTGTAATGTAATTGTGATTGCGACAACCTGGTAATGTATTTACTTTAAGTTAATCTGTGTGCTTGTGATATCGGATCAAGTAAGTCACCCCTCACTTCTGAGACATCACCACTATGCTTCCGCAACCAGTTCAGTGACATCATGCACGAGGTGACGAGAGGTGCGGGTGTGACAGGGTGGTATCAGAGCCACGGGTTATAGAGAATTAGGTTGACTTAGAGACTTAGACTATAACCATAGGCTCGTATAGTGACACTGAGAGCACCGAACGTAACTAACGAACAAAACTTGTTTTGAATTAAGCCAGGATAATCAGGTGGTACAAATTTCAGTTATGAGTGGCCAGCATAACTGAAATTTGCAACACGTGTGCATTCTAGTTTACTTTAATTCAAGCAGAACCTTAATAACTATAAGGACGAATAGTTGTTTTGAGATAGGAAGAAGCATCATATCATGTTCATATTAAATATTGTTATTTAATATTTACGTCATGATACTGATTAGAAATTTTTATTGTACAGCGATGGCCGATCAAGCCGAACAGTATATTTACCAGAGATTTCCCTATCTGAGGTTGGACGACACCCCAAGTTCTAGTGCAGGATCAGACTCGGATCCTAATGAGGCTTCATCTGCAGCCTCTTAGGCGACCCTTGCCGGACCACACACACCATCATCCCCCAGACCTGTTACACCACCACCACCATCACCAGTACTACCACCAGCAGCCCCCATTTTACCCAGTCCCCCTCATTCACCCTTGGTTCATACTTCTGCTGAGAGGAGACAGGACTCCTCTCCACGGAGAGTCCCCGCGTGGGACGGATTACGACGGATGCGGGGACAAGCCCGCAAGACTACGGGGCTACACCCGAGACATCAGATGGCTCCCCGAGATGAGCCACAGACCATACATGAGGTGGGAGAATCCTCTCACCAAGCTGAGTGGAGAGCCCAGCTACAGCAGGTCACACAGGATCTGCAAGGGATGCGTCAGGATATACAGCAGCAGAGTGCTATGATAGACGATACCCGTAGCATTGCTTTAGAGATTTTGACTTCTCACTTGACCATTATAGATCGAGTGAACACATTAGAGGTAGACACACAGGCGTGGAGGACTTCGGTGGAGGAGTGGTTGCATAGGACGTGGGTGCGGAGGATTATTGCTACCTTTTGGCAACAGGTTGAGTTGTTGAGGGCAGGAGTGGTGAGGGTGAGAGAGTTTCTGATTTGGCTTGGGATGGCCAGTTTCAAGACTAAGATGATAGTTTTGGGCGTGATTATGGCGGCAGTAGCCATGGTGTTTTCCTGTTTATCGTACTTTTTACGATAAGTATGTTTATGCAGTTCTTTTTGGGATATCTTATGTACAGACGAATAGGTTGTTAGTGTGTGATGTGGATGGGAAGTTTTGATTGTGAAATGGATCCCCGGTAGTTAGTGTTGATGTATCGTTTCTGATAGTTCTTGTATTAAAACTTTGTGATGTATAAAACTATGGTAGTATAATAACATGGGTGTTTTTGTATATCTGTCTGTATAATGAACTATGTGTGTGATGTGTGAACTATAATTAATTCTTCTGTGTGAGAACATAATTGTATACGAACGTATCAATATGAGAACATGTCGAACTAAAAATATATATTTCGCTGAAATACAGTACGGGAGCAATACTGTATGCGAATATATCGAACTAAAAATATATATTTCGCTGAAATACAGTACGGGAACAATACTGTATGCGAATATATCGAACTAAAAATATATATTTCGCTGAAATACAGTACGGGAACAATACTGTATGCGAATATATCGAACTAAAAATATATATTTCGCTGAAATACAGTACGGGAACAATACTGTATGCGAACATATATGTTACTAAAGTACAGTACAAGAGCCATACTGTACGAGAACATATCTAAGTGTGAACATATCTATAACTAAAGTATAGTACGAGAGCCATACTGTACGAAAACATATCTATTGTTTGTATGAGAACTTAGTGCATGAACTGAGAACATATCAGAGAACTTGTGTGAGAACATATCCTAGTCCTGTATGAACATATCTCTAAAAACATGTGTTGCAATGCAAGGAGCCGAATAATACTCTAACATGTTTTTGAAATAACAGGACTAAGTATAACTACGAAAATTTGTGTGATCTGTGTGTAATGCGAACATGTCTGGACTAAATTCATGTAGTTATACTGTATTCTTTGTAATCACATTTCAATACAAACTTTCAGTGTAACTGAATATGATTGAATTTATGTGATATAACGGGTTATATCTTAATGTTCTTAAACTGACCTGAGTTGTCTGCTTGTGAGCAGATTAATGGCTCCTAAACGAGGTCGACCAGCTAAGAGAGCTACTCAGAACATTACAAACCCTGAACAGAATCAAATTCCACCTTTGAATGTTGAATCAAATCCGGATCCGCGTGTAAATCCGGAAGCGAACATGGTTCCACCTGGGAACTTGGAAACAAATACTGCTCCACTAGTGAACCCTGGAGCAAGCACTGTTCCACCTGCTGGTACAAGCGGATCTGAAACAAATGAGGCTATGATAGCACGAATTGTGCGTGAACAATTATCTTCTTGTGGTGTTCTAACACAACACCAACCACATATCACCGCAGGTTCTGGTGGGGAACATGATCATGCTGAACATAATGCTACTGGTGGTCACGTCGAAACACATACTACCATCGGTACAACAACCACGAAAACAACTGTTCCTGATCCACCCCAGCAAGGGTGTACATATAAGTACTTTGCTTCTTGCAACCCTCCTACTTTTACAGGCAAGGAAGGAGCGACTGGTCTTTTACGATGGATCGAGGAGATGGAAACCAAACTCAAAATCAGCCAATGTTTGGCAGAGCATAAGGTGTCTTATGCTACCTGTTCTCTGAAAGACTCAGCTTTGACCTGGTGGAATACCCAGGCCAGGACTTTGGGTTCAGCTACAGTTGACTCAATGGGCTGGAATGATTTCAAAACTCTGATTAGATCAGAGTACTGCCCAATCACTGAAATTCAAAAACTCCAGGAGGAATTCTGGAATCGCTCTATGATCGGTGCTGATTGTCTGGCTTACACCGATCGGTTTCACGAACTTACTTGTTTACTTCCCAATATGTTTCCTACGGAAGCAGCTTTAATCGAGAAGTACATTAAGGGTTTGATTCCCCAGATTCGGGGAATGGTGACTGCTGCTGAACCTACAACTATGAAACATACGATTCTTTAGACCACTAAGCTTACCAATGAGGCGGTAAGGAGTGGTACTCTGTCTTTGAAACCTCAGACGGGTCACAGCCGTAGTGATGTCGGTACCTCAAATGTGTCGAAAGGTACCAAACGAAAGTGGTTTGGCAAAACCAAGACGAAGGCTCCGGCTGAGATCACCCAGAGCAAGCCAACTGTGAAAAACTATGGTGCTGCTATTCTTGAGAGGAAAGCTTATACTGGGCAGGCGCTCAAATGCAATAAGTGTCCACTCCATTACACGGGACCATGTCCTGTTTGTCTGAACTGTAACCGAGTTGGACATTATGCTAAATATTGCAACTTTCCTGCTCAAACACCAAACCAAGCACCACGAAAAACCACTCAAACCAACCGGTCATGCTACAAATGTGGAAGCCCTGACCATCTCATGCGAAACTGTCCAAACCATAACACCAATCCAGGAAATGAAGCTAGGGGAGAGCTTTTCAGATTGGTGCTACCGAAGCAAGACATGATGCGAACATTGTCACTGGTACGTTTCTTCTTAATAATCTTTACGCATCAGTTCTCTTTGATACAGGGGCAGATAAAAGTTTTATCTCTCCTGAATTCGCATCATTAATTTCATTGCCTACGATAGACCTAGAAACTCCTTATGTTATTGAACTTGCTAATGGCTAGTTAATCAAAACTAAGAGTGTTATTCAAGGATGTTCTTTGAATTTGAGTGATCATCTTTTCAATATCAATTTACTTCCTATTGAGCTTGAGAGCTTTGATGTCGTTGTTGGTATGGACTGGCTTTCTGATAACCAAGCGGAAGTTGTGTGTCAAAACAAGATGATCCGTATTCCATTACCTAACGGTAATACACTGATAGTTCAAGGAGAACGAGCCGGTAGAAAACTTGGTATCATATCTTGTATGCGAGCTCAGAAATTCTTAAGGAAAGGCTGTTATGCTTTTCTGGCACACGTGACTGAGCACAATTCTTCACCCAAACGAATCACAGACATCCCAGTAGTCAAAGATTTTCCTGAAGTATTTCCTGAGGATATCTCAGGATTACCCCCAGTGAGACAAGTTGAATTTCGGATTGACTTGATTCCAGGTGCAGCACCTGTTGCTAAAGCCCCGTATCGGCTTGCACCATCAGAAATGCAAGAACTTTCATGTCAATTGCAAGAACTGTTAGACAAAGGTTTTATCAGACCTAGTTTCTCACCCTGGGGAGCACCAATTCTTTTTGTGAAAAAGAAGGATGGTTCATTCAGGATGTGTATTGACTATCGGGAACTCAATAAACTGACAATCAAAAATCGTTATCCACTACCTCGTACCGATGATCTATTTGATCAATTACAAGGTGCTACATATTTTTCAAAAATTGATTTGAGATCCGGATACCATCAGTTGCGAATCCATGACGATGATGTTCCAAAAACTGCTTTCCGAACCCGATACGGACATTATGAATTTCTAGTAATGCCGTTTGGTTTAACAAATGCACCAACAGTTTTCATGGATCTGATGAATCGAGTATGTAGACCTTATCTGGATAAATTTGTGATTGTGTTTATTGATGATATTCTCATTTATTCTTGGAACCAACAAGAACATGCTCAGCACTTGAAATTAATTCTACAACTTTTGGCTCATGAGAAATTATATGCCAAGTTCTGCTAGTGTGAGTTCTGGTTACGAGAAGTTCAATTTCTCGGGCATGTTGTGAATGAGAACGGTATTCAAGTGGATCTCAGTAAGATTCAAGCGGTGAAACAGTGGGAGACACTACGAACCCCGACTGAAATACGTCAATTCTTGGGATTGGCAGGTTATTATCGCCGGTTTATCAAGAACTTTTCAAAGATAGCCTTGCCACTCACCACATTGACCCAAAATAATCAACCTTTTATATGGGATTCTCAACAGGAGGAGGCGTTCCAACTGTTGAAACACAAACTCTGCAACACACCTATCTTGGCATTACCAGAAGGTACTGATAATTTCACAGTATACTGTGATGCTTCTCGTCAAGGTCTTGGGTGTGTCCTAATGCAGAAGGATAAGGTAATTGCTTATGCTTCTAGACAACTGAAATTGCATGAGAAGAACTATACCACACATGATCTAGAACTTGGTGCAGTGGTGTTTGCACTCAAGATTTGGAGACATTATTTATACAGAACTAAATGTATTATATACACTGATCACAAAAGCCTCCAACACATTCTAGATCAGAAAATGTTGAACATGCGACAAAGGCGATGGGTTGAACTTCTAAACGACTATGACTGTGAAATTCGTTATCATCTAGGTAAAGCGAATGTCGTAGCCGATGCCTTAAGTCGCAAGGAACGAGTCAAACCTTTACGTGTGAAAGCGTTAGGTATGACTATTCAAACCAGTCTAATTTCTCAAATTAAAGAAGCTCAGCAACAAGCTTTACAAGCAACGAACTATTCTGCCGAGGGACTAAGGGGATTAGACAAGAAACTCGAAACAAAAGCTGATGGAGTTTTGTATTTCAAAAACCGAATGTGGATTCCTTGCTTCGGTAATTCTAGAACAATTATCTTGGATGAGGCGCACAAATCCAGGTATTCTATTCATCCAGGTGCTGATAAAATGTATAAAGACCTCAAAGACTTTTACTGGTGGCCTGGAATGAAGAAACAAATAGCTGAATATGTGGATCGATGTTTAACATGTCTCAAAGTTAAGGCTGAACATCAACGACCTTCTGGGTTATTACAACAACCTGAGATTCCCATGTGGAAATGGGATCAAATCTCTATGGATTTCATCACTAAATTACCCAGAACCTCACGTAATCATGACTCTATATGGGTTATCATTGATCGCCTTACGAAATTTGCGCATTTCTTACCCATCCGAGAAGATTATTCTATGGATCGACTCGCTAAAATCTATGTTAATGAGATTGTATCTCGACACGGAGTACCGATCTCTATCATCTCTGACAGAGATAGTCGATTTATGTCACGATTTTGGCAAACTCTTCAGAAAGCTCTGGGCACACAAATCAATATGAGCACAGCTTATCATCCACAAACCGATGGGCAGACTGAACGAACGAATCAAACTCTTGAAGACATGCTCAGAAGCTGTGTGATTGATTTTGGAGGTAGCTGGGATATTCATCTTCCACTTGTTGAATTTTCCTACAATAACAGCTACCATACCAGTATTCAATGCGCTCCATTCGAAGCACTTTATGGACGCAAGTGTAGATCACCGATATGTTGGTCAGAGGTAGGTGAAAATCAAATCATAGGCCCAGAATTCATTCAGGAAACAACTGATAAGATCGCACTCATTCAGGAACGAATCAAAGCTGATCGCAATCCTCAAAAGAGTTATGCTGATAATCGTCGTAGACCGTTAGAATTCCAAATAGGTGATCGAGTAATGTTAAAAGTGTCACCTTGGAAAGGCATTTTCAGATTCGGGAAGAGAGGTAAACTTTCACCAAGATTTGTAGGGCCATTCAAAATTCTTGAACAAATTGGATCAGTAGCCTACAGACTTGAGTTACCTCCTGAACTTAGTAACATTCACGATGTTTTTCATGTATCCAATCTGAAAAAGTGCTTAACTGATGAATCATTGATCGTACCTCTAGAAGAGATTCATATTGATGAAAAACTTCAGTTCAGTGAAGAACCAGTAGAGGTAATGGATCGAGAAATGAAAGTGCCAAAACGTAGCCGCATACCAATAGTAAAAGTACGATGGAACTCGCAACGTGGACCCGAATATACTTGGGAACGTGAAGATCAAATGAAATCAAAGTATCCACATCTATTCTCATAAATGACTGTCATCAAGCAAGTCTTCACTAAATTTCAGGACGAAATTTTTCTAACAGGAGGAGACTGTGACGATTGCGTACGAAAAATTCGGCATTTATGACGTGAGCACATTTGGTAGTGCTTGAAATCCACGAGGATTTAGCAATTTTGGTTATTAGAGGTTGATAGTATGTGAAAAATGATGAACGTGGGCGAAAACCGTGCGCAAAACGGAGTTCGTATGCTCCCGGAATCGCGAAACGAAGATTAACTCAAAATTGGAAGAAACCCCGTGGGGCGGTACGCCCCGGGCCACGCACCCAACTGGGGCGATGCGCCCGGGAGTGATTTGAGGCGGTGGACGAGTTTAAGATCAGATTTCGTCCAAAAACACATTTTTTTCATATCTCTCGACCCTATTCGACTTCCAGACGGCCAAAATCCCATTTTTACCATCTAAACTCCATTTCAAAGCTGTTCAAACATCTGAATCATCCTAGGAATCATATCTACAAGTCCTGATCGTTGCTTTAACCGCAGAAATCCATCAGATCAGGTAACGGTTCGTTTTAACCTTCTAGTTTCATAATGATTGATTAGATCTTGATTTTGAACGTAATGAGATAGTTAGGATTGTTGATTATTGCCTAGATGATGGCTAGGATTGATTATAAATGAAGAACACGATGTTTTAACGGTTAAATCTATGTTTTGATCCGTTGTAATGCCCGGTTTGCATGAAATCATACCCATGATTATAATGGTTTAAACCATTTGATTATGACAATGTAGGTGATTAGTTTGATTAATCTTTGAAATGCAAAGGTTAAATCTAAGTGTTTCAAACTAATCACAATCATTAACATACTCATTGGAACAATTATCTGACGCTTATGATAACAGTCAGATTAGTATGTTAAACATGGTTATTACGCCTATCCTAATGCTACATTGTGATATTTCATGATATTTGGGTAATCAACAACAAGGATTAATCATTTTTAAGCCATTAAACCATCTAGAAACTGTTTTAGCATTATAATCAACAACATTAACTATTTGATTAATCCGAGATTATTCTGATTAATCAAGAGTGTCATCAACCTTGTATTAGGAATCTAATGCAATGTAGGTTCCTACATTATCATACATTGTATGATATAATACTAAAGTAACCAATTAAACATTTAATATCGGTTTGATGACTTACAAAGCAATGTCTTTGACATTGAACGTTCAGAAAGATCTAATCAGTAAACTAGAACATAAATAACTCATTAAATATAACTAAATGCAGAATCATCTCTTTGTTATCAGCTTCGAGATATTTTGCTACCTTTACATCATCAGGTGAGTTTCGTACAACCCCTGTTCTTTTTAATGTTTTATAAACATCGGGGTATAACTGCTGAACTTTTCTTGATCATATGATATGTGTCACTGTTATCTTTGTGATTTCATGTGATTGTTTAGAACTTGTGGATTTCATGGGATTTTGCCTGTAGAACTGAACTTTATCATGGAACTAAAAGTCCTCATTCTTAAACTGTATCTAGTGAACCCATGTGTGGCCGAACAGAAAACATGGATAGTACTATTGGTTGACACCCCATTCGCTGGGAGGATTGCATCTCCCCTTGTGTGAATGTTTGTTATCTGTTTCCAGAACTTCTTAATGGTATGACAGACATTAAGACAATGAGGCACTAAGATATGTACCGACGGGTAATATCTTGAGAACAGAACATATCGTCCAAAAGGAACTAGATACGGGTCCCATGGTTATCTTGAACTGTGAATTTTGTTGAACTTAACTGTCATATCATATGATTTAACTGAACTTTGCGAACTCACCAGCTTTGTGCTGACGATTCAAACTCAAACCTTTTTGCAGGTAAAGAGTAATAGCCGGTGAGGATGCACTTTTGGGATACTTGCACTTGAATAAGTAGTTTTGTGATTAAACAAATTTAGCTGTAATGTAATTGTGATTGCGACAACCTGGTAATGTATTTACTTTAAGTTAATCTGTGTGCTTGTGATATCGGATCAAGTAAGTCACCCCTCACTTCTGAGACATCACCACTATGCTTCCGCAACCAGTTCAGTGACATCATGCACGAGGTGACGAGAGGTGGGGGTGTGACAAACAACGCTTCGAGTGGCTCGGTCAGGCGCACCGCACGGTAGACGTGCGGTGGATGCTGCGGCGGTAGGTCCTTGTGTGGTGGTGACTGGACCGGCTCCTCCCGAATCGTATCGAGCTCCGGCATCGCCCGGTCCTCAGGCGGCTGCTGCTGCTGCGGCACGACAACCAGCTGGGCTGCGGCTGTCGGATCCAATAAATCGCAATCCCAGAACCGGATGTCGGCGGCAAGTTTCATGTTCAGAATCGTTCGGCGATCGAGCTTACGAGGCTCGATCGACGGCAGATCCGGAAGCAAATGAAACATGCATTTGCTGTGTGCGAGGTGGGTGACAAAAGCACCTCCCCACAGTGTCCTGCGCTCCTGTCGGTGGTAGAAGGAGGTGTAGTACAAGGCAAAAAACCGTGCAAGGTTGCGCGGCCTGCCAGTCATCAGTGAGTGAAGATAGAATAAATCTGTCGTCGTCACCCACTCCTGGCTCTGTCCGCGACCTGAGATCGTGGTCACTATGCACCGGTGGATGTATCTAATCAGAGGATCTCTGTTGTTCGACGCACGTAAACGGTGGCTGGTGAACGGCGTGTCAGAAATATGCGGCCACCAAGCCCTCATCACTCCGTGCTCACCCTGCGTCAACCCTGGGTGAATGCGTCCGACACGGTCTTCAGCTCGTAGTTTATACCTAAAAGCATGGCGAACCGCTCGATCGACATCTCCATGTGATGTCCGCATAGCGAGAACTTGATGTCGGAAGGAAGCTCCTCGTCCTCCTGCTCAGGAACTGCAGCCTGGTGAGCTCTGTAGCGAAAGGTCGACATAAACTCAACGGTAATCAGCCTGTATGTGGGCAGATCGGCTGTATCAAATAAACGAGTCCATAGAGTGTCCTCGCCTAGGATAGCTCGAGCCCGATCTGCCTGACTGGCATCTGCAAGCACTCCCCAATCGATGCAACGTGGTGTCGCCACGCTCATGCGTAGAATACGAAGACACCTAATCGCTGCCGCCGTACCAGGCGCGAACTGCAGCCACTGGTGCTGCACGAGCTGTAACGCCTCGTATTGAGGTCTCTAAGATCGTCGTGCTGTGGAATCTCCGGCTCCATATCAATCAGTAATAGCTGAAAAACAAAAACCGAGCAAACGTTCAAAAAAGCTGTCCAATACGGGCCGTACAGGTCAAGACGGCCCGTACTGCTCTTGGTCGTCTCAAGCAAAAACTATGGGCCAGTACTTCTTTATTAGGCTCTTTTTTATTTCAAGAGGTTTGGAATTTATTTCTTCTGTAACCAAACTCATTTGTCCTATAACATCAATTTCTTCTTCTTCTAATAGTGTTGGGTTAGTTGTGTTCAGTTTTGTCCAAAATATATCTGTAACAATTGCGTATTTTCGATTTTTAATTTTTGTAAAATCGTAAAGGAATTATGAGAATCAAGTAATGTTACAAGCATTTTATCTTAAAAATATATGTAAATATGTGAAAATTAAAATATCTAAGTTAATACATGTATGTAAATTAATGTATATATAAGTATTTAAACTATAAAGATTTTAACCAAATTAAATACGTTTTGTGTAAACAAATATTATATATATATATATGTATGTATATATGTATAAACATTATTTATGATTTTATAAACTTAATAAATTATAAAAACTTATTTTATAAACTCTATCAAAGCTGTGAAAAACATAAAATACTAGTAAATAGAAGAACAAGGGTCAAATCTGCCAATTCTGAAACTATTATGTGTGTGTGAGGAATTTCCAAACAAAGGCAGCATGGTGCCGAAAGAGGAGGGGCCAGTTGTGTCTTTTCATCAAAGTTTCAGCCGCCCTCTCCCCTTTCTTCTCGTTCGAACCCGACAACAAACGGCTCAACCGCCCCTCTCTACCATGGCATGAATTCGGGCATTAAACGCACCATCCATGCTCGGTCGACCCCTATCCAACCTCCAACGAACCTAATTAATGCATTTAATCGAGCTATCACGCGGATAATCACCATTAATCACCAAACGAACCATTAAACAAAACCTTTAACTCAAATTCGTTTCTCTCGTTCATCATAATCAAATTAAACACACCAGAAGCTTTTGCGACTCTTCTCTGTAACTACCCGAAGTATCGATCACATCTCAAAACCACTTGGACTTCGAATCAAGCTCAAGAACGGCCGCGACATAAAGCGAACTCGAACAGGTTGTTCTCAATCTATTATAGGTAATTAACACATTCAATCTACTCGCGTCTATGCGTTGAACGAAAGCCCCATGAATTCGAGGGCTCACCTTCATCCCTTGGATCGAATTCGAATGGATTTAGAAGCTAGGGTTTACAAGTTTTAGGGAAGAACACATAGGTCAGTTTAAGTTTAATTAGTTTTTGGGTTAATCAACAAATGCCTCACCCAGCTTAGCGGTTAGGGCGCTGGCGCTGGGGCTGGGTTGAGGCAACCGGGGTTCGAATCCTTGCAGTAGCAACAAACCGGTTTTTACCTTAAACCCTATTTTTATTTACTTTTAACACATTTAAAAATTCTGAAAAATTATAAAAAATTCTATAAAATATTTTCAGACCTTTTTAATAATTCTGAGATTTTAACACAGAATATTATTTTGATATTATTCCTTTAATTAAGTTATATTATAAATACTATAATAATCATTTTTATGTAATAAGCTATAAAAAAAATAATATATATATATATATATATCTTTACAGAATTCTAAATAATTATTTTAATTACATTTTGACATTCTGAAAAATAGTTAGAATAATACTTTTGATAATATTAATTATGTTGATATTAATAAAAGCTTAAAATCATTACTTTCTTACGTATAAATCAATATACAAAATTTAATAATTTATAAAGTATACAAAAATTCACAAAAACATTTATAGACTTTCTGTTTTGTTATGAGACTAAAATTTTCATGATTTAAATTATTAATTTATTCTTATAAGACTTAAACTAAGATGAATTTTAATAAATATTATTGCAAATTTTATTTAAGTAAACTTTGTATAATTTTATTTATATCCTAAAAAAGTCTTTATAAAATTTATGTTATAAGGTATTTTAACTTAAAATCTTAAGTTAATAAAATTAATTATTTGAACTTAAATTAATTATTTGAACTTATAAGTTAATAGAAGACCCAGGCCATGTGTTCGATTCTTGATCCCACCCGGTTTTACCGGCCTTTCATCGTCGTGCCTTTGGGCGGGTGCTTGGGTCGGGTTTTCCTCGGGAATTGGTGGCTAGTGGGCTAGGGGCTCCGTCCGTCTGGACTAGTGGCCAGCTTGGGCATCCTTTAGCCATTAGGGGCCGCGTACGAAGTACCCGGCATTTGATTAGTTGGCCGTTCAAAAAAAAATAAATTATCGTATTTATTAAACTAAGAAAGTCTACTTTTATGACTTGAAAAGTTTATACAAAATAAGATAAATGAATCAAACTCAATTCTTAAAGGCTAAGAAACTTGTATGACATATTCTTATTCAAATTATGAATGCTTTGTAGTTGAATGGTTATTATGTGTTGATCTTGTAGTGTATCCATACTTATTCTTATGCTTTTCTGCACATATACTTAGTACTTGGTTCCTAAGAGAGTCACGCTCTCTTCGCGTTTAGCGTTAAAAAGGACCGGTGCTCCATTTACACTTGCTTGTGACATTCATAATATAATATTCATATACATTGTTATTAAGGTTTGCATACTTTGAAACTTATACTATTATAACCATGTGACTACTCACCAACTATTCAATTAGTTGACATTACTTTATATGTGTGACAGATTAAGTGAAGAATTGTCTGACAAGTCTAGGAAGAATTGACCTAGATAGACTTATCAAGAATTTTAGTTTCAAATCTTTGAATTTGTATTTAACTTTCAAGTTGTATTGTAATGTCGTGTTCGGATTTTGAAATTTAGTACCTTAGACTATGAAACTTTAAATTTTATATCATGAGCTTTTGAACAATCTTTCACATATCATGCCCCGGCATATTCCGCCACCGGTCGGGGTGTGACAATATCTATCTCAGAAAGCGGTATCTTCGTATCTGCATAATTTATAATTAAAAATAATATGCCAGTAACTACGTGTGAAACATGTAAGATTTACATTTAATATTACGAACCTGTGTTTAAGTATTTTTGATATATGACAAACGCATGGCAACCCACAACTCGTCCAAAGCTGGTGACCACATGTCATGTTTGAGTCGCGCATAACTCTTATTTTATTTTTTTCCTCGACCAACAAATCAAAAGCTTTATGAGACACATTTCCTCGAATGTTATCAAATATTGGTAGTTTATGATTACCTATAGTTTTAATCAAGCTCGTTTCAAAATCGTGATTCATTTTTACCTCTTGTGATTGCACGATTTCATTTACGATACCGACAAGCGAGGCAAGCGTGCTGTTTGTTGATCTGAGTAAGGCTGACTAAACAGGTCTTAACGAGTTTTAACAGGTTTCAAACGACGCGATTAATGCAAATATAAACACGAAAACGACTTGTTTAACACTTTGTTTGGTGATTTAAGCATGACAGTTCTTTATTTTATGTAACAAAAAAGAAAAATGATGAAGTATAGCCTCTTAATTTTTATTATTTTTATAAATGTAAAAAATCAAATAGTAATTTTTTTTGCTAAACAGGTCTAATCGTGTCTTAACAGTTACCCATTTTGCCAGCCCTAGATCTGAGGTATCTTTTTAGGTATAAGTGCTGACTTTCCACCCGGTTTGTTGTACGTTGACCGAAGTTGCGCGTTCTATTGGTCCATGCTGTTACAAACATATCTCTGTAACTGTTTAACCAGGTTTGCGTCAGATACTTCAGAACCCCTGAAATGAAACAAAAAACCAATGATGATATGATGATGATAATAATGATGGTATATGATGCTTACTTTTTTTTTTTTGTTGTCTTTAATAAATCTTTCGTACAGACTGTTGTAGTTATAGTCGTAGTGCTGTCGGAGAGTTACACATATTCGCCCAACAACCTTCGAATTTCTTCCAGTATGCATCCGAAAAGCTTGCCTTGCAATGTTTGGCAATATTTTCGTCTATGTGCCATCTGCAGAGATATTTTGAAGCTTCTGGAAATACCTTACGGCACGCACTCATAACAGCAAGGTCTCGATCTGTTATGATAACACGTGGCTCCATACATTTATTCAACATACTCTTAACCATTTCCAAAACCCAGACGTAGTTTTCCTCACGCTCTCTACTTACGAACGCGTAAGCAATACTAAACGTCTGATGTGTGGAAGTCACGCCAACAATTTGAATAAATGGAAGTCTGTACTGGTTCGTTTTATACGTCGCGTTCATCATCAGTACGTGCGGAAATGCACGCCACCAGTAATACGATTTTGGAAGACAGAAGAAAATGTCTTCCACGACGTTTGTTTCAGGATCCTCCCGAGTATAGTAAACGCAACGCTGACTATGAAGCAGGTTTTCCAAAACCTGCATCTGAGTATCACCGAATTTCTTTTGGTTTTTCATTTTCTGTTGTAAATTGTATACATCTCTAGAGATGGACACGTTTGCAGGGTTATGTTTCTTTATGTTCGAAAGAATATTACGAGGATCCATGTGTTGCTCGGTCAGTTTCTCAACCATATATTGTTCCTCCTGCGTGAATCTTCTAACATATGGATGACTTTCTAGATTCTGAGCAGGTTCGTGATTGTGATTGTCGTTTATCACCTGTAATTCCCAGGATTCACGAACTTCGTTGTATAACCCTATCAGCTGAAACGGGCAACCGATTTTCTTACTGTCTGACCGTCTAAAGATTGCGATGTTATTATGCTCGCCACCACGGTCACACGTGAGTTAGGCTTTGATTACACTGCCTGTTGTCTTTGATTTCTTCGCTCTTCTTTTGACTACAATGTAACCCAATGTTTTCATAACCGGACCGGATGTCGAACCGGTCTCCTTACTGGTCAGAGGTCGGACCGGTCAAACCGGATTTAAGAACCGGATGAATTCATATACATTTTATAAATAAATATATATATATATATATAATAAAAAAAATTAAAAAAATTTAAAAAAAACGGTTCAACCACCGGTCCGACCACCGGTTTTCCGGTCTGACCGCCGGTTCGACCAAAAACGGCCCAGTACCCCTAACCGGACCGGTGAGACCACCGGTTCCCGGTTCGACCGGTCCGACCGGCCGGTCCGGTCCGGTTTTCAAAACATTGATGTAACTATTGTCTAGTACTCTACTTTTGACCCACCCGACCAACGCTTATTCGAACATAAATTCCTGACATATAAAAATAATAAAAAATAACATAAATAATAACCATTATATACAATCGTAAACATTTATGTTTCATTTAAGTGTACCTCTTTTGTTTCCCAGTTAATGTTTGAATCGGTCGGCTTTTACTCATAAGTCTCCTTCGGGTTACTTTGTTTACTGTCATCATACACGAACACATAATCGTTTTGTTGCGCATACGATGCTTGACTATCAAAACCGACATCAGTGTTAGGTTCAGCATTCAGATCTATCGTACCGTATGAATACTCAACAGGAGGCTCTTCATTCAAATCTGGCACGTAATGGTTGAAAAAACTCTCATGTCAGTACGACATCATTACAAATTTGAATTATTGTGAAAGATCTTCAAAAACGTATACGTTCGTTTGAAACGATTGAAGGTTATATAAAAATTTCAAATTTGTTCAAGACGACCCATACTGGTCTGTACGGCCCGTATTAAGTCAAATCATTATCCTCTTATGCCAGCAGTGTCAGTGTTGAAAAAGCAAGACGGGCCGTACTGGTTGTCACGGAATGTTTGTACGATGAATGAGAAGAGCCGTACTGACCAGTACGACCCGTCTTAATACCAATTATTGTCATAGGTTGTCAGGAGAAGGTTTGACCGAGAACTCAGACGAGCCGTATTAAGCCGTCTCAAGGGTGTATTCTTAAGAAATTTGGTGTTAATTTAACACAACCCATTTTTAATTGAGGAACGTAGTTACGAGCTTCCGATCAGAAATCCAACACTCCGCATTGCTTGCCTGCCTACCGTTGACCCCCTTGCTCTGCCGCTGCCAGCATCCAACACTCCACCTCCACCGCCACCGCCGGCCGTCATTCCTGATGTATGAATGCTAACTTTCGTATCGTCTCGCTACCTTTGGAGTTTCAAGTAAGTGAGGTTTTACGCTAATTCCAATCCGTTGATTGCCAAGTTTCATAGCAATAAAATCTAAATTTGAAAGTGGTTTTTGTACATTTGAAACTTGTAACCTATACATCTTGCACAGAGTAGTATTTAATAGAGCTAGGGCATATTATTACATGGAAGTGAATCAATGACTAGTACATTTCTTACCAAAGGACCTCTAAATTGCTCCTCCAAGTGATTTAGGGTTCTAGTTACATGGTGGACATAGGTGTAGATTAGGAGTAGTATTAGATGATGTGCGAATTAGTGATTTTAGGAAATAAAAGACTGGCACATTTCTTAGAAATCAATGTGAGGATTGCTTGGTTTAATAATTTATTATGCTGAGTAGTGTTAAAACTAAACGATTCTGGTGATTGTGTTTTCAGTAGCCATCTTGATGTATGCATCATACCGTGGTTTTGCAAATACAGAGCTTATACTGAAGAGAGATTTAAAGATTTTGAACTGTCTAAATGGTTTGTGTACTTATGTAATATAGTGCGTAGGGGTGTAAACAGCTTGATAAGGCTTGGGTTCGGCTTATTTTGACCTAAGAGAGCTTGAACTCGGCTTGTTTAGAGCTTTATTTCTTAAGCTCTATCTCGGCTCGAGCAAAATTGTATATAGTTGTGCTTTCATATACATTCATATAGAGTTATTAGTAACTAATAGTAATCTTTAACTCCTATGGATTTTTGAAACTAGAATTTTGTAAGCTTACTAAAAAGTAAGACATTATTAGGTTTGTTTATTAGCTTTTTTTATATAGTATAATGTAATGTAAGATGTATGTATGATTATAAACAGCTAAAATATCAGAGTAGATAAAAAAAACAAAAACAAAACTTGCGGGCTTACACTACTCACGACTTCAACCAACCTTCCGACGACAATCAGCTATCCAATTGGTCTGATACTTGCCAGTTGACCACCCTCTACTCCTCCTCCCGTCTCTCCCTGGTTCGAGCTTTGTTGATCTGCATTCTAGGGTTTTGAGCCTCATCGGTCGTTGGTGGTGCTGAGGTAGATTGTATTTTTTTTCATCGCATTTTTTTCGATTTTGTTGTTTCTTCTTCAATTTTACTTATTTATGCTTGAATTAATATTATGCTGATTAGAGCATTTTAGTTCAGACATTTGATTGGTCTGATCAAAACTCTTGAATTTGAGACATTTGATTGATGCCTCTTGTTTACATTTTAGAAGTATTAGCAATCTGCTGTGAATTGCTCAATTGCAGACTAGATTTTGTTTGTGAACTTTTTATAAACCGCTCTGTGTTGTAATGTTGCTTTTTTATTTGGCTTTGATAACAATTTTCATGTTAACTATACTTTGAATGTTGATAAACATATGTTTAATTGTTTGGGATTTGAATGTTGAAATTGGTACCAAACTCAATTGACAAATCAACACCAAGTTTTAACTGGAATTCGCTTCTCCAATTAATATTAATAAGAACTTGTTTTTCTTCCATCAAAAACATCCCTATTTATAATAGACTCCTTCCTATTTGACTTTTAAAATCCTTAAATCTAGTACCTTGGACTTATCTCAAATCCTTTAGAGATTAGACCGACTTCTAACTTATTTATTAATCAACTCCATTTAATTAATAAATAAAACATTACATTAATAGTCCCTTGACTATTCAAGATTGACCCATCAATCTCCCTCCCAATCTTGAAACCTTGTTCCTCCTTCAAGCCTTAGAGTCTTCAACTTTTATTACTCCAAGTAAGTCTCTCATCTCAGCAAACTTGAGTCTCGGCAATGGTTTAGTGAGTATATCAGCCCTTTGTTGTTCCCCACTTACATGCTCCACTCTTATTTGCTCCTTTTCTACACATTCTCGGATATAGTGATACCGAGTATTAATGTGTTTACTTCTTACGTGGAAAACATGATTTTTCATGAGTGAGATTGCTGATTTATTATCCACCTTAATCAGCACCTGTTCTTCTTTGCTTCCGGTGATTTCAGCTAATAGTCCTCTCAGCCATATTGCTTGGCACGCAGCTGATGTCGCAGCCATAAATTCTGCCTCGCAGGATGACAAGGCTACTGTGGCTTGCTTCTGGGAATTCCATGTGATTGGCCCATCATTATAGTAGAAAACAGTCCCAGAAGTCCCTTTTCCATCATCTAAGTCAACTGAAAAACTACTATCACTGAATCCAATCAACTTTGAGCTTCCATTCTTGCTGTAATGTATTCCCAGATCTGTTGTGCCCCTTATATAGCGTAAGATATGCTTGACTGCTTGTGTGTGTGATGCTTTAGGTGACTGCATATATCTGCTCATGTATCCCACCGCATACATTATATCCGGCCTTGTGTGAGTTAGATATCGGAGACATCCTATCACACTTCGGTATTCGGTTTCATTCAAACTTCCACTTTCATCCTCCTTTTTTAATTTCAGCCCGGCTTCCATTGGGTACTTCGCAGGATTGCATTGAGCCATTCCCGATTGTTTTAGTATCTTTTCAGCATATCCCTTTAGGCTAATCATTATTCCATTACCTCCTTGCTTGACCTCTAACCCGAGGTAGTAAGAGAGCAATCCAAGATCACTCATTTCGAATTTTCTTTCCATCTGGGCCTTGAACAGACTTATTCCTTCATTGCTGCTTCCTGTTACCATTAAGTCATCCACATAAATCCCCACGATCAGTGGTTCTTTATGTGCATGTCTTATGTATACTGCCTGCTCGAGTTTGCACCGTTTGAAACCATATTCCTTTAACACCCCATCCAATTTTGTGTTCCAAGCTCGTGGAGCTTGCTTTAGCCCGTACAATGCCTTTGACAGCTTGTAGACCAAGTGTTCCTTCCCTGCTTTCACAAATCCTTCGGGTTGAGTGACAAAGACTTCTTCCTTTAGTTCCCCGTGTAAAAATGCCGTCTTCACATCGAGGTGGTGCACACTCCATCCCTTTTGAGCTGCTAAGGCTAGGATCAGCCTTACAGTTTCCATTCTCGCCACGGGAGTGAATACTTCCTCATAGTCCACTCCATGTTTTTGGATGTATCCTTTTGCCACTAGGCGAGCCTTGTGTCTCACTATTCTTCCTTGTGCGTCCTTTTTCACTTTATAGATCCACTTCAGCCCTATAGGACGGTGTCCATTAGGTAATTCGGTCAAACTCCAAGTCTTGTTCTTTTCAATGGAATTTATTTCGCTGTTCATTGCCTGATCCCATTCCTTCAAGCCTGCAACTGATTTGAAATTCTCAGGTTCTCCTTCTGACAGCAGCAGTTTGTACACTTCATCCAAGGGTCTCCATCCTTGGAGGGGTGTGTGATCGTAGGTTCTATCTTCTGCTTCATGAGGGTCTGATGAGTTGAAAATCAGTGGTGAGACTTGGAGCATGGGACCTCTGTCTTTTATTGCTGATCTGGGGCTGCTGAAGTCTGCTTCAGTGGTTGGGCTTCTGCTGGTGGATGGATGTTGGGCTGGGCTTCGGTATTCTGGGCCCAGTGGATCAGTTTCAGTTTCTTCCTGATCACTTGGTGCAATGATGGTGAACTCTTCCTTCTTATCTTCTGAGTTCAGGTCCTCTTAGTTCCAGACTTGAGTCTCATCGAACTTTACATCTCGACTGATTACGATTCTCCCCCTTTTCACATCATACATTCGGTACCCTTTCGTTCCTGGTTCAGTCCCTAGGTGGACCATCGGTTCACTCCTGCTATCGAGCTTCTTGATTAGGTTTTGGGGTGTCTTCACGTGCCCAATACACCCAAAAACCTTCAAGTGGTTCAGATTCGGCTTGTGTCCTTTCATGACTTCATACGGGGTCTTCCCTTTCAAAGCTTTTGTGGGTAGTCTGTTCAGCAAGTATACCGAGTGTCTTACCGCTTCGGCCCATAGAGCTTGTGGCATTCTCATAGCCTTTAGGATACTTCGGGTCATGTTTAGAATTGTGCGATTTCTCCTTTCGACGATTCCGTTCTGTTGTGGGGTGTATGGGTTTGTGAGTTGTCTGGTTATTCCGGCCTTTTCACACATTCGGTCGAACTCCCCACCACGATCGGTTCTCAGTGCTTTGATTTTTCTTTCATAGCAATTTTCTACCTCTGCTTTAAACTTCTTGAATCGGTCCAGGGCTTCGTCCTTCGATTTCAGCATGTAGGCCCACATGAATCTACTGCAATCATCCACAAGCAGGAAGATGTACTTGTTCCCTGCTTGGGTGGCTGGAGTGAGTGGGCCACACAAGTGAGCATATACCTGTTCCAAGGGCCAAGTTGCTCTGAAAAAGGTTTGTTCCGGAAAACTTTCTCGGGAGTGTTTACCTGCTAGGCGTGCTTCGCATAACTGGGCTGGGTGTTTTATGGAGGGTACCCCTTTTACCATTCCTTCCGTGCTTATCTTCCTTATTGTGTCAAAGTTTGTGTGGCCGAGCCGAGTGTGCCACAACCATGCAGGGTCAGTAATCTCGGCCTTTAAACAAACCGGGGTTCCTGTCTTCAAGTGAGCTTTGTAGAGTCGGTTGGGGGATCTTTGGACCTTGATCAATGTTGCGCCGCTTGGTTCAAACATGGTCAGAGTTCCATGTTTGATGAGGATCTCACAGCCTCCTTCTTCCGCCTGGCCGATGCTCAAGATGTTGCTTTTGAGGTGTGGTATGTAGAGCACATCTGTCAACAGACGCTGCTCCTTGGTCTTGCATTCCAGGAGTATTGAACCTTTTCTTTCAATCTTGACGCAGGAGTTGTCACCGAACCTTACTGTTCCTTCAACTTCAGTGTTCAGGTTTGAGAATAGCCCCTTGTTGCCAGTCATGTGGTTTGTAGCTCCTGTGTCAAGGTACCATACATTAGTTTCTTGAGTGTTCGAATCATACCTTTGGGGAAACACCCTATCTTCACTTAGGTGAATTCTTTCGATAGCCATCAGGAGGGTAGGTCCATCTTCCTCGTGTCTGTGGGTTGGATTGGCGTGTGCCAAGTTGGCTTGTTCACCTTCCTTTCGGGTTGGGCAGTCGGCCGAGAAGTGCCCATACCCGTCGCACCTGAAACACTGCAACTTGGATCTATCTTTCTTGGGTTTCTCTCCAAAGTGAGCTTCTTCTCTATTGGATTGTCCCCGGCCAGAACCTCTGCCCCGTCCTCCTGATCTACCTCGTCCCCGACCTCTGCCTTGGGTTCCTCTGCCTTGCCCAACTCCTCTATCTTGCTTTTGTTTGGCAGCCCAATCTTCTCGGGATAGCAATAGTTTGATCATTCCCAGTATTGGAGGTTTTTCCAGCTGTTCTTTCTTCATATGCTTTCAAACGTCCCACAATTTCTTGAAAGTTCACTGTTTTTAGATCAACTAGTTGTTCGATCGTAGCAGCGATAGTTAAGAATCTTTCAGGCAATGCAGTAAGTATCTTTCTCACTAGGGTGGTTTCTTCGATGATTGTTCCAAGTGATGCGGACCTCGATGCAATGCCTGAAAGTTTAGCCGCGAAGTCATCAATTTTTTCACTCTCCTTCATTCTCGCTGCTTCAAATTCTGCTTTCAGTGTCTGCAACCTTGCTTCCATCACACGTTCTACCCCCAAGTGTCGTGTTTTGATGGCATCCCAGATTTCTTTTGCACGAGTGCAGTGCGCGACCTGAAGTACCAAGTCTTCGGGAAGAGATTGGTATAGATACACGATGGCTGAGTTATCCTTCCTTGGTTCCACGTCGACTCTAGGATCGATCGCCTCCCATATTCCATGTGCCCTAAAAATTGCTTTGATCCTAAGTGACCAAATTGGATAATTTGATGACGTTAGGGTGGGGTACTGGAAAGTCATGTTTCCTCCTTCCTTGATCGTCACCAGTTGGTGATCTTTCTTGCTTTCTGCCATGAATGCCCTTCCTTCGTTCTTCGCTGGTGTACTTGAGTCGCCTTTGAGTCGGTAGTTGATCTCGACCTTGGATCCGCAGAGCTTTCGATCGTTCCTTCACCACAGCTCTGATACCAATTGTTGGAATTGGTACCAGACTCAATTGACAAATCAACACCAAGTTTTAACTAGAATTCGCTTCTCCAATTAATATTAATAAGAACTTGTTTTTCTTCCATCACAAAACATCCCTATTTATAATAGACTCCTTCCTATTTGACTTTTAAAATCCTTAAATCTAGTACCTTGGACTTATCTCAAATCCTTTAGAGATTAGACCGACTTCTAACTTATTTATTAATCTACTCCATTTAATTAATAAATAAAACATTACATTAATAGTCCCTTGACTATTCAAGATTGACCCATCATTGAAAGCAATTTTCTAACAATGTCTTATCATATTTCAATAATTTTAGTCCTTTGATACGTTTTCTAAATCGGTTTGTTTTGACCCCAACCAAACTGATTATTTCTTTATCATTTCTTTATAGCGACCCATTTGACCTGTTATGCGACTCGACCTGCCTGTTTAACCAAACTTATTATTTATTTATAAACGATTAGAACTTGTCAGGCACTCAAACACGTGACTATTTATACGGTATATCTAGCATTTGTTGATCACTTTGAAATCCAATTCCATGACTCTAGCTTATACTAATTTTTTCATCTTGTATGCCAGATTTAAAGTGCTCATTTCATCACAATGGAAGATCAATTCAAGGTGACCAATCGGGAACCCAATTCTCTCCTTCAGTGGAGCAAGTGGCAACTACTCGATTCCATTCTTCCAACAGGCGGCTTTGCTCATTCCTTTGGTTTAGAGGCCGCGATGCAAGCACACATAGTCTCTTGCCCTGAAGACCTTCAAGTATACATCATTCACACCTTAGAGAACACAGGCAGCCTACTTCTACCATTTGTCTACTCAGCAAGGATGTCACCTGATTTCCAAACATTTCAGCAACTCAATATGGTTTTGGATGCAACACTGACAAATGAAGTAAGCCGTAAGGCATCGGTTTCACAAGGATCTGCACTAATGAGGGTATCCTCCTCTGTTTTCTCAGAGATCCCGTCTTTAAAGATGATGAGAAACACATGTTTGAGCAACGGGGATGCATGCTTTCACCACGCGACTGTTTTTGGGCTCATTTGTGGACTTGTTGGGTTGGATAGTGAAACGTGTCAGAGGGCATACATGTTTGTAACTATGAGGGATATTATATCGGCTGCAACCCGACTCAACCTGGTGGGACCCCTTGGTGCTGCAGTATTGCAGCACCAGATCTCATTTGTTGCCGAGGAACTTCTAAGGAAATGGAAGAATCGGGATGTGGATGAAGCATGCCAGACGAGCCCTCTGCTTGACACTGTTCAGGGTTGCCATAGTTACCTGTTTTCAAGGCTTTTTTGCTCATGAACAGCTTTTTGTTCATCTGCTTTCAAGGGCTGTAACTGTAACTTTATTTTACTATCTAACATGAAGATGATTGTTATTTCTGCCTGCTCAAGTCTAGCTGGAGGCAGGTATGCCTGCCTGCTCTCTATGTGCAGGCTCCAAATCCTGCTGGAGGCATACCAGAGGTGCAGGGTTCAAATCATGTTGGAGGTAGATGTGGAGTAAATTACACAGGTGGTGATTGATGTTTCAAAAAAAATAATTTAACATGTTATAATTTTGCAATCTAACATTAATAAAGAATCAAGAATGAAAGCCCACTTATGTTTTAGTTGCACTTTTCTTTTTTTCTTTCAACTCCACTAGATCCAGACAGTTGACTTGCTGTGACCTGATTTAACTGAAGCTAAACATGAGATGTTTACATTGATTTTAATCAGATTATAGTTCAAAATAAATAGTCGATATTCCAAGTAATCTGATAAATTTAAATGCTTTGTAATAAATGCAATTTGAAAAGACTGTAAAAGTAGTCATAAATTTACAAGTTTCTTAAAAATTTAAAAGGTCATTTCAGGATATAGTAAATAAAAAAGTTCACCCTGGAACTTATAATAAAATTACATTGAAATTGAACACCAATCTTATTCTAAGATTTATGGTTGTTTTTATTAGGTTTCGGTTATTTTGGTTCGAATTTTTTGGTCTTTGGGTTTTGTGCTGATTTTGTCTGTTTCATGCACACTCTTATGACAATGAATAGAGAAAGGAAAAAGATAGTACACTCATACCAGATGTCTCAAAGCCATATTGAACAATTTCTTTGACAGTAATCTTCCAAAACCCGAGTTGTCTTGGGACTTCTCAGATGCATTATTCTGATTAGATATGTTGTGTTGATTTGGTGGAGCCAGCTTTCTCATGTTCACAACCCTCTCAACCATTTTAGTACCCATCAAGATTCAAGACCGGGTTCACATCATCATCCCCATTCAAGCCATCCACGACCTCTTGTTATCACAGAAGGAGAGCATGAGACCCTCTTTGGTACTGCTTTCAAGTTCATATTAGTAGGTGGACAAGGCCATACCCTGGATGCTGAAGTCTTTTCAAGCATCTCTGGCTGATTTTTGGACGGTTTGGATTTATCTGACAGTGATTTCATTGCATAGAAGACCTGCTTCTGTACACGGATGTGTTTGATGACTGTTGAGTTAGGATAGAAGCTCTATATGCTGACTTGGCAGAAGCAGTTATGAATGCTTGTCGAATTGGGGTTGAAGATCTTGGCGCTAACTTGCAGAATCAGTTATGAATGGTCGTTGAACTTGGGCTGAAGATCTTGATGCTGACTTGGCAGAAGCAGTTATGGTTGGCCATTGAACTAGGGTTGACGATCTTGATCTTGAACTTGATGTTGACTAGGAAGCAACACGAAGGATGGAGAATCGTTGAGATGTTGACTTAGAGGAAACTGCAAGTGTGAGTGGTCAGGTCGTAGGGGTTGTGGGCATTTTTTTATAGTGGTTCGATATGTTGGAGTGGCTGATCTCGATGGTTTAATTAGCAGATTCTTTCTTGTTGGCCATGGCCGCCTAATGGTACTAAAAGATATTACGCCATTGGAGAAGGATGTGGGAAGGTCAGGTGATACATTGGCTGTTGAAGACTTGAAGTACCATCTGCATGGGTGCTTTCTAGCTGCAATGATTTAAAGAAAACAACAAAGAGAAATGATATGATAATTAGTGAATTAGGAACTAAGGCATCTAATGAAAACTACTAATTCATGTATCATGATGACGTGGCAATTTGAGTTATCTTTAAACATAATTTAACTGAAGCAAGATTATACTGTGCTATAATCATATATGACATGCAGATTACTTTTTAAAAAAATAATAATAATAAATAAACTTTGAACAATACAAGTTTTAGATCAATATAATCTGACCCTTACTTAAAATTACCCGTTTGACAAGAGATTGAGACTATGTGTATTCATAACACATAGCCTAATAGATGCTTCTTTTCTAAACTTAATGTAATTGTTTACGTGATTATGATTTTTTTAATTGATGTGATGCTTAAGTGTTTGATAGTTGTTAGTTTATTAACAAGCATGTTGCTAATTTTGAGTTTCATGAGAATGAGTTTGGTAATGAAGTTTTTATCTTCTTGTTTTTTTTTTAAATTTCAAGAGCTTTTGTATGTAATATTTTTTTTTATTTAGTTCGTGTAATATATAAGTGTAAATATATGGTAATATAGCAAGATCACTTTTAAAATAAAAAACAATGCAAAGTTAAATAAACGTTAATTATAAAAAAAATTATAAACTAAATAGAATGAATGTACTTGATTTTTCAAATTGATGGTTAACATCATCTTGTTTGGATTTTTTCCTTAGACGTCATAAGCACACTTTTGAGTTTGTATTTTATCTGGTAAAAATTTGAATCCTTCATTCAAAACAAGACACTTTAATATGCATGTTTAAACGACTAGTCACACATAATTTCGTAAGTTGTTTTGCATGTATTTATAGAATGACAAATACATATATCAAAATATTTCTTCTATAAGATTTGAACCTTTCATCTCAAAAATTAAAAAAAATACATTTTGTTATCAGGATTGCATTCTTTAAACTTATAAAATTACATAATTTTTCAAAATGCAAGTTTTGTATACATAATATAAATGTTTTTTAAATCTAATTCAAGAAAATATACAATTTAATAAGTTTAGACGGTAAAATATACGATTGCCCAAACAAAAATAAATAAATAAAAAATATATAGAATTCATTTTAGGGCAAAAAGAAGAACAATCAAACTTCAAGGTATCTTATGCAATATGATCAAACCCAAAATAAGAAAGCTTGGGGCACAATAAAACTCCGATCGGAGTATAAGATCATCGCTGCTCGATTCAGGTCGCCAGATTTTTGATTCTTCAGTTCAATCCGACATTTGCTTCTTCCCGTTCCGATCAAGGTCAGTTTCAATCTCCTCTTTGTATTTATTATACATCCATCCAGTCAATTGAATTCTGTGTACAAGTTGTCTGTCGATCATGATGTTTGTAAGATATGGTTCCAATGATGTGTTTACTCTAAACTCTATCGAGATGGATTTATTAGTTTACTGAGGTGCTTTTATTTCTACGCCATTGTCTCTTTTGGTGATTTCTGAAATTTGAATAAAACCCTAAATTTTAAAGATGTTTGGTGGATTACTGGATTTTTGATTATTAAAGTTGGACTATTCCATCCACCTCTATGATAGTTTTCTTGGACTTCTATTTTTGGCAAGATTAGTGTTATATTATAACCCAAACATAAATTCAGTCACTACTGTAGTTTTCTTGGACTTCGATTTTTGGCAAGATTAGTGTTATATTATAACCCAAACATAAATTCAGTCACTACTGTATCACATACTTCTAAATCGATCCATGGTAGCCTATATTATTGGAGAATTTATCATCATAGATATATAAAAGTGATACATTTTTTTGTTAAGATGATATTTAGGGTTCAGTTATTTTATCCTGGAGACTGTTGGATAAAGATTTAGAGTTTGGGTTTTATTGCTTTTAAATGTCTGAGTACGAGTTTTTGTGTCTGGTACCATTGGGAGATTGAGGCTGCTTGAAAGTTTTCAGTAGCTACAGATTATAATAACAGTAAAATGACTTAATGAGCATGTGGTTATTTTTAGGATGTGATGATAATGGGATTATCTCTATCTTCCTGCCATTCTAATGCTTTACCAATTATGTAAGTTTGGATAGTAGGCATGCTCATAGAGCTCTGTTGAAATATTGAAGATATAAGTTTATATTGGGAAACATGTTTTCATAAACTATAATGTGGAAAACGTTTTTAATTGAACTAACGGAGCCCAGGTTGCCAGTTTTCATATGTGGTTACTATATGTGTTGTTGCTGTGTTGTGACATTGAGGTTACAGGTTCAAGTTATAGAAAACACCCTCTTGCATACATGTATAGATAAGGTTACGTACAATATATCACAACGTGATCCGACCCCTCCCAGATCCTATGCAATACAAAAGTTAAGTCAAGCACCGACCAACCGCTTTTAGAGGCTAGTTACTAGGCAATAGGCACTTCAGCCTTTCTTCAGCATGTCCAATGCTAGAAGTCTTGTTAATCAACAAAACATTCATCGACAAGTTTTAAGGCTTCTTGATGTCATTATAATTTTAGCACTTTTTATTCGCCTTTTAGAACCAGTACTCCATCTAGAGTCGAGTACAATGAAAACCCTAGAGATTCTGACATTGGGAATACTCATTGAAGGTGGATGTTAGTAGAGGTGAAGGGTGAATTGCTTGATGGCATTACGCATTAGTCAATAAGATTTAAGTAACATTTGAGCTTCCAGACAAGATACTCATTAAAAATAGTTTCAGACAAGGCGGGAGTTTGTTTTTTCAGTCCTTGAGAAATATGATGACTGAATAATGATGTCAATATGTCATTTTCTCTAGTATTATTGCTTATATTTAATTTTGTGTTTCAGTAACCATTCATGTTGTGAGAGTTGTGAATAAACCAGAGCATGTAAACTATATCAGTTTTGCTGCACGGATGTGTTATTTATTTTTGTGTCATGTGATTTCCTTGTGAGTTGTGACTGATGTGGCCATATCTTGTTCGACATTTTGAACGCAAATTGATAGAATATGTTTATTTATAATTTATTTATCCAAGTGCAACTGTCTTATTAATCGAATGCACAAATTAATACTTGTAAAAATTGCTTGAGCTTCCTGTAAAAAGAACTTGTGATCTTATGAAAATTAAAATCTCGGAAGTTAGGAACTTAAGCTGAAACTCACTTTGGGTCACATCACTAGCTCCTCAATTAATATTACTCTAGCTAAAGGTGACAATTTCTGACTATTTATTTATGCATGGCTTGATAGTGTTTTATCTCTAACCAGTCAATATGTTAAAATCAAAACTGAAAGGAAAAGATTAAAAATGTGACTTCAAAGCAGATTTATAATGCATATTTGAAAACTTGGGTTATCATCGAAATTATTTGATTTCTCAACTCATAATTGAACACACACGACTGTTTATTAAAGTGTTTTAGGTCAACCTGGCCCATACAAAAGAGTTGCTAGTTTTTACCTGCTCATTTGGCCACCTCTAGTGCTTTTGCATTGTTGTTATTTTTTAATTACCTAAAGTCAAAACAGATTTTATTTTTCTTTTTGTTGGCTATCTTAAATGACAGATGTCTAGAAGGTATGACAGCCGAACAACAATCTTCTCCCCAGAAGGCCGTCTCTATCAGGTTGAGTATGCTATGGAAGCTATTGGCAATGCAGGTTCCGCCATCGGGATACTCTCAAAAGACGGTGTAGTCTTGGTCGGTGAAAAGAAAGTCACGTCAAAGCTCCTCCAAACCTCAACCTCAACCGAAAAAATGTACAAAATCGACGATCACATCGCTTGTGCAGTAGCCGGCATCATGTCAGACGCCAACATCCTCATCAACACGGCACGTGTCCAAGCACAACGCTACACTTTCTCCTACCAAGAACCCATGCCCGTTGAACAACTGGTTCAGTCCCTCTGTGACACCAAACAAGGTTACACTCAATTTGGTGGGCTCCGCCCATTTGGAGTCTCATTTTTATTCGCAGGATGGGATAAAAACTACGGTTTCCAGCTTTACATGAGTGACCCAAGTGGAAACTATGGTGGGTGGAAGGCGGCAGCTATTGGTGCTAACAATCAAGCAGCTCAGTCGATGCTAAAACAGGACTATAAGGATGACATCAGCAGAGAAGAAGCGGTGCAGTTGGCACTTAAGGTTCTTAGCAAGACAATGGATAGTACCAGTCTTACCTCTGATAAGCTGGAACTGGCTGAACTGTTCTTATCATCCTCTGGGAAGGTTAAGTATGAGGTGTGCACACCTGATGCTCTGACTAAGATGTTGGTCAAGTATGGTGTTACTCAGCCACCTGCAGAAGCTTAAGTGGTTTGATTATTGTTTCAGTTGCCTACTTGTTTTGGATAGTTGTATGGTTGAATCTCTGTTTTGTTAAATTGTCAAAAAACCTATGATAAATTGTTGTTTTATGTTTAAATCGCGTTAAGGTGCCTGTGAAACTCTACAGTTAACTTAGCCAAGTAATCTGTAGAAAAAGGGTCGAACCCTGGTGTCTTTTGTGTAATGTATGGCTAGAAACATCCAACACACCAGGTGCGGTGCGACCCATATGTAGTGATCTTTGTTGTGACATAAAGATGTAGCTCATATTACACATGGGATAACCTGATTGAGCATGCTCCTATTCACTCTGATGTTCTTAATAGGTATAAAGAGCAGAGTGATATATAATGGGAATTTAATATACAACTCTATTAATTTAATAAAATAAAAATAACGTGCAAAAAGATAATGTGTTTTTTTGGGATGTGTACTTGTGTAGTAGTGATGAAGTAGGGTATGCCTTGCCTTGTCAATCTTAGCTAGGATGCCTGGCCTTGACTTGTCTAACCACTGCTAGATCAGCCGTGCCAATCTGGATATTAACAATTCATGTCTGGCCTTGCCAACTTTAGCAAGGTCCAGGAAACTTAGCCAAGAAGTTTGGTCGGGCCGCCCACGTGGAGTAAAACCTATTTTCTTCCTATAAATAAGAGGTTTACCTTCACAAGCAAGAGACACCATTTGCTAGCAACTATAACCCTGCTACGCATCTCATCCCATTCTCCCTCCATGCAGAGAACTTGCTTCTCTCGATTCTTCACTCCCTTGGCCATTCTTAGCAGGGCTTCGAGTTCCTTGCCTTCCTTAGCCAGGATCCTGGTTCTCTTGCCCTTCTGGAACAACATGCATTCATCTTTTGTCGTGAGATGACATGAACTACACCTCCATGCTCTCATCCTTGCCAAACTTAGCAAGGCCTTGGCGAGCTCCCGGTCCCTGAAACGATCATTACTACCACACATTCTTCCTTGCCAGTCTCGGCAACCACACCTTCCTCATATCTTATCTTCTATAATTACTTGTTATGTATTCTTTACTCTATTATCATGTGTAGATTACTGACTTGAGTGTCGGAGTGTCATCGGGGATAATCCCCTTGGGCCCTTTAACGTAGATCTTCTATGTTGTTGCAACTAGGATCCATCTTGGATAACAAGGCACGACTTAGCTCGACTAAAGCCCGGCCCGAATTTGGTTGTAGCAACATTTGGCGCCCACCGTGGGGCACGAGAATACAACCTGCATGATGCCTCGTGCCCACAAATGTAAACAAAATTGCCCAGACCTGCATTTTTTGCACTCTTCATACGATGACTTGATGTGAGTTTCATCATGTTGACACATGACTTTTGCACACGGCTTCACCATATTCGGTTTTATCCAAGTTCATATGCAATTGTGAGAAATTTTGTTCTGTGAATTTGGTTCTTATTACTTAACAGCTTGTTTGGTACCTACTCACTTTCACACTTTCCTCCTTTCAAAGTTTCAACCATAAAACACGGGTGAAGAACCCTCAACCACCACCTTCGGTGACGTTTACGACACTTGCAGAGGACTGCCCTTTCTTGCCCATATAGTATGTGGCCGGTGGTTTTCACTTTTCGCTTCATTATTGATGATGACCGGAGCCGGAGCGACTTACCTCTTCGGTGCCTACTCCAAATAAATCAAAACCTCCCCAGGTTACGACCTCACCCTCAACCTCCTTTTACTCTTCAAAGACCTCGGTGCCAATGTCGGTGTCCTCTCTAGTCTGATCGTCAACTATGCCCTTACATGGTTCGTGCTCTTACTTGGCTCCGCCTTGACCTTCGAAGGTCACTTCATGATCTGGCTAGCTGTTGCCAACAAAATCTCTTGACCGAAAGTATGGCTCCGCATATGCATTGGAGCGAATTCACATAATTTCGCCAACAACGGAGCTCTAGTGACTTCTATTTCTATTTTTCTGGAAAGTAGAGGTGTTGCTCTCTTATTATTGAAAGGTTTCACCTGGAGCCATCATGATTCAAATATTTTCTGTTGTTTACAACAACAATTCAAAGTAATTAATCCTTCTAATCACATTGCTTCCGGCTACCTTTCCTCGACGTTTGAAAGAACCTCCTGTTCATCTTGTGGACTAATGTACCACCCATCATCCATGAGTTACAAGTACACTTAGGCATAACTTACAACGCCTTAAAATAACCTATTATGTCGTATTTTTATTTTATTTTTCCATTTTTCTTTCTTTACTATACTGTAGACTTTTTTAACTTTTCACTTCTTCTCATAAAGCAAACTACACACATCTCAAACTGATCTTGACAATGACAAGTGATAGACTTTAGCTTGTGCATAAAGCTAGGGTAGCCTATTATCTTTTTTATGCAGACATAAGAATATTTGTATGTTATAATGATAATATCTTTCTACATACACTACACATTTAACCTTCTATTTCAAGTAAAATAAAATAACTAGAGGATAATGTTTTATCCAGTGAACTTATGACCTAATTGGTCTTTTGAAAAAATATAATTTTTTTTATATATACACATACATGTATATTAAATATACATGCATATATGAGAACATCATTAGTAATTTTTCTTTCTAATTACTCATTATTGGTCGATGAAAATAATCAGTTGTGGTTATTGTTTTTATATAACACCCAAAGTAACATGGTTGTGGTTATTGTTTGTAAATAACACCAAATTATGGATGCATTCAAAGAGAGAATTAATAAAAGTCGGAAAAGACAACTCTTTTTTTTTTTCTGACAATGTAAAGTACAGGTATTCTTATGATCAAAACTTTTCATGGCACGTAAAACTATTCAGCAAGATGTTGACATGTTAGCACATCTTTCCACATTGTTAGCAAGAGTGTCCACATTCAATAATTTCAAGTCTAGCTATAGAACAAGGACATCGCTCTCATAAACTTTTGCCATGGTTTAGCTCATTAAGTTCTCAGCTAAGCCTTGGCTTGTAATGAACTAATCGTTCCTCGCGTCACCATGTTTAACAGGAGCTTAAGAGGCTAAGCCAAGCCACCCTTCATAAAAAGCGTTATAATTATCTTGCTTGAGCAGACAAGATCTCCTTACTTTAAAAAGTATCAAGTCACTTTCTTAGCAAGACATCAAAGTCACCTTCCTGAAGGCGAGGTCACCCTCCTAAAGGCAAGGTCACCTTGTCATGAATTGAATCAAGTTATTTTGCTTTGCAAAAAACTCAAGTGACCTATCCTATAAAGCGGCATAATCGCCTTGCTTAATAAAAGGCAGGGTCACCTTACTTTGAAGATGCTCCAGTTACTGTGTTTGGCAAAAGCCCAAGAGGCTAAGCCATGCCACCTTGCCTGGAAAGCGTCATGGGCACCTTGCTAGATAAAAGGCTGGGTCACCTTACTTTGAAGATGCTCCAGTTGCTATGTTTAGCAAAAGCCCAAGAGGCTAGGCCATGCCACCTTGCCTGGAAAGCGTCATGTTGCTTGAATAAAAGGCAGGGCTGTAACATTTGTGCCGGAAACGTCACCGGAACAGTAAACTCAACAGTAACCTGCACAGTAACTCAAGTACAAACTAGGAGAATTACTTAGAAGCTATTAACACTTGATGCTAAACACTAAACTATTATACTATTGTTCTGAAATCTGACTTAAACCGCATGGTTTAACAGTCAAAAACACATTAGACAACACAGAACAGGTACACACATGCTTGATTTGATTGCTATTATGTATAAACGTATGTGAGGATAAACAGAACAAAACCATAACGGTTGTTGTTACAGAATGCTAAACCGACGAACTATTCGTATAGGTGACGATCTGTACGAATAAATCTGAAAGTTTAACGATCTGAAATGATGACTGAAAAGTAGAAAACAAAATCAGAAAGTGAAACGTACGATCGTGTTTGTACAGTTAGCGCTTTGTACGAAAACGCGCGTAAGTGACGTTTTCTGACGAAACGGAATGAAGACGATTCGAACGATAATAAATCTAAGGAAATATAATATTTCCTGTTTTACAATTTTGAAAATCATCAGAAATAAATTAAAAAGAAACCATTTTAAATTAAAATATGTAAATGCGCGAAAGAATTAACGAAACGCGTAAAAATAATATATTCCGATAAATAATTTAAGAAAATAATATTTAAACTAGAGTAAAATGTCATTTTAGTCCCTGTGGTTTGGCAACTTTTGCCATTTTAGTCCAATAGTTTGAATTTTGCCATTTTGGTCACTATGGTTTCATTTTATTGCCATTTTGGTCATTATGGTTTCCATTTTATTGCCATTTTAGTCCAATTAAATTTAAAATTTGTACTAAAATGGCAAAATTTACCAAACCATAGGGATGAAAATGACAATAAAATGAAACTATAATAACCAAAATTGCAAAATTTAAACTGTTGGACTAAAATGGCAAAAGTTGTCAAACCATAAGGACTAAAATGACATTTTACTCTTTAAACTATTTACTAGAAATAACCACTTTCCAAACGTTTAAAATAAAGTCACTTTATTTAAATTGCGTAAAAAATACGCGTAACATGCCGGAAACACGACGAAGACGAAAACCGAGCAACCGAAACGAACCCGAATACCCATGGGATATATAAACATCAAATGAGATGAATCCATCTCATTTCTATCATCTCTCTCTCTCTCAAACTCTTTCTCGTTTCCTCTCTCTCTAGAAGTTCAAGACTTCAAACCACCATAACTTGCTCAAATCTCAACGAAATTGGGTGTTCTTGGTGGCCACTCGAAGCTCTCGACTCCCTCTACACGAAAGTACAACAGATCGGAACGTTTGTCCAGCTGATTTCGAGGTATGAAGCTTAGAAAGGCTGAAAAACTAGGGTTTTTATGATTTTCTTTGATTGTTCAAACACCACCTTTAAAACCGGTCCTAGGCTCATCCACTATGAGTTTCGCACCTCTAACCACCTTCCACCATGAGATACCAGCCCTGGAACAGGCGATGGGTGATTGAGCTGATGAAGACGAACCCCTACAGGTTCGTGAAACCTCACGGCCGAACCTTTTAGGTTGAATCTCCAGGTGGCCGAACCCTCTGCAGGTTGATGGCCGAACCTCCTTCACACGAACCTTGGGGTGACAACCACGAACCATGCAGGCTGGAGACGAACCCTCCCATGCAACCCTCCTTTCGGCGAACCTCTCTGCATGTTGTAGCCGAACCCCTCCAAGGATGGCCGAACCTTGCAAGAAACGAACCTGCATGCTTTAGTCACAAACTCACGAACCCTAGCACCCTAAACTACCAGCCGAACCTACCCTATCCCCGAACCTCGTGGCGAACCCTAAGTCTCCGCCGAACCTAGCAAAGGGCTACCGAACCTGTATAGTGACTTACTTGATCAGCCGCACCTATATGGTGACACGAACCTGGCCTCAAACCGTGATACACTCCCGAACCCTGCCACACCACGAACCCTCATAAGGTTCGTTAGGTGGGAGCCGAACCTATGGATGCTAGGATAGGTTCGCTGGCCTCCATGTATACGAGTTGATGACATGCGGCCCATCCTTTCATTCGGGCTCCTGTGATCAGTTCAGCCCAGATTGTATTTCGGCCCAAGCAATGATTATGATTGGCCCATACACCACGCCAATCACTCTAAGGACTTAGTAGGTCAACAACTATGATGACCCATTGTACATTCGGTGGAGCCCAATGAAACCATATTACTTAATCGGACCCAGGATAACTGGTTGGGGTTTTGCTTATTTAACTTGGCCCAACTTAAGCCCCATGGCCCATTTCCTTTTATTCGGCTCAAGTCCTTACCCTCGGCCCAAATGGCATTATCCGGTTCACTAGGGTTATCACAGCCTAAGGCCAACCCATTATTCAGCTCATAAATTAAAGAACATGAACTAGAACTTTAACCAACTAATGTTAAAATAACATGCAAAAGAATTTATGGTAACTACAGTAAAGATAGCAAAATAAATTAGAAACAATGCTAGAGGCTCAAAATTTTACAATTATGATGCGACAAGTCATCACGAATCTAATGGTGACAACAGGTGCACTAAACATGTAAGGGGAAGACATGTTATACTAAAATAAGTAATAACAAGTGAACAAGGGCCGAATTAATACCGAGACTCACAAGTGTTAGCCAACTTTAGGGCTAACACATACACACGCACAATTCACTACAATTTATACTTATAAGTTACAAACGACGTGAAATCAATTCAGGATTGTGAAAATAACATCAAGAACAACAACAAGCGCGCGCATTCTTGTTTAGAACTTAGTCAACCACTTCGAACACCAGGTGAGTTCATTTGTCCCTTTTCAAACCATTTGTTTTAACTCGGGACTTAGAAGCATGTTATACATTTTAAACAATTATTGAAATGTTTATTAAATGCTTTTACACTTATTTATAATGCTTATATTAATGCTTAAACTTGTAACGCTTGTTTTGGAAACTAAAGACTAAGACTATAGTGTAAATAGTTAATGCTATTTACACTATACTTATTTACATTATACTTAAACTCTATGCTCAAACTAGATACTAAGGTTAATGCTACAAACTCTAAGCTTAGACTATATACTAGAACTAAAGCTACAGATTAAATGCTAATGCTATTTACACTATACTTAATTGCTTAACACTTTTGAAACATTTAAATGCATAAGGAAAATTTAAGCTAAAACTAGAAATGCTTATGAAAACCATGCCTATGTAAACTTGGAACTTAAACTTAGAAAGACCTATGTGTTTGGGATACTTGAAACACTTGAATACTTGATATACTTGGAATAATTTAAACACGTGAATACTTGATATACTTGGAATACTTGAAACACGTGAATACTTGAAACACGTGAATACTTGATATGCTTGGAATACTTGAACACTTGAATGCTTGATACACTTGGAATGCTCAGACAACAGACTGATTGACCGTCGCGTGTTAACCTGTGTGTCAACCCTTACTAGTCATCAGTAAATCTATGTTGATGCTATAAACTTGTATGCTTAAGCTCTCAGATATCGTAAGACAGACTGATTTGCCATCGAGCCTTGACATTTGTCAAGCCCTACTAGTCATCAGTGTTCTTCGTTGTCAGGACCTAGTAAGACAGACTGAATGGCCATCGCGTGTTGAACGGTGGAGTCAACCCCTACTAGTCATTCAGTGTTCTTCTCTGTCCATTTATTTTGATGTTATTGGGGTTCAATACAATTAAGTGTCCTCGATAGTGAATTCAAAACTACTCACAGATTAATCGAATGCTTAGTTGTTGGGAGGTGATACGCTTAATTATCATTAACAACAATATGTTAAGCAGCCCGGTATGTGGTGGGACGGTGGCTGGGGCTTGTCCCCTACATATGCCCTATATATAAGCATACTCGGTTGGATAGCATAGGTGGTTGTTAATGAGGTTAAGGTTGTCATTTTGGGGAAATCAAAGTAAACATTTTCAGGGTAATCAAATGCTAAGAATCATATGTCATGGAATCAAGGTAGTGGAATGAAATGCTTAATGATCATTAACAACAATATGTTAAGCAGCCCGGTATGTGGTGGGACGGTGGCTGGGGCTTGTCCCCTACATATGCCCTATATATAAGCATACTCGGTTGGTTAGCATAGGTGGTCGTTGATGAGGTTAAGGTTGTCATTCAGGGAATCAAGGTAAACATTTAAAAAGGGTAATCGAATTCTAGGAATCAATTGTTATGAAACCAAAGATGCAGGATGAAACACTTAATTATCATCAGGAACAATATATCATGTGGTTTGGTATGTGGTGGGACGGTGGCTGGGCGGACGGTAAGTTCGACCCTACATATGCCCTATATATAAGCATACTGAAACGGATGGTATAGATGGTTAATGGTGAGGTTAAGGTTGTCATTCAAAGGATTTTTCAAACTATTTTTACATAAAACTACATGAACTCACCAACCATTGTGTTGACTTTATTTTCTTACATGCTTTCTCAGGTGATGCACATGATTAAGCTAAGACTTTGGATTGCCTGGTAGGATGCCCAGTTAGAAGTCCTAGCCGACTTTTGAAAAGCACATATTTTGGTTGATTGATACGAATCACTTTGATATCTTGTACAGATACAAGATAGAAACATTTGATTCTTTGATAGGTTTACTTAGTTAAATTATTAAACATTGATATTGTAGTTAAACTTTGTAATCCTAGTTTAATGTTTCATTGTGCTTTAATTATTCTTAACATTGATGCTATGTAAACAATCTGATCATCACGATTATCACTCACGATATCGCGCCATGAGAACCTTCCGCCCGACGGGGACTCCGATCCAACCCCGCCGGCTCGGGGTGTGACAAGGGCCAACTTACTTTGAAGAAGCTCAAGTTACTGTGTTTAGTAAGAGCCCAAGAGGCCAAGACATGCCACCTTTCCTGGAAAGCGCCATGGGCACCTTGCTGGAGAAAAGGCAAGGTCACCTTACTTTGAAGAAGCTCGAGTCATGATGTTTAGCAAGAGCTCAAGAGGCTAGGCCAAGCCACCATTCATAAGAAAGGCCATAAGCTACCTTTCTACAGAAGGCAAGATCTTCTTACTATATAAAGTATCAAGTCATCTTGCTTAACAAGATAACATCACCTTACATGAAAGCAAGGCCACCTTATTCTAAAGGAGCTCAAGTTGTATTTTTTAACAAAAGCTAAAGTCACCTTGCCTAACACAAGGCAAGACTATATTTCCTAGTCACACAGAAGGCAAGATCATACTTCCTTCAAAGAGGTAAAGTCAACTTACTTGCCAAAGAACGTAAGTCACCTTTTATCCTTACCGTGAAGAAGCACAAATCATTCAGCTTAAGTTACCTTGCCTGATTGAAGGTGAGGTCTTTTTTCCTTAAAAGAAGACAAGTCACCATACCTGCCAAGAGTCTACATCAACATCCAAGTCACCTTGTCTTGCTAGTAGCAAGTTGTCTATTTAGCCAAGGCTTTCTCAAAGATACGCTACATACAAGGTGATGTCAGATTAAGGTAACACCTCACCATCCGTGCTAAGCTTACCAAGGCAGAACTGCTAACAGAAGGAAGACATAAGTCCTCCCAAACTAGCTAAGCATAGCAAGGGCATGAGTCGGCTAAATTACATCTTTTACAAGATAGGTAAACCTCTCCGTCTTGGCTAAGAGTACCAAGTTAGCATGGCTAAGAGTACTGATGACGTGGGAGTTAATCCCCAAATCCTGACAAAGCATACCAACTCAGCATGGCTAAGAGTATTAACCATAATTTTTATCCAGGCTAAGGCACAACAGGGTCATCCTGCTAATAACAACGTCTATCCACAAAGATGACCATATTCCACAACATAACACAAATACACTCGATGGCAAGGTGCTCTTGCTAAATAAATGGAAAATTTTCTTTACTTTGAAAAAAGTGTCATGGTCACCTTGCTCAACAAAAGGCACTGCGAAAAAAGCAAGTCACGTTTACCTTTCCTTGCAAAACAAACAGGTACTTTGCGTGTAAAATGCCAAGTCATCGTTCCTGACAAAGGGAAAGCCACCTTGGTTTGAAGGATATTAGGCCACATTCTTTAATAAAAGCTCAAGTTATCTTACCTAGAACAAGACAATGATATCTTAACTCATAAAATTTTGACATTCTCATCTTGCATGAATGCGAAGAAGATACACATAACTTACGTCTGCCTTGGATTTGTTTCCTACAAACAATTGTTCATAATCCTGATAATTGTCTTGCCACAGCATTTCAACTAAGGTTGATGATCAGGCAATGACCAATGATCCTACTCATGAGAATTGGGGCAGAAGAACTTCTAGTTCTATGCTCCTTCCCTAGCAAAATTTATCAGAATAAACTCATAATGAGTTCAACCCTACTAATGTTATCTTAGTAGAATTAAACTGGGGGCTAGCATGGTATAGTACCACTAAATTCAAACTGATATGCTAAATTGTATTTGGATGTTGAATACATTGACACATATATCACGATATGAAAATAACATCGTCATGGAAATACAATGCATCAATGCTTAGTGAGTTCCGGCCTCGTCCTTCTCTTATATAGGGTAAGCACCTCATAATAAAGCTCCATGGGGTCCGGCCTTGACCTACCCATGTAAAGGTTGAGCACCTGATACAATACTGCTCCGTGGGATCCGGCCTTGACCTACTCACGTAAAATAGCGCATAGAAACAAAAATGTCCAAATTAGACGAACTATAGCATAATCAAATGTTTGACATCATCCTTGCTAAAAGGACTAACACCTTGCCTAGTATCACAAGGCTTGCGTTTAAATCAATAAGTGATTGATGATAAGTAAAGATAACCTTTATATTCAGCTTTATCTTCCTAAGAAGAATACTTAGGAAGCCATTTGAGCAAAACTTTGCACTCAATCTAACGTTATATGTAGCGCTTGCAGCCATGCATATACTTTGGGAAACCTTGTTTAAACTCACTCAGGTAACCTTACATAAAGCATTGTCTCAATCAGGAAACCTTGCTTCCCCTTACCAAGGAAGCCTTGCCTTTGCCAGGTTGTCTTGCATATTCTTACCTAGGCAGGCTTACATAAATTCCACCCAGGCCTCCTTGTATGGTTTTGCCTAGAAAGCCTTGGCCCAACAAGTATCCTTGCCTGGTCCCACCAAGGCAACTCGGTCTTATCTTGAAGTCTTGTTTAAGCACAATAAAAATAATGCTCAAGGCTCTATGTATCCTCATAGCCAAGGATCAATTTACAACCTTTGTAAAGAATAAAAGTAGATAGAATCAAGCATGCTGAGAATAATTATGGTAAAACTCATCTGTTTAAACTCAGAAGCTTTAGATTTGATAAATCAAAGCTTGCAAGGATGAAGTTCATCCTTCTAAAACTTAGTATAGTTGAGGCTCCGCAAGAAAAATGGCAAAAATACCAAGGCTAAGAAAAGTATGAGTTGAGTCTTGTATAATGTACTTAAAACTACATCACACTAGACTGGGGGCTGATGACGTAGGATATGCCTTGCCTTGTCAATCTTAGCTAGGATGCCTTGCCTTGCCTTGCCTTGACTAACCACTGCTAGATCAGCCGTGCCAATCTGGATATTAACAATTCATGTCTGGCCTTGCCAACTTTAGCAAGGTCCAGGAAACTTGGCCCAAGAAGTTTGGTCAGGCCGCCCAGGTGGAGTAAAGCCCATCTTCTCCCCTATAAATAAGAGGTTTACCTCCACAAGCAAGAGACACCATTTGCTAGCAACTATACCCCTGCTAAGCATCTCATCCCATTCTCCCTCCATGCAGAGAACTTGCTTCTCTCGATTCTCCACACCCTTGGCCATTCTTAGCAGGGCTTCGAGTTCCTTGCCTGCCTTAGCCAGGATCCTGGTTCTCTTGTCCTTCTGGAACAACATACATTAATCTTCTGTCGTGAGATGACATGAACTACACCTCCATGCTCTCATCCTTGCCAAAATTAGCAAGACCTTGGCAAGCTCCTGGTCCCTGAAACGATCATTACTACCACACATTCTTCCTTGCCAGTCTCGGCAACCACACCTTCCTCATCTATTATCTTCTTTAATTACTTGTTATGTATTCTTTACTCTATTATCATGTGTAGATTACTGACTTGAGCGTCGGAGGGTCCTCGGGGATAATCCCCTTGGGCCCTCTAACGTAGATCTTCTATGTTGTTGCAGCTAGGATCCATCTCGGATAACAAGGCCCGACTTAGCCCGACTAAAGCCTGGCCCGAATTTGGTTGTAGCAACAAGTAGCTTAGGTAAGATGTTAGATATTATCTAAGAACACGTAAAGGTTTCAACACTTGATTAATTTTTGTCTAGTTAAATTAAATAGTTGGAAATGGTGTTGATACAAAGAAAACAAACAATATTATTGCTTTTGATTCGATTTTTTTTTCTTATTGACATGTTTGATTTCAGCACTTGGATTTTTAATAGACCACTATCTTAGACTAGGAATAAGGTCCCCAAACCGTACACATTTTTGAAACGTTACTATAATTACCCATAATATATGAACATGATAACCATCTCAAGACGTTCTATGAAGACCTGTTGGTAAATCTACAATTCTGACACTCATTCCTAGTATGCTAATATGTTTTACTAAATAGACATAGATAAAAAAACATTAATGTAACAAACACAAAGTAAGATTTGACATAACAGTTTTAAAGGCTTTCTTTCACTAAAGAAACATCATCACTTGAAGTCACATATACACCAAAATTAAATCCATGTGAAATAAAACACTAATGAAGGTTCATCTTCCCAAAAAGTGAATAAAAGATTTAGTCGAGCATAGCTAAGAAATCAAACAAATTCATTCTTGAAGATTATGAAATTACAAGAAATGATTAAGTTAAAATGTTCTTTCACTATCTTAAGAAGAACTCCTAAACTACGTTAAACTACTTCTTAGAAATGTGAATTCCTGCGAAAGTAAAATTGATCCACTGTTGGTCGATAATTGTCTCTGTCATTATATTTTTCTTCATGTTCTTCGCACATTCGTTCAATCATCTAGAGGTCGTTTTGTTTCTGAAAATATAAAGTAAACAAAATCAAGTGACTAATCTACTATAATTCCCAATGAAACAAACAAAAACATGATATAAATGAGGTATGGTGTAGGATATGTGGAGGATCCCATTGCGATCACGATTATTACTATTTGACCGGCCACTCCATGGATCTACTAGTGGAGTATAAAAGCACATATTCATCCCATGAAACATTGCTCCCACCTTAATGAAAAGTCTTCAAATCCTTAAGACATGTCCTCCTGAATTCTACGACACATTGTTCCCACCTTCGTACGAGTCAAATTCACCAACCATATGCAAGAAAGTCGAGTGTCTCGTTAAAAGTCTTGAATTATTAAAATTAAAATCCATAAGACTTGATCACAATATAATTCAACAAAGGAGGAGCATCCAAATATGGCACCGGATTAGTGTTATCATCCAGGTATAACACTAATTAGTGCCTGATCCTGATGGTACCAGAGAAGGTATAGTCTGTATTCGGTTTAGATTCATCTTTGTCATCAAGAAGGGGTTTTGGAGGCTGTTGAGACAAACCCATCAAGTTCAAGACCTACTAGGGTTGATTCAAACTTAATGTCGCCAAACAAGTGCACAAATTAATAGGGGAGCAGAATTTAAAAGACCAGTAAATAGATGATTGTGTGTGTTATATAACCAGAAGTTGCATCAGATAATAAAACAAGAGCAAGTTCTTTGCAAACAAGTTGCAGCTATTGTCACAGATTAGTATGCCAACATACCAAAATATAGCAAGTTAAGCACCCCTACTTTACAACCAACCTGAAGAAAAATGCTGTTATTAACACAAATTATATAAAATGGGTATTATATAGTAAATGTATGTTCATAAGCATTGAATCCCCCAACATTGTTGGAGTGAGTGAAACAAAATGGGTGTTGTAAGCCAATGTTAAACAGTTGGTTTAACATTCCAAGTATCATTGAATGAATTTACCCAAATTAGGAATCTTTTGATCAAAATCATACCCATGAAACATAAGCAAACCTTGCTTATAAGTTATATCTCTTAAGAAAAAAAAACATTTTTTAAAAGACTTTCAACTCAAGTACAAAAAGTCAAAAAGGCAACACAAATAAACATAACCAAACAAAAAAATGATAAAATAACGACTTGATGAAACAATGACTTGATAAATTATTAAATTTGTATCGCAAGATATAGACCCCAATAAACCTAAATAAATGAATAACCCAAATAAACTGAAATAACACAAATAAAAGACGTCATGATCCACAAATTCATCTAATTAAAAACATCACATATTTATTTGAAACTTGAAAATAACAGCTCAACCTGGGCAATTAACATTTGAATTGTTAAAAACATGAAAAAGAACCTACAAACAATAAACCAACCACCAAAAACCGGTTTTCCAACCAAATCTAGTCAATAATGATCAATATTCGTAATTGGATCATCCAGAAACACAACATTCTTCGTCTGTTTGTCGATTTTATATTAAGATAAAGGTCATGAATCAAGTGTGTGTACATTCACAAGCTTTTAGAAACAAGAACAAAAAAACAAAAATGGATTTCAAAATCTCCCATCCATTCAATCCTCAGGCACCACCATTTGATGCTTCTTCCATTCCTTCACTCTTTTCTACTCCCTTACCTGACATACATGCATCATCATAAATCTCAATATTATACTTATATCTGCCCAAAATAACTTGTTTTGTCACTCATTTTTCAATGAAAATGAATTCACCTCATAACACATGCATTCTTAGCAACTAATTTAAAAAAAATTAAAAATAAATTATAATCTGAATCATATGGCCTTTTTAATCAAATGGCCTGCATCATAAGAACTCACACCAACTCACCTTTCTTCTTCTTGCCACCACCTTTCTTTTTAGACTTTACAGGAAGAGATAACCACCCTTTGATTTCAGGGTCATCAACGGTTTTTGTCGGCTGCAATTCCTGAAGCGTATGAGAGGTGATACGGTCTGACCCATTTGGCATAAGAAGAACCGTGAATTTTATATGTGCCACAAAGTCACCTGTGCACCACAAATGCTTCATTTTAATATGGTGTAATTATCAACCAGATTTACAAAACAAATCAAAGCAACCAGTATGAACAAATAAAATTAGATTAATTACCAAGATTATAATTGTTATTTGCAACTAAATAAGTGAATTTTGTTAAACGGAATAGTTTAAATTACTGTATAAAGCATGATATGCTGAAATTTGATATTTTTTTAAATAGAATAAAAATGACAGAATAGATAGCAATTGATTTATAAATTATAATATTTCAATATTTGTAAAGTTAGTATTTTGTATAAGTGGTAACGAAATATTAGAAAAGATCCTAAATACCTGGCTTTTCATGTAGAACAGGGTATGGCTGCAAAAGCTCATGGTTAACACATTCCACCAGTCCTAACCGAGCACGCTTTTCTTCCAAAGCCCTATAACCAAAACACCATTTAAACTTGGAACAATTATATAATACATGAATAGATCAAAAAAACAATAAGCATAACATATACTAGTAATATACCTAGCTGAGAATGGCATGATCGGGAAATTTTGACTGATCTCACTGAATATAAACCGAGATGCTTTCAATTTCAAGTGATAATTCTTATCAACTGCTCTTTTATATATCGTTGTCTGTTTTTCATCCAACAATTTGGGCTGCAAATCACCAAGAAACCATTATCAGTTATGACTCATGACCTGCCAGACTAAACCCAAAAAAAAAAATTCTGGTTAGAAATTAAACTTGAGTAATCCACCTTGCCGTCTCCTGTGCTGGTGACTATATCAATTGCATAAACCTCGTTCTCCTCAAACTCAGCATCATCAACTCTGGTCTCAGGATTTGAGACGCTCAATACAACTTTGTTACCATCAATCACAAATTGTTTCAGTTGATGACTAAGAACACCTTCCACAATTTTGCAGTCGTATGCCGCCGCAACTTTTTGAATGGCTTCTGTAACATCTTGGTTCTGAAACAACAAAGATGTATAAAAATTGAATTGAGGTGCCACCATAACAAAAAAAAAATACAAAATAGAATCAGTTTAAAATATACCATATGATAGTGAAACATAACACACAAAAATGTAAATACACAAAAGAATCAATAATGCAAGTTCAATTCAAAAGCCAAAAAAATTCTGAGCAAGTATGAGAAAACAGAACAAAAAAAAACATTTGGAATGTTTTTCAATTGTAAGTACTCATTATTTATACGTTGTAACAATCAGGATGCTTATAAATATACTGACATGATTTTTCTATCAGTGTAACTATGACTATAAAAAGCATCATCGGAGTAACTCCATAGCTTATTAACAAGCATCATCATATAGAAAGATCATATTTCAAATAACATGCAAAGCATCACTAACAAAACAATAAAGAGAAAAAGAGTCGAGAAGGAGCTAACTGAGATTCGTATGATATTCGATGAGCTGACGATAAGAATTAAGATGATGAGTAGGTTGTATAAATAAAGATACTTCAACTATACTTGGCATGATTTACTTGACTATAAAGAGCGTTATTTGTGTAACCCCATAGCCCATTGATAAACATCCTCATTTAGAAAGACCATATTAACATTCAAATCACCAGAAAGGACATCATCAATAAAACAATAGAGAGTAAAATGTCAGAGAAGAGGCAACTAAGATTAGTATGATATTCTAAGAGCAAATAGTATGGATTAAGATGACACTAATAATTTAGAAACAGAATGTATCAATTTAGATGTTATAACTCTACAGAACATGATTTCTTATCAGTGTAACTATGACTATTAAGAGCATCATCGGAGTAATCCATAGCCCATTGATAAACATCATCATCTAGAAAGATCATGTTTTAATATTCAAATGACTGGAAAAGGCATCACCAACAAAACAATAAAGAGAGAAATGTCAGAAAAGAGATCAGTGACATTAGTATGATATTCTAAGAGCAGATGGTATGGATTAAGAAGATATACTTGTAATTTAGAAACAGGTTATATCAGTTTAGGTGCTGTAATTATACAGAACATGATTTTCTATCAGTGTAACTATGACTATTTAGAGCATCATCGGAGAAACTCCATAGCCCATTAATATACATCATCATTTAGAAAGATCATGTTTCAAAATTCAAATCACCAGAACAACATCAACTGATCAACACTACAAAAACAACACAAGTGTCAGCGAGTGGACAAACTAAAACTAATATGATAATCTCAAGAATTTGAGTTCAGACCTAGAAGTATACAGTCCTGATTATGGAATATAGGCTCATGAGGAGCAAAATCAACCATTTGTCCCATGAATTTGAAGAAAGTGCAAGGTCAAGGCAAAGCTGATGCCGACAAAAGACAAAAAAAAAATTTCAAGAAAAAAGGTTACATCAGCAAAGTTGTTTCATCTAAACATCAAGTCACAGCATACATTCAATTCATAGGCTCAATCAACCATAAAAGTGAATGGATGTGGCATCAAACTTCTTATACAAAAACGTTTTTTAAAACACCACTAATACACTATATAGGCTCTTGAGGGCACACTCACCTCAGCTGTGGATAAATGTGAACATAACCCAAGACCAAGCCGGAGTTGATATGGGCAACAGGGAAAAAGAGGAAATCAAGAAAAAAACTGATCACCTCGGCAAAGTTGCCACATCTAAAAAGTAAGTCACAAAATACACTCACTACATAGGCTCAAAGGCATGATCAACCATAGAGTGAATGAATGTAATACCAAACTCATTATGCAAGTAAAATAACCTTTAAATACTAAATAGGTTCACAAGGGGCGCTTCAAACAATTGCGTAGATAAATGTGAAGAAAACACGAGATACACGAGAATTGATATAAGCAACAGGGAAAAAGAGAATCCAGAAATGTGATCACCTAGGTAATTTGCCTCATCGAAAGTAAATGACAACATACATTCAAAAGATAGACTCAAAGGCACCATAACCAATAGAGTGAATGAACGTAGTACTAAACTGGTTATACAAGTAAAATAACCTTTCAATATTAATATAGGTAGACATAGCACGCGCACAACTAATCATGTGAGGAAAACCCAAGATCAAGCCAATGTTGTTATCGGAAAGAGGGAAACAAACAAACAAATATACAATTACCTCAGCAAAGTTGTCACATTTAATTATATTAAACTCTTTTTAAAAAGCCAAAAACAATATTTAAAAATGCATCCATTGTACAAAACATTTGTTTTATAAAACCCCTACACTAACTTAAACTTACAAGACCAACAAAGACTCTGTAAAGCATCTAAAAATCACATTAAAATGTTTTAAAGGACATAAGTGTAACCAAGAATGAAAGTTTGGCAGAACATTGAAGTTCTAAATAATGTTTCTGCAAAATACCTTGAGTAAATAGATTGAAAGTTTGGCAGAGCTTTTGAAGAATCAGGATGAGAAAGCTAATCATTTACTTGGAACACTCCACAAGTTGTAGGCATGATGAAAGTTATAAGAGCCTTCAAAGAAGATGTAAAGGCCAGGCTGTTTAAGATCGTTATCACTACCATCATGAAAAGCCTAAGCCTTTAATAGCCTGGCCTTTCCATATTCATTAAACACCATTATCTCTTACATAGTTACATCATGCTATCTTGTTGCTTTTTGATTGACTCGTGGAATGTTCTGGTACCATACGAATCATAAATTCGGTATCGGCACCTGTACGTTACCAAGACCATCTAGAGATGAATATTTTGTAGCATACCGGTACCGAACCGCTACCGGTACAATATCCAATACGTGCTTTTTCAAAAAATCGGTATCAGTACTCTGGGTACTGGTACGATACCGGTACAATACCATACCAATCTCATCCCTAGTTCCAAGTAAATGACTAGTTTCCTCATCCTGATTCTTAAAATGCTTACTCAACGTATTTTGCAAAACATTAGACTTTCAAAATCGACTCAACATCATTACCTTCTTTCCAGGCTTCACAAGTCTTAGAGCAACCTCAGCAGCAGCATTTGCAGCTGCAATCGCATCAGCTGCTCTACCTGTCACAGGTCCTTGTTGAAGAACATGAGTGTGACCCACCACAGCAATGAATCCATCTATATGACACCCCATATCACTGAAACCACCAACATCAATCACTCAAAATACAATCAAACTTCAAGATCAAAAATCTGGTTAGTCAACCCGTAAAACTCAGGTTAATCATGATATGGCACTTACATTTTCAAAATGTCACCTTCTTCCAATACTGTTTCATCACTGGCAAGCGGAGAGTAATGACAAACTGTGTGGTTCACGGACAAGCATGTTGGGAATGCAACACCCCTTTCAATCTTCTTCTTAACATTCTTGTACATACTCCCAGTTTGCCTGTATTCAATTGCACACATCATCCCTGACAGCAAACCGTGACCAGAATCTTGCTTTCCAAATAAATTTCAAACCAAAAAACTTACTCTTTGATGTATGAATCTCCCTTCTCACATATATCAACAATCTTGGCTTTAGGTTTGCATTCCGACAAAACCAACTGCAAAGCCTCTGTATGATTAAAAAAATAAAAATTCAAATGAAAACATATAAACATTAGGGCTAAATTACACAAACACTATCATCTTCAATTTGTAATTACACACACACACAAACACGCACTGACAACAAGAAAAACACGTAGTACTAACTGTTAACAATCTCAGCGGCCAATTTGTACTTAGTTACAACTTCTGGGGAGGAAAGATCGAGCTCCTTCTCTTCCACTTTTTCATCGTCCGACATGATTCTTCAAACTGCAAATAACATCAATTAACGAATCAACAAATGCAGAAAACGTATATCGAATATGAATTGCATCAAATTACGATATAGAGAAGTGTTCTTACAAGAAATCAGCAGGCAATTAACGATTGACAGGCGCGATTAGGGTTTGAAGAAACGTGAGAACAGCTGAGATAGTATGTCGAGTGCTAGGGTTTGAAAGTCGGCGGTGTTTCTGTGTTGTTATATAAAGCTGGTAGCGTTCGGTTATTGAGTTGTTAGGGTTTCATCGTTCCCGTGACACGTAAAATGAGCTTGTTAAATGCGGATATCAATCAAATAAAAAAATTACACATAAAAACATTTATTTTTTTTATATTTTTATTGTATTTCAAAAACATGAATAGAAAGAAATGGGTAATTTTGTAGAAACATAATCAAATTTTAATTTTAGAAAGGGGTAATTTTGTAGAAACATAATCAAATTTTAATTTTGTTTCAATCAAGTCACTTAAAATTTGTTTTGTTTCAATTAGATAACTTAACTTTATTTTATGTTTCAATCCTAGATATATGACCTATAGAACTTGTAACCATAATTATTTGTACTTGTATTTGTGTTGTATAATGACATAGAAATAACATGGATTTTTAAAAAAAGCTTTTTTTTTTACAAATTGCAAAACATTTAAAAAAATTATTTTTTATAAATTGCAAAAAAATTAAAAAATTAAAAAATTAAAAAAATATATTGGAATATTTTTAAAAAATTATAAAAATATTTTTTTGATTACAAAAAAACACAGAACACCCAAATAGGCCTAAAATGCATCTAAAAACTCCAAACGGGTCCTAATTTCATCTAAAAATTCACTTTTAAAGTCTAAAATAACAAAAATACACCAAAATACATTTAAACGAACCAAAATTATCTCTTATCTAGGTTTTTTATCTAGTATTAGAACATAAATCAAACTTAGGTTACCTAATTGAAACAAAACAAAGTTTCAATGATTTAATTGGAACAAAATCAAAATTTGATTATGTTTCCATAACATTTTCCCTAAAAGAAAATATAATTAAGTACAAACGAAAATCTCGTAAAGAATATATTTTGAGTGTGTTATTTATTGCATGTTCTCTTACATATAAATTTATCATTTTAAACATTATTATGTTTATTAATTGTTTTAATCATTACATATTTAAACCTAACAAAATGAATAATCTTATACATTTTTATAAATTTGAACTTCCGCGTTTGATGTATTTTGTTTTTTTAGTTATTTAGAATATATGATCGACAAATAGTTAATCACAATACAACAAATAAATGAAAAAATAAGCATACAAATACGAAACTTTATATAGTCAGATTCGATGAAAATTAACGTCATGATGATACGTAAATTGAGGAATCTTATGTCGTGTCCAATATTTGCATGAATATTGAGTATTTTTATGTCACTTCAACATAATTTGCATACATATAGAAGAACCTTATGTCACTTCATTATAACTAGCATCTGTATTGATAATTTTAATTTGTTTTAAAATAATTTGCATGCATATGAAGGAATCTTATTTAAATCAAATAAAAAAACGTATAATAATAACAAAAACAACAAAGCATGTACGAATCATATACAACTATACGAGTTGTATGTGACACCTTGCATGGTTGTATATGAGTTATCAACTAGACATAAAGCGGTTGATCAGAAATTGTAAGTGGATACTTTAGTTGTTTACTTGTCGAATTAGTTGGACCATTTGGACCACATTACATACTATACTTTAAAAAAGAATAACATAAAAACTAAAGAAAATTAATTAAAATATAAAAATGTAAATTGATTTAACATTAAAGAAACTACAATAGTTGCATATTTTGGTTTACTCATATAAAGATGTTGAATACAAGTGTGTAACAGCCCAAGTTCACCGTACCACGATATTGTCCGCTTTGCCCGCAGGCTCACGGTTTTGCTTTTCTCTCCCCGCAGGGTGAAAACGCGTCATGGTAGTGAAGGTATCCACCTCCTAATATAGAAGGTTTTGTTCCCCTTCACAACCGATGTGGGACAAAATCCCCCTCTCTCAGGGTAGCTTTCCACAATGGGTAGCTCACCCCCCCTTGAGAGTCCAGCGTCCCCGCTGGACACCGATCCGGTAACCTGGCTCTGATACCATTTGTAACAGCCCAAGTTCACCGTACCACGATATTGTCCGCTTTGCCCGCAGGCTCACGGTTTTGCTTTTCTCTCCCCGCAGGGTGAAAACGCGTCATGGTAGTGAAGGTATCCACCTCCTAATATAGAAGGTTTTGTTCCCCTTCACAACCGATGTGGGACAAAATCCCCCTCTCTCAGGGTAGCTTTCCACAATGGGTAGCTATTGTAACGACCGGTTTTAACAGTCACGACTGTTAATAAATAAATGTTATTATGTTTATAAAATTATGTCGAGATAATAATATAATAACATTTGGGATATTATAGTTAACTAGTAACTAACTTGATTATGTTGGTTAATTGAGTTAATTAATTAGAAGCTTGAGGGACTAAACTTGCCAAATGGGCAAAGTTGAAAAGTTGGATGTTATAAGGCTTTGACTTGGTCAAAACCTTCATTCTCATCTAATATATGTGTGTGTATACGTTCATGGGAGCCAAGAAGAAGAAGAGAAGAAAGGCTTCAAGCCCTAGCTTCCAAATTCGTTGATTTCTTGGTCAAAACTAGAGATTGAAGCTTCTAATCCTATCTATAAGTGTTAGTTAACATCTTGTAAGTGATTTTAACTTCATTCTTGATGTTGGTTATAAGTTCTAGCGATGAACAAGTTTGGGGTTAAACTCAAATCTTGAAATTGGTTGTTAAGATGAGTTAGAAACCATAAATCTATGCTTGTTTTGTGTTTAGAACAACCAAGCTACTAGTTATTATGTTATTTGTTGAATTTGAAATGGATGGAAGTTGGGTAACTTGAGAAGTTATGAATAAATCCATATGAGTGGGTTAATAGCTAGTAGGATAGTTAATAACATGGTTTTGACTTGTGTGATGCATCAATTGTAAATAATCTTTTGTAAAGATTAAGAAATTGGTGATTTTTGGGACTTTGAATGGGATTGGTTAATGTTTAAACATTAACAAAATTCTTGGAATTTAATGATGCACACCAAGTGTTTGTTAAAATGCCAATAGTTGACTTTTGGTCAAATTTGGTGAATTGAATCATGAAATGGGTTTTGGGAGGTTATAATTGTAACCTAGAATATTTGATAGCAAATTGTTTGAGTTGATAAGCCTATGTCAATCTTAACTAGAATGTTAGTTAAGAAAATTGAAACTTGTTGTGAAATAGGTGGTGGTAATGGAAGTGCTAAGGAAAGACAAAGAGAAGGCAAAACACAATTTGTTAATCTCTAATCCTAGTGCTAAGGTAAGTTATCTAACTTACTAAACACCATATATATATATACACGTAGTAGTGTTAGTCTACTACTTGAACTGGGTTAACTCATATATGGAGTTGTTGGATTGAATATGATTTGGTTGAGTTATAGAAGATGTTAGTTGTTTGTGCAGTTTGACTTATTTAGTCAAACTGTGCATATCTAAATTAATGATTGAATTGTGATTAATTTTAATGACATTGAGTGTTAATTGATGTGTTAGTTTCACAATTGAATTAAATTGGTTATGAATTGTTAAATTCATAAGAAATAGAGTTGATTGTGTGGTTTGGCTTATTTGGTCAAACTATGTATGTATATCACCCTATGGGATGGTGATTATGTATAGTCCATTAATTGAGTTGCCTGGATTATGAATTGTTGAATTCATATTTGAATGGAATTGGCTATGAATTGTTGAATTCATACTTGAATTGGATTAATTATGGATTGTTTAGTTCATAATTGAAATTGGTTTGATTGGTAGGTTTGACTTTATTTAGTCAAACTGCATATAGATCATAATGTTTAAATTATGACTTTGTGTAATTGAATTGAATGTCAATTGGTTGGGTAAATCTATGATAGAAGTATCGGAGGATGAATATCATAGAATCATGGTTTATAAATGTTATAAACCTATGAAGAGTTGGTTGATTGAAATCTATGATGGAAGGACTAGAGTGTGAACATCATAGTAAATTGTTTGGTTGATTGAAATCTATGATGGAAGGACTAGCGTGTGAACATCATAGTATGAATTGAAATTGTTGATTACTTCACCACTTGAATGTGGAAGTAAAATTTGGTAAGTTATGATGGAAGTACTTGGGTGAGAACATCATAACTATGTTGAATATCAATTACCACTTGAGTGTGATAATTGAGTTGATTTGGTTGAAATTGATTAATTGAGTTAAATTGTTTAAGTCTATAATGGAAGTACCTAAGGGTGAACATTATAGTAATTATTGTTGAAATATGATTGGTTATCAATAGAATAATCAATTGGGTTGATTTGAATGGAAGTTGGAGGGTTAAACCCTTTGTGGTGACTTTGACCCATTTTGAGGTCTTGATTTCACCATAGATTGATTTGATGTCAAATTATGTTTGAATTCATTATATTATGATCCAAACATGATTATAATCCATATTATATGTATATGGATGAATGGAATGGGTTTTGAAAGGGTCAGAGCGTTAATTGCTTGAAATTGAAATTTTGACCCGTTTTGAGAATTTGATTCACAAATGGATTTAATTGGTATCCAATTATGTTTGGATATGTTATGATTTGAATTTGAGGAGTTGATACTTCATATAATATGAATTGGAAACTTGGGATTTAGTTTCGGGTGGTTTGGAGCGATCGAAAGTGGTTGAAAAGGTCCGAAACGCGAAAAAATTGGGTTTCTGCACCTGCAGGGGCCGTAGGCTACGGCTCTGGGTGTAGGTTTGTAATACTTATGTCCATTTTTTTAATGTTAGTGCCCAAAATATCTTATTTTTTAATCAAAGTAAAGTCACTTTGTAACACCCAAACTCAACACACGCTTACACGTGTCAAAAATAGATCCTAGTTAAGTTTTAACTCAAATATTTATCAAAGTTTTATGCGGAAGCGTCAAAAACATTTACACAAGTAATATATACTTGTTAAATGACTAATTACATTCAAAAATCATCATACAATAGTTTGTATGAAAACCCAACAACCAAAATTTACCAAAACGTTTGAACTTTCAACTTATGCACCCCGATCATGAGCTTTAACGCGTCATCTACTTCCGACCTACAAACACCACATATAATTTCACCATTAGTTCATAAGAACTAAGTAAGATTATCCAAATAGAAGTTATGGTTCGAAACGACAGTGTTCTAGGCCTTAAAACGCGATTCCGGCATCAAAACAAAAATTTTCCGGATAGCCTAGACCGTAGGCTACGGCCTGGCCGTAGCCTACGCCCACTGGAACAGAACTAAACCCCAATACAAGCTAACAATAGAAAAACCTCCTATTGAAGTAATAAAAAAAAAGTTAAAAATAACAATTTTGGATCAAAATTCAAACGTTTGTGGCGAAATGAAAAATCCTCCCGTTTGCGTTCAAAAGAATAATCAAACTTTTATATCGAAAATAAAAAATAAAAAAAGGTCTAAGAAATTTTGTGTAAAAAATTAGAATATTCAAACTTTCATGACAAAAATATGAAAACTAAAAATTTGCATCTAAAATTGGAATACTTAAATTTGTGTGGTTAAAAAAAAATTAAAACTTTACTATTTAAAATTTTGTAACTAAAATGAAAACTTAAAAGTTTATTATTGCTATAATTTGTTTATATATATATAGATAATTTGAAAACCCTTTCTTAGTGTGAAAAATATGAAAACCATGTAAAAAAAACGTTTTTTTTTTTTACTTTTTTATATGTTTGTTAAATTACTTGGCACATTTTTATAAAAAAAAATTAAAAAAACGCCGAGTAGTTATTTAAAAAAAATATATTTATTAACCACGTAAAACATACGTAACATCTGGGCATAGTGTTACGTATGTTTTACATGGGTTTATAAAATATTTTTTAAAAATATTTAGTTGGCGCTTTTTTTTATTTTTTTTAATAAAAATGTGACAAATAATGTTACAAACCTGTAAAAAATATTCAAATAAAAAATGTTTTTTTATATGGTTTTCACACTAAGGATGGTTTTCATTTTATCTTCTCTGTATATATGTATATAACAAACTTTTGATTCTATTATATGGTGCAGTTAGAGTTTATTTCTTTAGATGAAATGAACCCTCTTTAAAAGGGGAATAAAATTTGTCTATTATGTTAAATATCTTGTTAGAAGCTGTTAAAAAAAAAAAAAAAAAAAAAAAAAAAAAAAAAAAAACTTTTTATGAGGCTATGAGGATGGTCATGTTGTTTTTCGTTTTATTTTTATTCACCAATCAAAATGCAACATATCATCAATTGTTTTGTTGTTAATAGTCGCTAACCTATAACATTCCTTTGATGATTGGAAATTGGAATTTGTCACTCTTTAACAACTGTCACTAACGCATAGCGTAATTCTTATATCAGAGTTAGATCAGGAACATTATTTTAAATTAAATTAACCAATGAGATGTAAGTGGTATTTATTCATGAATAATTAGGAATAGTGAACTATGGTTTGTTATTCTTACAATTAAAATCATTGTTCATTTAACCAAATTTCATGAATAACTACATTCAAAGAGAGTTTGCAAACAATTTTAGACACGGACACGTTAACACGACTTTAAGATGTTTCGTGTTTACCCTTAGCATGTTTCGTGTCTAAAATAGGTCGACACGTTAAAACCTGTTTATTTTTCATGTCTAAACAGGTAAAAATCAGTTAAGACCTGTTACAACCCATTAGGACCTGTTAAAAACCCATTAAGACTTGCTTATAATTTAAAATTTAAAATTAAAAAATACAATAAAATAGGTGGGTAACCGGCTACCTTCTAAAAGTTTCTAATTCTCTAACCCTAGTTTCTTAACGAGTTATTTAATATTTTTCTTTAACATGACATTTATAGTGTTAATTGTTAACATGTTTCTTAAAGAGTCAATTTGTATTTACATGTTTTAAACGGGTCGTGTTCGTGTTTAGAAAAACATACATGATAAGTTTTTGTTTCGTGTTCGTGTCTACCCATTTCGTGTTTCCTGTCTTAATGTGTCGTGCCTGACCCGTTATGACAGCCCTAGTTTTTTGTGATAATTTTTGAATTTTTGTAAACAAGTATGAATTGGTCTTTAATGATTTAATATCAAGGCATGACCCCGTTTCCGGTGCGCATATAATGTATATATTTGTCGGCCCTTGAAGGGCAAAGGTAAAATTACACTAATTTTAACGTGATTTTACTTTATTTTTATGAAAATATCGTTTAAAACGTTGCGTTGGTCGGTTAATCAGACAACATGAGCCAAAGGTCACAGTGGGAACAACCTTTCTATTCATACAGATAGAAGTAAGGTGGTCTATATCTTACTATCTTCAAATCATACCTTAACTTTGCAAATGATGGAATATAATGAGTACGATGATGTAGATTACATATCACATAGATCCAAAATTTTATTCTCTTATAATCCTATATTTACAACAATTATCGTCTATCTCGCACCAAATGCACAAATAAGTCAGACGCATAAAAATTATAACAATAATAAACGAGCACAACAAAATTGCCAACTTTCTGTGGAATTTTCGCGCTCTGTAGGTTGGATTGTGCACCTTTTCTAGTCATATTGTTACAGATTTTAAACTGTATTTCAGTGACTAGTAGCCAAGGCAGTCACCAAAAGACCAAGAATCAGAAATGGTTGTGCACTAGCCTGAAACAAAAGCATTGGTCAGCTTAGACCCAAAAGTTCATGCAAATTATCATCTAAATAATCATATGACCTTCAAACTAAGCCTGGTAAAATGGGCAGGTTGGGTAACAGGTCAGATAGGTTCAGGCGAGCATGGGTGCGGATCAATATGGGTTTTAAGCAAAATCATTTTGGGTCTAAATGCGTCATTTTAAAGAAACATAAATTTCGTTTAAGTTAAAATGGGTTGCAAGTAAACAAATAGTTTATTTACATAAACTTTAGTGATTTTATCATCAAATATATTATTGATAATTTTTACCCATTTGAATCTAATATATTCTCATATATTTTAGGTTACCCCTCTTGACACGCATTGTGTTAAGGTGTTGCCTATTTCAACCCGTTTTATGATATGACGCTACTCATTTCAACCTAAAGTACAATTATTGTTCATCTTGTTTTAGGTCAAGATTGCCAGGTCTACTTCAAATTGTTTATGCAAATTTTCATAATGGTGTTTGACTTGTTAACATAAGCCAAAATGTACATAAATTAGTGACAAATTTGTGTGTTTTGTGGAATAGGCGAGCAAATTCTTTAACCTTAAAAGTCAAAGGTTAGCTCATTATATATTATGGGATGATAATGATGTATGGAGAATATACCTGATACTTGACATCATATTTAACTGGATCTTTAAGGAAGTACTTGAACTGTAGCCGGAAACCAAAAAGTTAGTTGTGAAAAAAAAATATCCATCTTCACAAGCTTTATCAAATTTAAAAACATTAACTCAACATAATCCTAGTTGAATACTCGATTAGATATAAAAATTGTGAAAATTTCCAGAGTTGCTTAACATCTTGCTCTCTTGAAAATCACTCAATAATAAAAATAAATAAATAAGTAAGTAAGAAATATAAAAGACAGGTAATTGACAATTTAACACTAGTCTACAAGTATAATATATATCTTTTATGATAACTTTATAGAATATGCAGAATGACTATAATTAATATCTTATTTAGTACCTTTAGTTGTTATAGTGAGATGGACATTGTGAAAGTAATTTTTTTTACCTGAAAAAAGACTTGTGGAGCAATTAAACCAAGGAGTGCTGCAGCATAATATGGTTTACCAGCTCCTAAAAGGTAACCTGCAACCAAAAATGCATATGACATCAAGCTCATTAATAAGATTAATTCTTGTTTTTAATAACATGATTGTTGTAGCATTGTGACTTATATCATCCAAATACAAAAAAATGGTCGAAACCTGCTACAGATAGTTGAGTAATGTCTATGGCACCAACACATATCCATTTAGCTGTCTCTTCACCAAAAGCCACTGGAAGGGACTGATCAAATGATAGCGAATGATGGTCAAAATCATTGTGATTTAGATCAAAGTCAAACATGTACATTATACATGTAACAAAGCCAAGAAAGTGTACCTGAAGCCCCATCTTTCTGTCTCCTTCAACACTTTTAAAGTCATTTACTATCGCAATACCAAGCTTCAATTTCAAAAATGAAGAAACAACAAAAAAGATTTTAACAAAAGGGTTCAACTATTAATTAAATGTAAAACTATTAAACTAACATTGAGTGATGCCAAAATATTGCAGTCATGAAACAATATCAATTCTTTTTTCTGAATATTATATTTATATTTATGATCCTACTGGTCACCAATGGTTTGACCATGGATGACCAGCTACTTGTCTGCCTGATGACATCTCTAGGTCATACCCTAATATTTTTTTAAGTTAATAATAAACAGTAAGTGCTTGTAATGGTAACACATATCCAAATTGACTATATTCTTCAAAAAAAAAAAAAAATTAAAAGATGAAATTTTGTTGAAACTTTCACCAAATGTGATAAAGTAATGATTAATTGCAATTTTGACATGAATAATTGTTAAATACGTTGTTACAGTTTACATACCCCAGCTATGCTGTACAATAGCGTGAGAACTACTATGTCAGGTGTAAGTGTTCCAAACAATGCTTGACCAGCCCACCTGTTTCATAATGAATTAAAGCATGCTTCATTATGTTAATTTGGGGTTAAAGCTCATAGAATTCAAATTCTGAACTCAACGCAGGTTTAAATTTTAACCCAAGAAAACCGAACACACCACAAAGGAAAAGAATAGTACCCAATCTTACTCCAAAAAAACAATTTTACTTTTTACTTTCAAAAGTGATATAAACTTATAATTGTAAAGTTAACTAAAAAAGAATACAAATAGAAACAATTAGTGTTAATACTATAGAGGATCCACTGAGCCGTTTATTCCATGGTGATAGGGGTAAGGTTTGCCTTCATCCCACCCTTTCCAGACCCTATTGTTTAGTGGGATTTTACTGGGTATGTTTGTTAACTATTTACTATAGAAGGATTCATATAAACTACAAATTTTCAAGAAGTTCAAAATTTGATTCACAATTGCAAACATGAGTTTACCACACATGAAAAAGCGTATGGGAAGATTGAAGACATGTTTTACTAGATAAACAAAATCAAAAGCAGAAACCATAAGGAATATAAAAGCATACCATGGTAAACTAATATAGCTTGCTCCTAGTGCAAAGTTGCCAATCCATCCATTTTGTTTGAGCTACAACCACACGGAGAATATTACAGTCAGGTCTTTTTGTATTAAAATGTATTTAATAGTTCACAATGTGAGTTTTCAAGTGAATTAACTAACAAGGGTTTGTTAATGGGTATTGAATTTGCATATTGCAATTGATTATCTGATTAGTGGGACATGTAATCATGATAATCAATTTGATAATCAATTTTTAGTGTTGGGGTAAACATATACTGCTTTTGATTGTCCTATTATTTAGAGACAAATACTCATTTATGGATGATGAATTGATGATTGTTATACCAGCTATGACAACACTAGTTATAAACAGACAATAACCCTTCACTATTACTATCATCTCACAAGACTTATCTTCTTCTTTCACAAGTATGTGCTTTTTGGAATTTATTTATTAGTTAATTGATAATAATAATAATTAGAAGCTGCTAGTTGCCACACATTTAAATTTTAAATAACTGAGTAACTGATTATTTTAACTCCAAACAGTAAAATTGCATTCACACACCATCTCCCAGAGCCCCTTTGTTAAAGTTGATCTTCTTATTGAAAAAAAAATAAAATCAAGTCAGCACTTCCGAAACACACATCAAACACCCTTGAAATTATAAATGAAAGAAAAAAAATTACCTTTAAAGGTGGAGCTGAGTAGATATAAGATAACAATGATCCACCCACAGCAAGATAGAATATTGTAGGGAAGTCATGTCCTGCCTGAAACCAAATATTCCTTAAAAACTGACACTTCAAAAAAATCAGGGGGGGAGGTCAAATGACAAGACATACCCACACATCCAGTAAACCAGCCAATCCAAGACCTCCTAAAAGAAGCACCCAAATTTGAGTAATGACCTGAAGTTTAATGTTAGTAAACCAATTAAGATGGCTAGGCTCCAAGATATACCCTTTGAGCAGATTAGACTCCAAAGAACAAGATAAAAGAACGAGACTAAAATAAACTTTTCATCAATTTTTTCCTTTAATAAATGAACTCCTATGCCTTTATAAGGCTTACAAACAAACATTAGCAGAAGAAATATGTGAAAGAAATTAACTCCCCTTTACTAATACATAGGATAAACAGAACAAACGAATAGAACCTACTGCAAGGAACAAGTCAAATAGAAACATCCACGACGTTCATGCTATGGGTGCATGGCATACATGGGTGATGTGGCCCAGGTGGCATGTATCAAGAAAATATGCAACTGGTCCCTTTATATGTTGAACAAAAAATTCTCAATTTGACAATAAAGAATCACAAAACCAACCTCATTTTCGGATATTGCTCCAGAAGGAATTGGACGATAAGGTTCATTAATAGCATCAATCTCTCTATCATACCAATCGTTGATTGTCTACAAAATATAAAATAACATGAAGATAACTAATTTGATAGTCATAAAGTTTTGCAAAACTGGGATATTGTAATCTAAAGAACAAAGAGAATTCACCTGTGTGTAACCTGTTAGAAATGGACCCGACATTAACATACAAACAATTGATTTAGCAACATCTTCCACTGTCCACTGAAAGTTACCTGCAATGCAAACAAAGATGTTAAGACTCTACATGGTACACTGTTTTTAGGTCAATTTTGAATTCTAGAAAGCATTGTGTTCTAAGTCAAACATCCATAGCTACAATTATACATGCATAGCATAATACACAACTGAAATACTCAGAAGTCTCTGTTTCATTTTGTGGGTCCCAACTCCCATGAGACACAAATTGTAGCATGGAAGGCTGTTAAACTAACTCATAATCTATATGAATATAAGAGCTATATATGAATGGTTAGATGATACGGGGTTTTATGATAATGTGGTTTTTTAGTTGTTATCAAGAATTTTTTTTTTTTTTATCTGAAAGCGAATGCAAATCAAGTGTACCAGAAGCAGCAGCTCCACAGACTACTCCCCAAATTAATGGAGGCCATGTGACAGGTTTTGTGAGTTGAAGACGGATCTTCCAAATATTCTGTATAAAAATCCAAAAGAACTTCCATTAATATCCTAAAACAAGTATATTCAATTCCCTTGGTTAAAACATAAAAACCCAACTACCCAAGTTAACCCATAAGTAAACATTACATGAATATAGTCAATACCTATAGAGATACAACATTGTATATGATAACTTGATCAAATTACTACCAAAATTTTCCATTTTTTTAGTCATGATCTTAAAATCTAGCTACCGTTTCATCACAGAAATATTTTCATTGACGTCGTGTTAATGTATATATGATGATGTCAAGTCAAGCGTTCTAGGTGCAACTAGACTACTAGTGAGCCAAATATGCAATTGATTGTCACTTCAATCCAATTAATATAAAATTAAGATAATTATCAAAACAATTCCTAGTACACGAAGCACAAAAGTAATGGAAAAAACTTAACAGTTTCTTGCTTAGCCCCTTTGATGCCAAGAAGTTGATTAAAACCCGATCCACTCGCAGCTGGCGCCTTCTCTGGTGCCTTAGCTTTAACTGCTATACTTATATATAGGATAATGAAAACACCATAGGTAATAAGAGAGAGGATCAAAATATAAAAACACCTTATTGGATTTATCTTTTTTGTACTTAATTTATGTTTTTTGTATATGTATTTTATTTTTTTTGAACTCTAGTTATGAAGTACAACACAAAAAATATACAAGTTTAGTACCAAAAATAAGCATTTTTATGTTTTTAGACAAAAAAATTGTTTTTTGTGGATAATGTGAATTATTAATACAAATGAACATGTGTATTATTAACACAAATGAAACCTAATTAAATTAGGTCTCCTAATCATGATAAAGAATATTTCAATAAACCCTAACTAGTACATTGTCTTTATTAATATACAAACCAAATTCATTAAAAACCAAAAAAAAAATGAATACACTTCTTTCGTTTTATTCAAGCTCAGCATACACGTTCAATTTGGATGCAAAACAGTTATATAATAACAAAAATTGGTATGAATTTTTAAATTTTTGGAACATTTGGTAGCTAATTAGATTCAAATTGACAGAGATTAAGTGAAGCATCAAGTAAAATGAAATTGAAGCCCCAACAAACCTTCATTTGCGTCTGTCTCTGTTGCTCTGATTATAAGGCTTTTACCTGGTGAATTCAATCGAAATTAAGCAAATCTCAAACAGCAAATTAAGCTGATAATCTGAAAATTGGATAGAGGTTGAGATAGATAGAGCTTACGAGAAGGAGAGGAAGAAACGGGTGTTTGGAAGGGTGGAATACGACGTCGGTTTGAGGTGGATTTGGAGAACGTAATGGAAGAAGATGCAGTGTTGAGCAATGAAGACGCCATGGAGATGGTAGCCATTGAAGGGTGGGTTATGGGGGAAGACTGAAGAGATAACTTCAATGGCTTTGCAGATGGCGAGAGACTTTCTTTTTTTTTTTTTTTTTTTTCTTTTAAAGGCCGTTTTTTCAAATGTTTTAAAGCGAAAATTATTATTTTTTTTTTATAACCATAGAACCAGTTACGTGATAAACCCATGGGTTCCTAAATATATGAAAGTATGAATAACTGAGATGAACAAGTAAACCCTTTAATAGAAGCCCCAAGTCAGGGGTTACATTTTTAACAGTTCGGCCAACACACTGAATATGACCATGCCTTTGACCTAATGACCGTTCAAGAATCTGAACCTTATTAACTGTCGTATCATCACCGCCCGAGATCGACATTGATTTATTCTTTGCATCCATTAGTTTTCCTTACATTAAAAAGTAAGACATGTTACACAAACAAAAATACAAACGAGTCAAAATTATCCATACCTACTTATATAAACTTAAAACATGCAATTACATGTTCAAATGGGTCATTATAACGTAAACTCACATTCAAAGACATATTAAACAAAACCAAAAATCCAAATGAATCAAAATTATCCAAACCTACTTATATACACTTAAAACATGCAATTACAACTTTAAATAGGTCATTATAACCTGTCGCACCCCGAGAAATCCCGTCCCTTCTGGGGCGCGAGCGGCAGCAGATTGTCAGGATCGCAGTCTCCGGTCACACAACATGCGAGACCTATATGTCCGGTTTAATACGTACATCCAATAACTTGGATAAAACAATTTGTGAAATCAGAGTTGCGGAAGTAAAGTATAAATTAACCAAACGGTTTAACATTCATGATTTGCGGAAGCGATTAAAGTTGTTTATCAATACAATAAGTAACATAACAAAAAGTTAACAAATGTTTAATAGTCTAAGACACATAAGCAGATGCATGCGACTCCAGCCTAGCATCCTAATCCTCGTGTACATGCCTTAGTTACCTGAGAAAACATGCGAGAAAAAGGTCAACACAAAGGTTGGTGAGAGCACAGGTTTTTCATGAGCAATAAACATCCAATGTTTAAAGTAACAGTTGCGATTTACATATCATTACAATGCAGTATCGATTGATAGCTAGTCAATACAGTTATATTATATGCGGGGTCGTACCGAAGCTGACAATTTGCCTCCTGCCATGTCCATCACAAGACAATGGCAAAGTGTTGGTCAATATTGCACCCATTCTGACCTACAGTCGGGTTGGCCTCCCAGGCGCGATGGGTGGGGCTTGTCAGGCCCAAATAGTACTATTCAAGATTACCACGCTAGGCGCTACGCGCTACTAACGGTCCGTGGAGTATCGCGAGGTCTTTTAGTTGTGATGTGGTCCACACATATACATATATGATAAAGCATGTCCATACGTAAATGAAATGAGTTGTTGTTTGTAAAACAGTTTAGCATGCAATGTTTTCTCCCCCAAAGGTAGAAAAGTAAAAGGGGCCGTGAACTCACCTGTTAAGCAGTTCTGGTGTGATTGTGGGTTCGCGTCTGCGAAAGCTAGCACCTGCTAGTAAGCACCTATAACCATATAGGTGTGAGTATGTGTTCTGTGTTGTGTTGTATCCCATACAACTCCAAGTGTCGGTGTGTTCAACCGAGCGTGTGTTAACTAGTGAGACTCGATGAATCGTTGGTGACACGATTGTTGTGTTTATGTGCCTTAATGCACATAAGACACCAAAATGCATCCTATGACTCTAATCACATAAGTTACCATTTTTAGAAAGTTTCCAATTTAGGAAAGTGTGGTTATGAAATCCCATTTCATAAAACTACTAACTTCCAATATGTTTATAAAATACATTTAAACCCTTAAAACATGTCGTTTGCGCATAAATCACCATTTATGCCGTTTTACCCAAATAAAGTTTCCTTATTTGGAAAGTATTCGTTTAAAAGCTCGTTTTCACAAAACGAAGTTTCCAATATGTTTAGAAATCATTTTTAAACATATTTCAAGAATCAAAGTTCATCAAATCTTTCAAAAACCTCAAAAGCCCTTTTTAGATTCACAAAAGTTTCTATTTATAGCAAGTTTTCACAAAATCGTGTTTTTGACAAAATCAAATATCCCAATGTGTTTCTAAACACTCCAATACTCATTTAACAACATCTAGACATGTCTAACATGTCTAGATCACCATAAATCCAAGACTTGCAACATAAAAGTTTCCTTTTATGGCAGGTGTACTAAAATCATCATCAAATCAACCAGTAACCAAACCAAGCTCAAATCTAACATTCTTATACTATCAAATCAGTAAATCCATGATATCTAAACAACGAATCACCAACGCATTCGAGCACAATAACTAAACGGAGTTGCATGTGGGTTTTTAACCCTTGCATGTACGATCTAACCATAGATAAACAAGATAAGCTACCTTAGAAGCTTAAGTTCGTGGTAGAACAGGTTCTGGAAGCTCGGACGAAGGCTGGTGCTAAGATCTTGGCTTGTTGGTGGCTTTCACTACCTCTCCTTTGTGCTCCAAAGGCTCCAAATCACCAAGAATAACTTCCAAATGATTCCAGCTGGTTTGAGAGTGAATTTTAGTGGGTTTAGGTTGGGATTTGGTGAAGAAGCTCGGTGAAGTCGCAAGGAAACCGACTGAAATGAGTTGGGGTTGATTATAAAGAAATTTTGATCTGCATGGCCTTCGCGTACCGCGAAGGCCGATCAAAAGTTTTCATCGCGTACCCCGATGAGATTCGGAAGTCTCGACTCCCGGTTTTCGTCGCGTATCGCGGAGCCTTTCGCGATGGGGTTGTCGCGTACCGCGACGGGTCCCATTTCTTGTTTTTTCGATTTCGTTGATACGATTTTGCTCGTACTCGATCCCTAACGCTTATTCTAGACATATAATACATGTTTAACATATAATCACAAAGTAGCACATAAGTTTGATCACCAACGTTCGTGAGACTCGTGTGTGTTTCGATAATTCCTCGAATTATCTTCGACAGTTTGTGTTCGTGTCTTACGAAGTGTTTGCACGCTTGATTAATCCTAATCAACGTGTCATGCACAATTCAATAATTCCCCGAATTATTGTTTTGTGTTAGTGTTGGGTTTGCCACACTTGGTTTCCAAAACCAATGTGCAATTCAATGTACGATTCGATAGTTCCTCGAACTATCGTTTCGTAGTCGTTTGTGTTCAACTCTTCTAATTAAACATAATTAAATGAAATGCAACAAGTATGAATGTGAAATGTAAAGAATGTAAGAGTTGCAATTTACCTGAAATTGCCGGGTGTCACATCATCCCCTTGTTGAAAGAAATTTCGTCCCGAAATTTGGTTGTTGTTGGTAGTGTTTGAGAAACAAAAATTTTCTGGTTGTCACATCATCCCCTTGTTGAAAGGAATTTCGTCCCGAAATTTATTTGTTGGTATCGGCGTTCGACGTTGTTTGTTTGAAGAGATGGGGATATTTGCGCATCATCTGATCTTCACGTTCCCACGTGAATTCGGGTTCGCGTTTCGAGTTCCATCGAACTTTAACAATAGGAATCTTACTCTGCTTGAGTTGTTTGACCTCACGGTCCATGATCTCTACCGGCTCTTCCACGAACCGTAGTTGTTCATCCACCTGGATCTCATCCAGTGGAACTACAAGTGTCTCATCTGATAAACATTTCTTCATATTCGAGACGTGAAATACTGTCACACCCTCAAATTCCCACTCATGGTGTCAGTCCACGTGGGTGTGACGTGGCCAGGATCACAGCTCATGGTCATATAGAACGACTCTATATGAGTTACACAATCACACAGATTTATAAAACAAACATGTTGTCTTAGTAAAGCAGCGGAAATGTTTTAATATCATAAGTAAATAAAGTTTGCAGCGGAAATGTAATTGTATCAGACACTACATAGTTCAACGTGTTTTAAAACAAAGCAAATGCACATAAAGCCTAGGACTTGAGTCTATATGCCAGTCAGACTCCTTAATGCTTCCTTGTGCGCGTCCTAGCGTGTGCTCCATTAGTTACCTGAGAATACATGCGAAAAGTGTCAACTAAAAAGTTGGTGAGTTCACAGGTTTAGACAGACACAAATAGTAAACAGATATATACTGGGTATGTTAAGTTTTGTTGTTGGTTACTACGATCCGTGGAGTGTGTCTGTTCATCTTACCGAAACTAGACTGTTCCCGTTTGCCTCCGCAGGTCATCGCTGAACCCGCATTCCCATCGAAATTACACTCGTTATGACCTCCAGTCAACATTGGTGCCGAGTGGGGTTAGTCAAACCCAATAGTACTTCGTAATTACGACTCGTTTGTGATACAATTAACGGTAAGGATAAGTGAGGACTTTAAGCGATAATAGTTACACTCGAAAATGGTTTTCACAACATACCAGTACCATATCTAAAACAGTTGGATAGTATTCTCACCCCAAAGTTTAGTAAAACAGTATGAGAGTAAAAGTGGGGCTGTAAAACTCACCTGAGTTTGAGAAGTGCGTGTTCTTACAAGAACGGTGTAGCTCGCCGGCTAGTAGTTACCTATATCACATAGGTGTTGTAAGTTTGTGTTTGCATATATGTGGGTCTCACAGGACCGTGTTCGTGTCTAACAACTTCCAAGTTGTTATGTGGGTCGGGTTGACCGTGTTTAACCGTGTTTGACCTAACGACCCGTTGGTGACGGTGTGGATCAAGTGATCGTGTAACGTGCGGTTTAGTGTCATGTGGCGTGTACGGATACCAATGATTATTTCCATGAGGGAACTTACTAATTATTGTAAGTTTCACTTTAGGAAAATTTCCACATTTGTCAAGTCATGCATAAACCACATTCCGATTATTCTAATATGCGTGTTTATCCTAAATGAGCATGTTATCACATTGCACATAGTTACACATAGTCGGTTTAGCATGCTTTGCGCGTAAAAGTTGCCATAATTAGAAAGTTACAAGATATGCATATATCACTAAATCTAGATACAAATCTTATCATAACATCATCATATTAGTCTTAAATAAGTATTTACTCATAACCATTATGACTAGCATGCTCCTATTCTCCAAATTGTAAAATGAAGTTACTATATTTAGTAACATTCCTAAATATCATACTAATAGCAATTTTTGTCATTCCAATGCATCAAATAACCATCATATTAACTTCTAAACATCATTTTAAACATAACTTATAGATCTAAACATACAAATGTGACCATTTCATCAAAAATACATACTTTGTAACCTTAAAGTTACTAAAATTAGCAATATTCACCAAGTGACCAAATATTGACAAATCAACCATTTCTAATCTTGCAAATCATCATCAATATCACTTATGACAACATTTCCATATCAAGAATCATACCAATAGGCTTAGATCATTCATGCATGCTACTACAAACACCCATTTATGACCAAATCATCAACATGCACATTAACATTATCATGGATCGTCACAAAACTTATTCTAAACATCATAGATCATCAAATATCATGTAAACATCATCAAACCCAGAACTAAAATTCGTGCATGTGCATCTAGGGTGCTTACATGTGTGTTTAAAGTCATGCATGTGAGTGTAAAGGTGAAGAAAGTGTGTTTTGGGTATAGAACTACCTTCTAATGCTTCAAGAATGCCAAGATAACGACAAGAACAGCCTCTAAACTCTTTGGACAGTAGGTTCTTGCAGAAATGAGATGGTTGTGATGGTGGTTTTGAGTTCCAATGGGTCTTCAAGCTTCCAATCTTCAAACCTTCAAGCTTGGTGCTTCAATGGAGGTCTCCCATGGCTTCCCAAGGGTCAAATCAAGGTGTTGGATAGAGGAATAGTCGAGAGTTTGTGTGTAGAACCGGAGAAATGATGAAGGGTGGAGTTAATAGGCATGGTGGTCTTGATTTTATAAAGATTTGTCGACTGACACCTGTCGCGTACCGCGGTGGAGGGTTAAAAGAATCTTCGCGTACCGCGACGGATTTCGGGAGCCAAACCCCCGCGATGCCTGTCGCGTACCGCTATAATTCCTCCTGTTGGGCCATCGCGTACCGCGATGGGTCCCTGAGAATCCCAATAAGCCTAATTTTGTTGTTTCGAACGGATTTTCGCGTATTTTTCGATTACGATCATCGTTTCTCGACATTTAATCATTGTTCCCAATGTTTTAGGTTCCCTAGAACCTAAGTGCAGTGAAAGTGTACTGTGGTTTGATCCGTTCACCAACGTTCGTTATTCAAGACACGTGCGAGTGTTGTGCGATAATTCCTCGAATTATCGATGTATTCTAGCTGTTGTGCCACGTGTCACACTAAATACAATTATTCTAGTGCCACGTATGAAATAATAACACATATTATTATTTAAAATAAAGAAGTTGCTGACCTGGAAATTCCGAGATCTCACATCATCCCCCAGTTAATAGGAATTTCGTCCCGAAATTCAATTCGTGTTGCTCGTGTTAGTTTGGTCGGAGAATAAGTGAGGGTATTTCTGTTTCATCTGGTGCTCTCGTTCCCAGGTGTATTCCGGTCCACGTCGCGAATTCCATCGCACTTTCACAATTGGTATCTTACTGAGTTTGAGCTTCTTGGTTTCCCGGTCCATAATTTCCACCGGTTCCTCGACAAAGTTTAATTGTTCGTTAATCTGAATTTCCTCCAAAGGAATTGCGAGCGTTTCGTCTGATAGACACTTCTTGAGGTTTGAAACGTGGAATACATTGTGTACACTACTCAGTTCCTGTGGTAGTTGTAGCTCATTGGCCACGGGGCCTATCCTTTTAGTGATCTCGAATGGTCCGATATAACGAGGGTTTAACTTTCCCCGTTTCCCAAATCGAATCACTCCCTTCCAGGGCGAGACTTTAAGTAGTACCCGGTCTCCCACTTGGAATTCTAAAGGTTTGCGCCTCTTGTCGGCATAGCTCTTTTGTCGATCCCGAGCTGCTGCCATCCTGTTTCGTATTTGTGCGATCTTTTCGGTCGTTTCGTGCACGAGTTCGGGTCCGGTCAGTTGGCTTTCACCAACTTCCGCCCAATAGAGTGGTGATCTGCACTTACGTCCGTAAAGTGCTTCAAAAGGTGCAGCTCCAATGCTGGTGTGATAGCTGTTATTATATGAGAACTCCACCAACGGTAGGTGAGTCTCCCAACTATTACCGAAGTCGATTACGCATGCCCGAAGCATGTCCTCCAAGGTCTGGATGGTTCTTTCACTTTAACCATCGGTTTGCGGATGATAAGCTGTGCTCATATCCAATCTCGTCCCAAGTGCCTTGTGTAAGGACTTCCAAAAATGTGCTGTAAAACGGCTATCTCGGTCGGATATTATAGAGATTGGGACTCCGTGCCTGGATACGATTTCCTTCAAGTATATTCGGGTTAACTTCTCCAACTTATCGGTTTCCTTGATCGGTATGAAGTGTGCCGATTTCGTGAGTCGGTCGACGATAACCCAGATGGTATCGCACCCACTTGTCGTCTTCGGCAGCTTGGTGATAAAATCCATGGAAATCTGCTCCCATTTCCATACCGGGATTTCTGGTTGTTGGAGTAACCCTGACGGTTTTTGGTATTCGACCTTAACTTTTGAGCAAGTCAGACATTTACTTACGTAGGTCGCGATCTCTGACTTCATGTTAGGCCACCAATAAGTTGCTTTTAGGTCGTGGTGCATCTTGTCTGAACCTGGATGTACGGAGTATCGGCTCTTGTGAGCTTCATCCATCACTACTTCTCTTAATCCTCCGTAGCGTGGAATCCAAATACGATCCATTAGGTAGTAAGCTCCATCGTCTTTCTGTTTTATTTGTTTATCCATTCCTCGCATGGCCTCGAGAATGAGGGTTTCAGTTTTCAAGGCTTCTTGATGTGCATTCCGGATTTGATTAGGTAGTTCAGAGTGAATGGTAAGTTGTAGTGCACGTACGCGTTTAGTTGTTTCCTTCCGACTCAGTGCGTCGGCTACTACATTGGCTTTCCCGGGATGATACTTGATTGCACAGTCATAATCGCCTATCAATTCGACCCATCTACGTTGTCTCATGTTCAGTTCCTTCTGATCGAAAATGTGTTGTAGGCTCTTATGATCTGTGAATATCGTACACTTAGTACCGTACAGATAGTGTCGCCAGATTTTCAATGCGAACACTACGGCTCCCAACTCCAAATCATGGGTTGTGTAGTTCTTCTCGTGCACCTTTAGTTGTCGAGACGCATAAGCTATGACCTTCTCGCGTTGCATTAACACGCAACCAAGTCCTTGCTTCGATGCGTCGCAATAAACCACAAAGTCTTCACATCCGTCTGGTAGCGATAGAATTGGTGCACTGCACAACTTCTGCTTTAACAAATCAAAAGCAACTTCTTGTTTTTCTCCCCATTCGAATTTCTTGTCTTTGTGCGTAAGGGAAGTCAATGATTGTGCGATCTTCGAGAATCCCTCGATAAACTGTCTGTAGTACCCGGCCAATCCCAGGAACTGTCGCACCTCAGTTGGTGTCTTTGGTGCAGTCCAGTTCTTGATTGCCTCGATCTTGGCTGGGTCTACGTGTCCAAGGAATTGAACTTCGCGAATCCAAAAATCACATTTGGAAAACTTCGCGTATAGTTGTTCCTTTTTCAGTAATTCCAAAACACGTCTTAAGTGATCGGCATGTTCCTCTTGTGTCTTGGAGTAAATCAGGATATCGTCTATGAACACAATTACGAATTTGTCGAGATATGGCTTACACACCCGATTCATGAGATCCATGAATACTGCTGGTGCGTTGGTCAGTCCGAAAGGCATGACAAGAAATTCGTAATGTTCGTACCGTGTTCTGAAGGCTGTCTTCGGTATATCTTCTTCTTGTATTCTGAGTTGATGGTAACCGGATCTTAAATCGATTTTTGAATAGTTTGCAATTGATCAAACAAATCGTCTATTCGAGGTAGGGGGTATCGATTCTTGATCGTTACCTTGTTCAGTTCCCGGTAGTCTATACACATACGGAATGAACCGTCTTTCTTTTTCACGAACAAGACCGGTGCTCCCCAAGGTGAGAAGCTCGGTCGTATAAATCCTTTATCTAACAACTCCTGTAATTGATTAGATAGTTCCTGCATTTCAGTAGGAGCCAATCGATATGGTGCCTTGGCTATCGGTGCCGCTCCTGGTGTCAGATCTATCTGAAACTCCACTTGCCGTGCCGGTGGCAGTCCAGGTAGATCGTCAGGAAAAACTTCTGGATAATCGTGAACAACAACGATGTCTTCGATCTTCCGTTCCTCCTTTGGTTGTTCGGTGATAAGTGCTAGAATAGCCGTGTATCCTTTCTTCAGATATTTGCTTGCCTTCATACAGGACATGATATTTAACGGTATCCCGCGCCGTTCTCCTTGGATTGAGATCTGCTCTCCACTTGGCAATGTAATTCGCACGATTTTCTCATTGCAAACAATCTCAGCGTGGTTTGTAGATAGCCACTCCATTCCAATCACCACGTCGAAGCTCCCGAGAGTTACCGGCATCAGGTCAATCACCAGTTGATGGTCTGCTAGTGTCAGAACACACCCCTTGATGATGTGTTGTGTTTCGATCAGCTTTCCGTCCGCTAACTCTACGGTGTACTTATAGTCTAGTGGTATTGGTGTCATATTAAGCAGTTTGCTAAATTCATTAGAGATAAAACTCCTATCGGCACCGGTGTCAAATAATATACTAGCATAGACATTATTTAAAAGGAACGTACCGGTGACGACGTTCGGATCATCTTTAGCTTCTCCCGAGCCAATCACAAAGGCTCGCCCCTTTGCTGCACCTCCTCCACCCTTTTTCAGTTGCGGGCAATCTCTTCGCATGTGTCCCGGTTTGCCACATTCATAACACCCCTTGAGAGTGTTTTGGTTGTTGTTGTTGAGGTTGGGGTTGGATCGGCAGTCCTTGGCCAAATGCCCGTTTCTTCCACAGTTAGTGCATTTGACCCTTTTGCATGGGCCGAAGTGGTGGAAGTTGCAAGTATTGCATTTTGGGCTGTTGCCCTGATATCACCCTTTGCCTTGAGTGTTCGGCTGGGTGGCAGTGAAAGCTTTAGCAGGTGCTGGTCGGTGTTGGGTTTGTTGCTGAGGTGTGAAAGTTCGGTTATTGCTAGGCTCCCACTTCTTCTTGGGCTCTTGGGGCTTCAGATGTTCACCCCTCTTCGGCAGCTTTCCCTGAGCTACCGCCTGATCGGTTAATTTATGAGCCAAGCGAATCAGTGGTTGGATGGTGGAGAGATCAGAAGCAGTCACCATGCTTTGAATTTGCTAGGGCAACCCACTGATGAATTGCTCAATTTTCTTGTATTCCGGCGTCACCATTGCCTGGCAAAGCTTGCACAATTCATGAAATCGAGTGCAGTATTTCTCGATTTCCGAACCCTCCATTTTGTGCACCCAAAATTCCTCCTCAAGCTTCCTGATCTCGTTACGTGGGCAGTACTCTTCGTGAAGCATTCTGGTGAACTCCTCCCACGGAATGGTGTTGGCAGTCTCGAGTCCGAGAGTTTGGACATGTGTATTCCACCAGGTGAGGGCAGATCCCTCGAGTGTCCCGGTGGCATACTTTACTCGGTTTTCCTCCGAGCATTCAGACATGGCAAAGCCTGATTCAAGCTTTTCAATCCAGCGGAGCAGTCCCACTGCTCCTTCTGTACCCTGGAACTTGTGAGGGTGGCAGCTCAGAAAGGCTTTAAACGAGCATCCTTTCGCTGCATTTCCTTGGGATCCTGTGCATCGGGGTTAAATTGTAACGTGTTAGTGTCAGCGTTGCCTATGCTAAGTTAGTCAGGTTAGGCAGGTGTTAGTACCGTTATTGGTGCCGCTAGTCTCGCTAGCAAGTCGGTTTGCCTCGTACTCAGCGAGTACTTTGTTAACCTTACGTACTCAGTGGGTTTAGGTCGGGATTTGGTGAAGAAGCTCGGTGAAGTCGCAAGGAAACCGACTGAAATGAGTTGGGGTTGATTATACTGCATGGCCTTCGCGTACCGCGAAGGCCAATCAAAAGTTTTCATCGCGTACCGCGATGAGATTCGGGAGTCTCGACTCCCGGTTTTCGTCGCGTATCGCGGAGCCTTTCGCGATGGGGTTGTCGCGTACCGCGACGGGTCCCATTTCTTGTTTTTTCGATTTCGTTGATACGATTTTGCTCGTACTCGATCCCTAACGCTTATTCTAGACATCTAATACATGTTTAACATATAATCACAAAGTAGCACATAAGTTTGATCACCAACGTTCGTGAGACTCGTGTGTGTTTCGATAATTCCTCGAATTATCTTCGACAGTTTGTGTTCTTGTCTTACGAAGTGTTTGCACGCTTGATTAATCCTAATCAACGTGTCATGCACAATTCAATAATTCCCCGAATTATTGTTTTGTGTTAGTGTTGGATTTGCCACACTTGGTTTCCAAAACCAATGTGCAATTCAATGTACGATTCGATAGTTCCTCGAACTATCGTTTCGTAGTCGTTTGTGTTCAACTCTTCTAATTAAACATAATTAAATGAAATGCAACAAGTATGAATGTGAAATGTAAAGAATGTAAGAGTTGCAATTTACCTGAAATTGCCGAATGTCACATAACCTAACCCACATTCAAATATATGTTGCACAAAACCAAAAATTAAATGGGTCAAAATTATCCAAGCCTACTTATAGACACTTAAAACATCCAAACCCACTTTTAAAGTTTAAACACTTATCCAATGAGTTTCTGCCATCTCGTTGTACTATCCATAACTTCCCTTAATATGCATCTCTTTCCATCCTTCAACATGCTTTGTCACGTCAGTTTCTTGGACCTGTAAACAATTAAAATATTATTAATGAGATTTCAAATAACCATCAACACATCTTTTGAAAATGTTAAGTTTTTACTTCAGTGCATTGCCTTTGTGCATAAGACTAGGTCCCATGATAACTTCCATAGAGTTGTTTTGATCGATTTGTTGAGTTTGCTTTGGACCATTTTTGGTATGCGGGAGTTGTAAATATCTTCTCACTCGAAACCAAGCATATGGGTCCACGTCCTCTTAGGGGCTTCTCTTTGCTCTTTCAGTATTATCGTAACCTCCTTGCTTATCAAAATATTTTTTCAGTTTTGGTTTTCGGTCTTTATAGCGGTTTGCACAATCCGCTTGGAGCCCTTGTTTAATCCCTTTCCGGTGCTCGGTGTTGTGAAATCGTTGAAGATCAAATTAGTGCTAAAACAAGATGTAACTAGAAAGCAAAATAAAGTTATAAAATTTTTATATCTGTACTACCTAATAAAATAGTAACAATTGGCCACATGGCATCATTTTAGGCTATCCACATCATATTTGTGTCACATGGCATCATTTTAGGCTATCCATATCATATGTTTGCCACATGTCAATACTATATTTAAATTATAGACATTTGAAAAATTAATTTCATTTAATAAATATAATTAATTTATACTTTAAATGAGGTAAATCAATTAAGTTAAATTATCTTTAAATGTTAATTAAATTACAATCATGTCAAAAGTTTTAATTATTATTTCATACTTTGAATTACCAAGATACATAATTCAAAAGTTTTAAATTCTAGCTAAAAAATGAAAAATAATGATAATAATTATTATTTATGGATATTTATAATTTTTAATAATTTGATGTCGTTAGATGGTAAAAATGCAATATGTCAAATAATAATAAATATGTTTTTTGTTTGAAAAAATAAGTTTTAGTTCTTAATTTTATACGTATTTATTATCTTAGAATATATAGTTTTTGATATGTGGTTCGTATGATTATTAAACCTATAATGACCACACTTTATTAGTTATGATTTTTAAAGCATTTGTTGTCAATATTTAGTTCATACTATCATATTTAACACATTTTAGTGATTTTTTTATTTCTCCTTTCTTAGATAAAATTGATCAACATGTTAAGAGAAACTTTAATTTGTTATATTTTATTATTATATGTAATAGGTAATTTTCATCATATCAAATATTTATTACAATATTGTTTTTGTATATACAATCTTGTATATAAAGAAGTGTTTAAAGATTTGTAAATTGTACAATTTTTCCTTTTAGAAAATGTTAAAATTTTACTTTATCTATCTCTAATTTTTATAAGTAATCAATTTAACAAATATTTATTATTTATACAACTTCGTGTTGTATACGGGTTAATAACCTAGTTATTCTAATAAACAAAAATAAGTTTTGCCACATGTCATATTCTCATGTTTTCTTGCCACTTGTCATTTTCTTTATAATCTTATTCAGTTCTCTATCTTATTAATTAAATACATTCTCTCATATTAAATACTTATAATATAATAAATAATAATATTATTTGTCTTTTTACATGCTAAAAAATAGTATTAATAAATTAAAAATCAAATATTTTTATTAAAAAGCACACTTCAAAAAAAAGTTTATAAATTATGAAACGTTCTAAAAATCAATTTTTTTAAAAAGTTAGAAAAGTTAGTATGTTTAGAAAATAAAATTTTATTAAAAAGTAATTTTAAAAAATAAAATACACTATAAATCATAGTTTTCAAACACTGGTATTTTTATAAACACATGATATTTCTTAAAACAAATTGCTTAAAATAGTTATGTTCAACCGAAAGTTATAAAAATGATAGGAAAAATTAAACTTTAGTTATTTATGTTAAATGATATTATCAAATTAAGTTATTTAACTTTAATAATTATTTAAATTGTACATTATTTTCTTGATTTGAAACAATTAGTTTGTAATCGAAAAGTAATGAATTTGTAACATCAATTAGTTCAAAAATGTGTCTTCTTTCAAGCCAAGTAGGTCATGTATTATTTCTTTAGTTATTAAAAATTTTAATCATTATTTTATTAATTAAAATACTCATTAATACGTTATCTAATTAATTTATAACAAAATATTGTTTGATTTTTAAATTTTTATTTCTAATTATTTAATGTTTTATATTTAATCCGTGTAATACGTGGGGTAATAATCTAGTTTAATATAAATCATTAAAATATATACATACACACAAAAATGTGATAATACACATACAAATGTACATAAATATACATAAACATACACATGTACACATACACATACCAATGTAGATAAATGTAGTCAAACATACATATGTACACATACACATACACGAAAAAGAAAATACAAATGTTTATACAAGTATTAAACACATACACATGCATACACAAAAAATGATTTCAATAAAAACATTAAAAAAACCTACAAAATACAACCAAAATTCATAAAAATTGTAAGGAAAAAAAATTCTATCAATGTGAATACAAAGTCCCAAACGTTTGGTATGTTAAAAATTACCTTGAAATGGATTCCAAACCAGGAAAATCCCCAAAATCACCCCCCAAAATGGACATACCTCGTCGGCTGCAAAAATGGAAGGTCTATGAGAATTTGCCATATTCAAGCCTTATAGTAACAACATGTCATCGCAACATGGTCTTCAGAAAACGACAGTTTTAATTAAATACAACAAAAAAATATTTTTGATAAATTTTGATCTATAGTGACGACTTCTGGTTGCTATAGGGTTTTCCAAAATTATTTTTTTTATCATTAATTTTCTTTAATACTAATTTTGAATTAAAAATAGAAAAAGAAAAATAACGACATGTGGACGCTATTGATTTCAATAGACCGCGAAAAAAATTTTCCGTTTGTCCTATAGCGACGACAAGTCGCCGCTACTTGTCTGTTTTTGGAATTGGTCGTCAACGACTTGTCGTCGCTATACCCCTGCTTCTTGTGATGATTTTGGTCCTCGCTATAGTTTATGACGCTATACCACTTGTTTCTTGTAGTTCATGTGAAAAAAATTAGGTTTTATTTTGCCCAAATTGTTTTTGTCTCCTTCCATTCGTGAGTCATCCACGTTCCAAATTCCAATCGTGAAATGTCCCTACCAATTGCTGCCCCTAGTCATCAGCTTCGCCCCTATAGTCGTGCAGCCGAATGCACATCCACGTAGTCACGCCCATCGGTCGTCTAGCTGAGTTCCGGTAGTGAACCAGTTCCTGCAAAATTCTGGTGCCCCTACAACCCAAAGCCGGTGAGCCCCTGCTATAGCGAACCACTGAACCATGTCAATTTATTTTCTCTTGTCTCTGTTGTTGATTGTTGACTTTTGACTTTATTATTCGAATTTGTTTGTTGGTTGTTGTCTTGTTGATTTTGTGTCCAATTCAAATATTCACAATTTTCAGAAACTATGCCTCCAAAATACTTAGTAGTCAAACACTTAAAAGAAGAAAGATAAAAGAAGACTTAAAGAAGTCTCAAGCGAGTGTTATACACAGGACTTTTCCAAAACGAACCCAATATGCTAACAATAATGAAAATGATGTTGATTAAAATATAGATGAAGAACGGGAGGATTGAAGATGTTGTTGATTGTCACACCCCGAGCCGGCGGGGTAGGATCGGGTTTCCCCGTCGGGCGGAAGGTTCCCGGGGCGCGATATCGTGAGTGATAATCGGAATGATCAGATTGTTACATTGCACATGATACATAAATGAGAAACTTGCTAAAATAAATTAGAATTACAAAGTTAAATTACATCAGTTAAGTTTATAATTTAACAATGTAAATCTACTATCACATCATAAATCTTCAATCTTGTATCTGCACAAGATATACAAAATAACTGTGCATGATGTCCAAAAGTATGCATGTCCAAAAAGCTAGGTCATCTATATGTAACCTAGTCCAAAAGAAATAACTCTTCAGTTGACCTGTTCGTCACCTGAGAAGTCATGCAAAAATAAAGTCAACACATCGTTGGTGAGTTCATATAATTTAGTAATTAAAAATGATTTGAAAACCTCTTTCGGTAAAGACCCTAACCTCATTAACACCACATGTAATATCTACATCGGTATGCTTATATATAGGGCATATGTAAGGGACAAGCCCTAGCCAACATCCCACCACATACTAATATACATATGACACTGTTGTTAATGATAATTAAGCATTTTTACCTAACACACCTCTGATTTAGGTTATGCTTTCCAAAACTTGATTTACCTTTGATTCTCTTGAGTTCATCATAGATACATGATTTCCCAAAAGTCAGTGATATTAATAAAATGTTAAATATTTAATTTGATAATTAAATAAAACATTTAAATACAACTAAGACATGATGATTGGGCATTATTTTACTCAATCAATTAGACTTAGTTGTTGATGGTTGTCCAAGTTGTAACCTCTCACACGTGACCCATTATCAGGCATAACTCACAAGGAGTATACTTGATCTTGTCGGAATTTTAATGATCTGGTTTTTAAAATAGAAGTTATAAAATTATTTTAGGTTGTGATTCCTAATAAATTAACTAATATCTTTTATTTATTTTAAGTTTTAAGAAGATAGTTAATTTACTGTTTAAAATCGAATCGTACAGTCGTCGCGCGTATTCGTTCGAATCGTCACCCGTACGAACACGACGATAACTATGTGTTCCAATATTGTTTTCTAATTTCTGGATATCATTCAGAACGTTAAACTTCCAGATTTATTCGTACAGATCGTCACCTATACGAATAATCCGTCGGTTTAGCATTCACATAACGACATCCGTGTTGTTTTGTTCTGTAACGCCTCACATACGTTTATACGTAATAAAATCCTAACAAATAATCACATAATGGTTCTGCGAAGCCAGATAATTATCTGACTGATGAACCATTGCTCTGAGTTTCGCTTCTCTGAAATGATTCTGAACTTGTTTTATGATAACATAAAATGATAATGATGGTTGACATGAATATGAAATACACTGAATTATATAGAATTCGTACCTGATTACTGTTCATGTACTGTTTATGATCACTGTTCCGGTGACGTTTCCGGCACTGTTGTTACAGTCTCCCCTTGTTAGAGAAATTTCGTCCCGAAATTTAAGAATTATTGTCGGGTGCAGCTTCCTCTTCAAACAGTTGGGGGTACTTTGACTTCATGTGATCTTCACGTTCCCAAGTAAACTCGGGTCCGCGCCTTGAGTTCCAACGAACCTTTACAATCGGAATACGGCTTCGCCTTAGTTGTTTAACCTTGCGATCCATAATTTCTAAAGGTTCTTCGATAAAGTGTAACTGATCATCAACTTGAATCTCTTCAATTGGGATGACGAGTGATTCGTCAGCAAGGCATTTCTTTAAATTTGAGACGTGAAACACGTCATGCACACCACTGAGTTCATCTGGTAATCTCAGTCTATATGCCACAGGACCAATACGTTCAATGATTTCGAACGGTCCCACGTATCGTGGTGCTAACTTGCCTTTCTTTCCAAAACGTACTACACCCTTCCATGGGGAAACCTTTAACATGACTCGGTCTCCCACTTGGAATTCCAACGGCTTGCGCCGTTTGTCGGCGTAGCTCTTTTGTCTACTCCTTGTTGCTTGTAGTCTTCTTTGAATCTGGGCAATCTTATCAGTGGTTTCCTGAATAAGCTCGGGCCTAGTTATGCGGTTATCTCCCACTTTAGTCCAACAGATCGGCGACCGACATTTACGACCATACAAAGCCTCAAATGGTGCACATCCGATGCTACTGTGATAACTGTTGTTGTAGGAGAATTCGATCAGTGGCAAATGAGAATCCCAGTTCCCACCGAAATCCAACACACAGGTTCATAACATGTCCTCCAGGGTCTGAATTGTACGTTCGCTTTGACCATCCGTTTGTGGATGATAAGCTGTACTCAGATTTAATTGCGTCCCTAGAGATTTCTGTAATGATTGCCAGAACCTTAATGTGAATATGCTATCTCTATCAGAAATAATAGACAATGGCACATCGTGGCGTACCACTATCTCATTGATATACAATCTCGCCAGCTTATCCATCGTGAAGGTTTCACATATCGGCAAGAAATGAGCAGATTTAGTCAAACGATCAATGATAACCCAAATCGAATAATGACCACTAGAAGTGCGGGGTAGCTTGGTAATGAAATCCATAGCTATTTGTTCCCACTTCCAGAGCGGACTCTCAGGCTGTTCCAGTAAACCAGACGGTCTCTGATGTTCCGCCTTTACCTTCGCACACGTTAGACATTGACCGACATATTCGGCTATGTCTTTCTTCATTCCCGGCCACCAATAAAATCCACGCAGGTCTTGGTACATCTTATCAGCGCTGGGATGAATGGAATATTTAGTCTTGTGTGCTTCATCGAAGATAAGTCTTCTCAATTCATCTACCGCCGGGATCCATATACGATCCTGGTAGTAGATCATTCCATCAGGCTTAGTCTCTAAATGTTTTTCTGCTCCGCAATCGAGTTCTTTCTTCAAGTTTCCTCGGTCAACCGATTCTCGTTGTGCTTGAATAATCTTGTCTCGTAAACTAGTCTGTACAGTCATTCCCATTGCTCTAACGCACAAGGTTTGACCCGTTCCTTCCGGCTCAAGGCATCAGCTACAACGTTCGCCTTTCCCGGATGGTACTTAATCACACAATCGTAATCATTCAGAAGTTCAACCCAACGGCGTTGTCGCATGTTGAGCTCCTTCTGATCGAAGATGTGCTGCAGACTTTTGTGATCAGTAAATATGGTACATTTAGTGCCATATAAGTAATGTCTCCAAATCTTCAGTGCGAAGATTACAGCTCCCAGTTCAAGATCATGAGTAGTGTAATTCTTCTCATGAACTTTCAACTGTCTTGATGTGTAAGCGATAACCTTGTCCCGTTGCATCAGTACGCAACCAAGTCCCTGATGGGATGCATCACAATAAACAACAAAGTCATCACACCCTTCTGGGAGAGATAGAATTGGAGCATTACATAACTTCTACTTCAATGTCTGAAAGGCATCTTCTTGTTTCTGCTCCCAGACAAACGGTTCACTTTTCTGGGTTAACTTAGTGAGAGGCAAGGCTATCTTAGAAAAATTCGAGATGAACCTCCTATAATAACCCGCCAATCCCAGAAAATACTGTATCTCTGTTGGCGTCTTCGGAGTGTCCCAGTTCTTTATTGCTTCAATCTTGGCGGGATCTACGTGTATTCCCTCACTGTTGACTACGTGACCAAGAAACTGAACTTCTCTTAGCCAAAATTCACATTTTGAGAACTTGGCATAAAGTTTATGTTCCATCAACAGTTCCAAGATCTTCCTGAGATGTTGCTCATGCTCTGTTTTTCTTTTGGAATAAATCAGTATGTCATCGATAAAGACAATGACAAACTGATCCAAATACGGCTTGCACACTCGGTTCATGAGGTCCATGAAAACCGCTTGTGCATTCGTCAATCCGAAAGGCATTACCATGAATTCGTAATGCCCATATCTGGTTCGGAATGCTGTCTTGGGTATGTCTTCATCTTGAATTCTAAGCTGATGGTATCCAGATCGTAAGTCAATCTTTGAGAAGTATTGAGCTCCTTGCAATTGGTCAAACAGATCATCAATCCTCGGCAATGGATACCGATTCTTGATGGTCAGTTTGTTCAGTTCACGGTAGTCTATGCACATTCTGAATGATCCGTCTTTCTTTTTCACGAATAAGACCGGAGCTCCCCAAGGTGAGTAGCTCGGTTTGATGAAACCCTTATCAAGTAACTCCTGGAATTGATTGGAAAATTCCTGCATCTCTGAAGGTGCTAACCGGTAAGGAGATTTAGCAACAGGAGTTGCTCCAGGAACTAAGTCAATTCGGAACTCTACCGGTCGCGCCGGTGGCAAACCTGGTAGGTCTTCTGAAATACTTCTGGATATTCTTTCACTATTAGTACGTCTTGTATCTTCTTTTTATCCTTCTCTTTTTCCACCACGTGAGCCAGGAAAGCTACACACTGCTTCTGTAAACACTTACGCGCCTTTATGCAAGAAATGATTTTGACACTTCGTTTTGCTTGATCCCCTCTGACTTCCAATACACGATCATCTGGCAATGGAACTCGAAGCAGCTTCTCAGAACAGATGACTTCCACTCGATTAGATGTTGGACCGATCGGGAGCTCGGAAACAAACCGAATCCAATAGAAAACTACTCGATAACCTCTGGGATAGTGCGGAATCCTATTCCAGGGTTTTCCAATCGAAACCAACAGGAACCGTGGTGATTCGAGGCTGTAGAAACAACTTGGAAGCAACAATCGAACACCACGGGTTGAGAATCGAACTTGGACGCACAAGAACCGCTCAAATCTTCAAGGGTTTTGACACTGGAGTGCTAGGGAAGAAGGAGGGCTCGGGAAAGTTAGGTTTGAAATGATTTGAACATCTATATATAGGCTGTAGTCATTCGGCCGAATGAGTGGCCGAAGCAGCTCATTCGGCGAATGACTAAGCTCGAATGAGCAGTCATTCGAATGAGTCATTCGGCGAATGACTCATTCTGAACTCAGACATTCGCTATAACCTTCATTCGCCAAATGACTTCATTCTAGAGTCATTCGGCCGAATGAGTGAACTTCATAATCAAACAGTTTATAATCAAATCAAACAACTAGATAAACATTAATAGACAATAATCAATAGAAATAAACATTATGAAATGGATATAAAGACAACTTCCATTAATACTTTGAACATTTACATGATAAGAGTTACAAAACCGAACTAGGGACAATAAACATGCATCAACAAACTCCCCCTTGGACCTAGTTCAACTCTTGGAAGTGTCTTTCTTGAAATACTTTTCTGAAATAGCTTTCCAGTCTGCTCCAGCGTGGATCTTGAAAATGCTGCAGAGACGGATCACTCTCATGAATTGTAGTGCCTGCACCATATCTTGAACATCAAAGAAGATTTGGTGCCTGAAAAGAGCTTGGACATCAGTGTGGGACAGATTTGTCAACCACATGGGCTCGAATATCCTTATGGTCTCCCACTTCTTGTCCTTGCACAATACTATCACAGCCTCGCCTGTGCGCCCATCATAATACCACCATCGGAAGCCATCCATAAAGTCTTGTCGCATCTTCCGCAGGGGAATTTTCTTCAAGACTTTAGGGGGAAGCCACTTCAGGATCACTTTATGCTTCCGGGTATCCCCATCTATCTCTGGCAAGTAGTACCTCTCTGGTTGCTGTGGCTGAAAGTTCACCCATCTCTTCCGGTATTCATACTTGATTTGTCGAGAGAACCAAGCAGACATCCCGGAATCTTCACAGTATAGCATGTTCAGACGTGCTAGTTGATTGACTTCGAATCCAGGCAACGTCTTGAAATCATGCGGGTGTTTGAAGTAGTCTATTCCCTTTTCCCTCTTCACCGCGTAGCACCCAAGGTCATGGAAGTATGCCCAGCTGAGTATCTGACCTCCAGCTTTATAGCCTTTGGTTCGGTAAACTTTCTTGTGCGTTGCTGGCATCTTCTCTGTGCTTTGTTTCTTCAAAACCTCCCAGTATGCAGCCCATTCTTCTTTTCTTTTCTTTAAATCATCAGCTTCAGCCTTGCTAGCCTCTACTTGCTCTTCAAGATATCTGACCAAGAGATCCTCTGTTTCCTGATCAAATGGCTCAGTGAATGTAGGCAGCTCGTCTTCAGCCGATGTATACTTGGGGTATTCTTCTTCGGTGATGTCTTCCAAAATGACTTCATCTACATCATCAAAGAGTTCAGGTTCGGGCTCTTCGGTACTGGGTACAGAGGTGTCTTCAGTGACGACCTCGTCAGGATTTAACCTGAACAGCTCGGCTATCTGCTCCTTAGATAAGCAATGTATGATCTCACCCTCCTCCTTGTCGTAGCTCACTGAGTGCTGTATGATGCCTTGAGCGTCTAAGATCATGGTAAGTGTCGCGTCAAGTTGACGTCTCAGAGGCACAGCTTGGACTTCCTCGGTAGCTTCTGGCTCTGCGGTCTTTGATGGAGACGAAGGAGGAGGAGCCTGAGCTTTCTTGTCGTTGGCCTTCTTAGACCTGATCTCGGTAGTGGGAGGAGCTTTATCATCATTGTTGTCATCATCATCATCATCATCATCATCATCAGTGCCAGATGATTCTCCAGATCCACTCCCTGGTCCATCTTTACCCTCATCATCATCTTCATCATCTTCATCTGATTCTTCATCTTTCTCAGAATCCTCGTAATCCACTTGTTCCTCATCAGACTCTTCTTCATCTTCTTGTTTGTCTGAATCATTGGAACGATCCTCAATTCCTTCAAGCCTGGGAGTGCTCTCCTTTGAACCCTCGACAAGTTCAGCTAGGCGAGCATTCTCAGCTTCGAGTTGCAGTATCCGATCATTGAAACCAGAGGCTGTCAAAGCCAGCTGGTTGTGCTCATCGATGTACTTAAGGAGCTGTTCCTCCTGTTGAGCAGACCTGGCTCTCAAGTCAGCCCTTTGGTCTGCAGCCTGAAGAAGCAGAGTATCCTGCTCTTCGATCCTCCTGGTCAGTTGAGCAATAACCAACTCTTGCTCCTTGTTCTTCCTCTCTTGCTCCATGCTCCTATCCATCAGTCTCAAGACCATACTGTTCAGTGTGCTAAGCTGATCCACAACTGAAACAGTAGGTATATGAACATCAGCACGGACTGTGGATGGGCCAGAGGAAGCAGTAACATAAACTGGCTCACGAACAAAAGGAGTGGACAGAGGGGCAGTGGTAGCCTGAGTGTGAATGGCCCTTGTCCTAGTCAGTGAAGAAACTGACACAGCTGCTACTGATGTGACAGTAGTTGTAGCAGCTGATGTCAGTTCTGACCTCCTTTGGAAAGAGAATCGAGATCTCTTTCCCCTACCAGCTCTGGATGAGGTGGGCTGTCCAGCAGAAACAGCCACTGCTGTGGAAGCAGGAGCAGATGACCTTGGAGGGGGAGAAGAGTCAAACTCCGGAATAAATAACGTATCAGTAATATCCCCCAAATCATCATCTGTCCTCTTTCTCTTCCTCATCTCCATTCTTCCACCCTCATCCACTTTCTCAAACTCATCATCATGAGTCTCTTCAGAATCAGAACTGTCTTCATCACCTTCAACTGCTACACCTTCATCCTCACTCGAGTCCTCTGACTCATCACCACCACCTGAGGAATGTGGAACTGAAACATCGAGAGGAGCAGTCACTGAGGATGTAGTAGTGGTCAAAAAGTCCAAATCCATCAGCGAATCGATGTCCACATCCTCCTCCTGTGCGGTAGAAACATCAGCAACGCCACCAGCAACAGAACCAACAACATCAACCATGCTCACTGAAGCAGCAGTGGTCATGTGTCCGGAAATCATCTCACCTACACCAGAACTCACCATAGCAGCAGTGCTCACTAACACTGTGCTCTCATCTGCTCCAGCACCACTCGGGCCCGCACCACCATCTCCATCCTCACCATCACTGTCATCATCACCAACCGGAACCACAATGTCCTCCACATCTGAATCGGAGTCATCGTGTCTCCATCTTCTTCCAGCCGGAGCCCTGTAATCGGGTCGAGAGAGGTGACCAAATAGGGATCTAGTGGTGGGCTTCCTCTCCTTCCCTCTGTATGACAAAACTCTGTTGAGAGTTATGTCATTCATGTGCTCCAATCTAATGATGTCGGCATTAAGCTTTGGAAGATCTGGAATCTGTGCATCAATGATCTGCTGAATGAATCGAGGGTACATAAGGAACTTCTTGTCACCCTTTAGCCCCACATTCTCCTTCATGTGCAGAAAAACCATCTCGGAGAAGTTGAATGGTTTGTTGAGCACCAAGGCAGCAAATGCGCACTGTATGGTTTCGCGCATGTCATCAAAGCCTCCTCTCCTTGAGCCAAGGCAGTGAACAAGTACATGAGCCAAGTACTTGAACTGCGGGGACATGAACGCTTTGTTCAGAATCCCGGCTCCAATGTCTCCCTCGTACTTGCATCGGAGGAAGCATCCACGGACTAAGAATCTGTCAAGTAGAACAGGATGATCTGGAGAGTCCTGAAAACCACAAACCCTCCGTATGTGCTCAGCAGACACCACAACATCATGACCCTTGACCTTGCCCCGCATGACTGTAGGCTCGGCCTCACAATCAATATCAGCTGATGTCCAGAAATCCTGCTGATGTGATAAATAGGGCACATGGACTGTCGATATGGCAGTGAATATCCTGGAACGCCTCAAGAATGTAATAATATCTGTGTAGTGCTTCGCGTTCGGAGTCGTCAGATCAAGATGGGCACAGATGTTATGCTTCGGAACTGATTTGTATCCTGCCATACTGCACAATACAAGAAATACACATGTCAGTATAAGACAATCACTAAAACAATGAGATTTAAAAAAAAATCAGATTAACTGTTTTTCTGATATGCCGAATGGGTCCATTCGCCGAATGAGTTATCTGTCGAATGAGGCTCATTCGTCGAATGACTCTTATTCGTCGAATGAAACTTGAGTATGACTGGTCATTCGCCGAATGATCCATTCGTCGAATGAGGTTCATTCGCCGAATGAGTCATTCGCCGAATGACGACATTCGGCAGTATCACTGAGTTCAAAATCCCTTTGTTCAAAATCTCAAATCAATCCCAAAAACCTGGTAAACAACCCTCAGAAACGACCGATTAGCAATTTTAATACATGACATTTTGGGTTTAAGGTCCATCTTAACAGTTTATTTGTTGGGCGAAATTCAAAACCCTAAAACCCTAAATCTCAATCTGTTTATCATGATTTCGTGGATGGAATCGGTTGAAATTTGATCTCCATATACCTGAGAATAAGTACAAGATGATTATCAGTGACAAGATCTATCAAAGTCACAAGAAATCAAAAGAGAAGACTAGGTGTGTGTTTCTCCGAATGGGAAGTGTCTGATATCACGAAAGAACAAATGGTCGAATGACCTTCATTCGGCCGAAACACAGTTATATACTGTGTACTCATTCGCCGAATGAGCTAGGCGAAAGGTCACAAAGTTTCTGTTTCATTCGCCGAATGAATGTGGCGAATGAGTCAATCGGTGATGTTCATTCGCCGAATGAGAATGTCGAATGAGACATTCGACACTCTTCATTCGTCGAATGAAGTTCATTCTGAGAAGCTTATTCGGTCGAATGACTCATTCTCATTCGGCCGAATGAGTCCATTCTTCCTCTCATTCACACGAATGAGATATGGACTTCTCCAAAACTCCAAAATTTCAAAGATTTGACATTTTGTGCACCAAAATTTTAACCAATTATGAAGATATGTCTAGTTGATTCAGGATTCAGATATGACAGGCATCCGAATCTACAAATGATCATCTAAAATAAAATTGAAAATAGAAAATCTTTTTGTATTTTTCTGAAACAACCAAACAACTGTACAAACACAAATTAAAAGCAAGTAAACACAAGTAAACCCATATTTTTGTGAAAATCCCGTTAATAAAATAACACAAATCTCTGATTACATCATATAACCTTTAATGAATGCTTCACTTCAATCACAATTTCATTTTGACACGATTACTGATATATTTGTCCAAATTTAAACTGATCAATACATAACTCTTTAAACAAACTAAATGATCACTCATATTTTCTGACTATGTTCTCCAATTCATTTCATCAATTAAGATCAAAATCAGTTCATAACTCATTTCAGCATATCTTAATATCAGTCATCATGAATTCAATAAGATTCAATCATTTATTATCTTTTTGGATTTTTCTTGTTCTATCCAAATGGATGGCTTCAGCTAGGTCCGTCCCAGCAATATGGCACATGTATGGAATCGAACTTTATTAGTTTAAGTTTTTCTCAAGCTTAATACCAGCTTGCATTAGGTTTTCTTCAAGCTTAATACCAGCTTGTTTTTAATTTTTCTTTACCAAGCTTAATACCAGCTTGTCTTAGATTTTCCTTAAGCTTAATACCAGCTTGCCTTTATTTTTCTTTGAATGAAACCTCATTTGATTCCATGATGACAGGTGTATGCTTGATTTGAGTCAAGAACCATTTCTCACTCAAAAGCCTTAATGAGATGGATCCCACAAATCAAACTTTCTAAGTTCTCATAAGTTGTTTATTTGTTTTGTATAGCCAGCCTATCAGTACATCCCATCATCATTCTTTTGTGATTTTGGCTCATGCATTTATTTCTGCTTTTATGACATAATGAAATCAATGTGCTATATCATTAAACAGGACTGTTTCATTTTTAATTTTTTTATTGTTTTTGATTTTTCAAATTTTCTATTGTTTTTGGTTTTTCAAATTAGAATATCTCCCCCTAAAAACCTAAAAATAGAAAATCTTTTTGTGTTTTTCTTGAGAAAAAAGAACTGTACAAGATAAAATGAAAATACTAAAAAAATAAAACTATCTAATGAAAGTGATGATCATTTGTTAGACTCAGATGAGGATTGAACTTCATCCTTTTGAAAAACACCATTAGCCGATAACAGATATAAAAATCTGGGTTTATCAAAAGCTTTTGTGAAAAGATCGGCTTTCTGGTGATCGGTGTGAATTTTAACAACATCGATTAATTTCTTCTCAAAACAATCACGTATGAAGTGATATTTTATGTCGATGTGTTTGGTTTTGGAGTGCTGCACTGGATTTTTAGTGACAGCAATGGCGGCAGTGTTATCAACATAAATTGGAGTGTTAGAAAAATGTAACCCATAGTCCCTGAGTTGCTGTTGAATCCAGATGATTTGAGAACAGCAACTTGCAGCAGCAATATATTCAGCTTCACAGGTTGAAGTAGACACCGACGTCTGATTCTTGCACTGCCAGGTGACTAAACGGTTTCCAAAGAACTGACATCCCGCAGATGTTGACTTGAAATCTCTTTTGCATCCGCCATAATCTGAATCACTGTATGCAGTAAGCTCAAAGTTATCATCATTAGGGTACCATAAGCCAAGTTCAGGTGTACCCTTCAGATAATGCATAATCCTTTTGACAGCAATCAAGTGAGATACTCTTGGTTTGGATTGATAACGTGCACACAAACAAGTGGCAAACATGATATCTGGCCGAGAAGCAGTGAGATACATGAGAGAGCCGATCATTCCCCGGTACAGAGTGGCATCAATTAACTCCCCCTTTTCGTCTGGAGTAATCCCGTGATTAATCGCCAGTGGGGTACCAGCAGGCTTCGCATCAGACATACTGAACCGGCTCAGAATGTCACCAACGTATTTGGTTTGATGAATAAAGATCCCTGCCTCAGACTGATCCACCTGCAAACCCAAGAAAAACTTCATCTCTCCCATCGAACTCATTTCAAATTTCTCTTTCATCACATTCTCAAATTCCTTGCACAGATTATCATTTGTGGATCCAAAAATTATATCATCCACATACACTTGTACCAAGAGTAAATCACTGTCCTTCTCACGGATGAATAAAGTGCAGTCAATGACACCTCTTCTGAACCCGTTGTTCAGAAGGTGAGTGGAAAGTGTCTCGTACCACGCTCTCGGAGCTTGATGTAATCCATACAAAGCTTTGTCTAGCTTGTAGACTTTATCACGATGCAATGGATCTTCAAATCCGGGAGGTTGATTGACATACACTGTTTCACTGATAACTCCATGAAGGAACGCGCTCTTTACATCCATTTGATAAACCTTGAACCTTTTGAAGGATGCATAAGCCAGAAAGATACGAATGGCTTCTAGTCGAGCGACCGGAGCAAACACCTCATTATAATCCAATCCCTCTATCTGTCTGAATCCTTGAACCACCAGACGAGCCTTGTTTCTCACGATTATCCCGTGATCATCCTTTTTGCAACGAAGAACCCATCTAGTGCCAATGACTTTTGCACCTTTGGGTTTATCAACTAGTTGCCAGACCCCTAACTTCTTGAACTACAAAAGTTCCTCTTGCATGGCATCTACCCATGATTCTTCTTTGAGGGCTTCAGTGACGGTACGCGGTTCCACTTGAGATATAAAGCAGGAATGAGCACAAAAGCTTACATCTGCAAAATCAAGAATGTCTGCAAGACCACCTGAAGAAATCTGACTACGAGTCTTCACTCCGTCTAAAGGACTCCCAATAATGTTGTCTTGAGGATGAAATCGATTGATTCGTCCAACAGGATGAGCAGGAACCTCAACCTCAGGATCTAAGTTATTCAAATTCAAATCCTCAAGACCTGGTACAAGATTATCAACAACTGGTTCAGGAGCAGCTGGGGGATTGTCGTCTGTGTCTGAGCTGTCATCATTTATCTGTGTAGAGGGACCAGATGTAAATGTAGGTTGAAAAGTAGCATCGGGGGCATTCTGTACATCATACAGCATCTGAACAGCTACATCTTCATCTGAGTACATGGGGGGCATATTGAATGAGTCAAAAAGACTAGAATAGTCAAACATCCAATCTGGCCCTTTTCCAGGTGGGGGCATTGTATACTTCTGAACATCCACGTGGTACCACTCCTCCACATTATGAGTTGCAATGTTGTAAACTCGTTTATTTGGAGTGCTATACCCAAGAAAGTACCCTTCTTCCACCTTTTCATTGAACTTGCCCTGCTCATGTTTCTTAAGCATAGTGCATGGAGCACCAAATGGTTCTAGATACTTAAGATTTGGCTTTCGGTTATAGAGCAGTTCAAAGCAAGTCTTCCCATGTCTCTTCACAATTAGGACCCGGTTCAATGTGTAACAAGCATTGGCAACAGCTTCATTCCAGAATTGAACCGGTAGAGAAGAATCAGCAAGCATAGTTCTAGCAGCCTCAATCAATGTCCTATTCTTGCGTTCAGCAACGCCATTCATCTGTGGAACATATGGAGCACTAAACTGTTGCACAATGCCTCTTGCATTACAAAAATTCTCCATGTTGTGATTTTTGAACTCAGTTCCATTATCAGTTCGAAACTGACGAATCTTGAGCTTATAGAGCGATTCAAGTTTGGTAACCAAAACTTGAATGCAATCAAACGTTTCTGATTTCTCCTTCAAAAAGAAGACCCAAGAGTATCTGGAGTATTCATCAGTAATAACCAGGCAGTATTGATCTCCAGCTATACTCTTACGATTCACTGGGCCAAACAAATCCATGTGAAGAAGCTCAAGAGGAACATTGATTGAATGATACTTTTTCAGCTTATGAGACTGCTTAGACTGCTTTCCTTTCTTGCATGAAACACAGATATCAGACAGCTTAAAATTTTTCAAGCTAACTCCCTCAACCAAACTGTTGTGTACCAGATGATTCATCTTGCGTAAACTCAAATGGCCCATCCTCTTATGCCAAAGGATTGAATCTTTCTCAGTTGCCTTTGTCATAAAACATGAAGCTGTGGAGGATGTAGTTGAAGCTGTAGCCATATTGAGAACATACAAGTCTTGTTTTCTTGGAGCAGACATTAAAATCCAATCTTCAGGTATCTGCACACCTTGCTTGAGAATATAACACTTTGAGTCATCAAACAGAACCTTGTACTCTTTGTCACAAATCTGAGAGACTGACAGGAGGTTGTTTTCCAACTGTTTGACATATCTGACATTATCGAACGAAACCTGTCCATTTGTCAAGATTCCCTCTCCTGTAATGAAACCACCCTTGTCTCCAGCAAAAGCTACATAACCACCTCGAACTGCATTCACATTGGTGAGCAGAGAAATATCACCGGTCATGTGTCTGGAAGCCCCACTATCAACGATCCAATTGCTGTTCACTCCAGCTTTTGGGGCAACCTACACAATAAAGAGACTATCAGTTTACATTGGGAACCCAAGCCTTTACGGTCTTGGGTTGACCCATTGAGTCTCGGATCCAAACATCGATCCATTTTCCCTTAGGAATAGGTTTATCTGAAATTTTAGGAACTGAAACCTCAGATGATTTAACTTTCCAAATTGCCTTTTTGTCAAAAGAGGTTTTCAGATAAATGGATGATTGTTTTGATTGGTTAACCTTAATCTCATTTGGAACCACCAATGTTTCCAACTTTCCCTTACCCTTGTCTGAACCCTTAGGCTGAGTGTGAAATGAAGATTTTGACTGAAAAGATTTAGACACAGATTTGCTAGGTTTTGGTAAAGCAGACTTTAAGGTTATGAAAGGGACAACCTTAGGTCTGATCAACTGAGGGCAAAACCTCACAATGTGCCCTGGTTCACCACACTCAAAACAGACTTTAACACCTTTTTTATGAAAATGTTTTAAATCAGAAAATGACTTTTTAGTTGATTTAAAAACATTTGATTTTTGACAATCTTGCTCGAAACCCAAACCCTTCCTTCCTTTGTTACCAAACTGAGCTGATTTGGTAGCACAATTAGCTTCAGACTCCTGTGAAGCTTTAACAAAGCATAGTTCCTTGTAAATCTTTGATTTGGAGATTGGGTCACCTTTCATGACACTAGTAATTTGATTCCGAGGAGTACTCTGCTTTGATGAATACTCTGATTCATCCTCGGAATCAGAAACCCAATCTTCCACGATTCCATCCACCCTTGAATTCTTAGTCTGAGATGAACTCTGATTTTCACTCAGACTAACTGGATCAACTACTAATGGAGTAGTAACTTGAAAGTCCTTTACGTCTTTGTCATTTGGAGTGTTGACAAAGGCATTTAGGATTGGTGGAGGACATTTTTGATAATTAACCTTTTCCTTCCCCTGATCAGTACCCCTACTGATCATATGCTCAATGATATAAGAGGAGCTCTCATAGCTCTTGAGCTTCTGTCCCAAAGTCTCATAATCACACTCAACTAATGCTAATTTCTTCTTAATCTCATTTATGGTATTGAGATAAGAAGTAATAGCATCTTGCTTGTTCAGAACAGCGATCTCGGCCTCATGCAATTGTCTATTTAAAAGATCAATTTTATTTTGAAAATCTTTTTCATTAGATTTTAAAACTTTGTTTGCTTCAATGCACAGGTCGAGATCGGTCATCAGATCACTGTTATGCTTCTGATAAGCAAGTACCTTACTCCTAAGATCAACACAATTGAAACAATCAGATTGAGAAGATGAGCAATCAGTGTATACCTGCTCAGAAGAATCAGTAGAAGCAGAAGAGTTAGCCATCAAGGCAAATTGAGTTGAAGAGTCATCAGCTTCACCATCAGATTCTTGAGTGTCAGAATCCGTCAAACTTTCTAATTCTGAACTTGATGCCTTGTCATCAGTCACCAACAAATCTTCCTGAATGCTTTCTTCATCAATATCATCAGAATTCTGAATCTCTGCCACACATGCTTTCTCTTGATCTTCCTTGTCAGCATTGAATCTGAAGTCCCAGTTTACCCCTTCATCTTGTTGAACCATCAAGGCTTTACTACCAGAAGATGAAGATCCAGCTGGTAAAGGAGAATCAATAGGAACTAATCGCCTTTCAGAATTAGCAGGGGCAGACTTCTGATGCTGAAATGGGTTCTTGTTTCCAGCTTTCTTCGGCTGCTTGCATTGTCTAGCAAAGTGACCCTTTTCACCACAGTTGTAGCATGTAACAGAAGCCATATCAAATCCAAACTTGGATTCCTTGTTTAGATTAATGTCTTTCCCTGTCCTCTTCACAAACTCCTTAGCTCTTCTGACTGCACTTGCCAATGCCCACATGATGTCAATTCTTTCCATATCATCAGGATCAATCTGAGAGTAGTCATCATTAGTCAAGTATGGATTGCCAATCTGACCAGCAACTAATCCATCATAAGAACTAACTAATGTTGACAGAAGACCCATGTGCTCTTTAGCAATCTCAACTGTTACTTTATCAAAGTTCTCTGTCTTCAGACTTGCAGTCAGTTGATGATGCTCTTGTTGTGAGCTCGATGAAGAAGATGGGCTAAAGTGCATCTGAGCTGCAGATGGGGCTTCAGAAGCTTTTGACACAAATGCTGTTTTCAGAGGAGCATGAGTTGTAGACTTATCAACTGTTGGTGTAGAATAGTACAAAGAGGGATCTTGAACTTGCACAACTCTCTTGGCCTTCCACTTGTTTTCAATCTCCTGTTCCTTCAACTTCTGAATGAAATCATTGATGTCCATATGAGCCATCATCTGATTTTGCTTAAGGACCATCAAGAAGGACTCCCACTTTGGAGGTAGTGCATCTGCTAAACATTGAATCTTCTCTTGAGTTGTAGTTTTGACCTCGTGGTTGAACAGCTCACTCAACAGATGATAGAACCTTGCAATCAACTCATCTAGGGACTCATTTCCCACATACATAAAGCTATTGAACTCCTTTCTCAAAGCTTTAGACTTAATACTCTTCAATGCGTCATTCCCTTCATATCTTTGTTGCAAAGCATCCCATAGGTACTTGGAAGATGTAAACTGTCTGAATTGATGAAAGATATCTGTAGCAATGGACTGTGACAAGATAGCATAAGCCTTCTTCTCATAGTCATACAATTTTCTTTGAGGCTCGGTCATCCGTGTAACCAGCATAGGAGTTCCATCCTCATTTAAAGGCCTCAAATATCCTCCCTCAATCATCATCCACAAATTTGTATCCACTCCATTGATGTGAATCTCAAATCTATACTTCCAGTGAGGATAGTCGTCCAAAGTCAAGAGCTTAGGAGCTTTGTTTGAGTTCCCGGTTTCATTCTCTGTCAGTAAGAGAGTCTGAATACGATGATTTTGATTAGCCATGAGTGCTAGATCTTCCATTTGATCAGAATGAATAGGATTCAACACTTAGAAAATTTTTCAGAAGTAACTGGCGAATGAGAAGGTCGAATGATCTATTCGGCGAATGACAGATCGAATGAAGTCTTTCGCCGAATGAAGATTGAGAATGAGGCTTATTCGGCGAATGAAGAGTGTCTAAGAAGCTATTCGCCGAATGAGAGCTATTCGGCGAATGGGAGGCTATTCGGCTGATCTTATTCGGCCGCCAGAGTCATTCGGCGATCTGGGGTTTTTTTACAACGAAAATCGCGATATCTTTCGATTTTGACCAGATCTAACCACCAAATTTTGCACAGAACTTCAAGACATGATTATTAACCAATTGGGAAGAAACTAGATCAAATGAACCACAAAAACACTTAAAATCTCAATGAAATAGTAACTTTGGAAGCAAGAAACTTAGGGTTTTTGGAAGTTACGAAAATCAGGGTTTTGGGAATCTCAAATCTGTTGATTTTGAGTGAAAATCGAGTAGAATCAAGAGCCAAAGCTCTGATACCACTTTGTTGGACCGATCGGGAGCTCGGAAACAAACCGAATCCAATAGAAAACTACTCGATAACCTCTGGGATAGTGCGGAATCCTATTCCAGGGTTTTCCAATCGAAACCAACAGGAACCGTGGTGATTCGAGGCTGTAGAAACAACTTGGAAGCAACAATCGAACACCACGGGTTGAGAATCGAACTTGGACGCACAAGAACCGCTCAAATCTTCAAGGGTTTTGACACTGGAGTGCTAGGGAAGAAGGAGGGCTCGGGAAAGTTAGGTTTGAAATGATTTGAACATCTATATATAGGCTGTAGTCATTCGGCCGAATGAGTGGCCGAAGCAGCTCATTCGGCGAATGACTAAGCTCGAATGAGCAGTCATTCGAATGAGTCATTCGGCGAATGACTCATTCTGAACTCAGACATTCGCTATAACCTTCATTCGCCGAATGACTTCATTCTAGAGTCATTCGGCCGAATGAGTGAACTTCATAATCAAACAGTTTATAATCAAATCAAACAACTAGATAAACATTAATAGACAATAATCAATAGAAATAAACATTATGAAATGGATATAAAGACAACTTCCATTAATACTTTGAACATTTACATGATAAGAGTTACAAAACCGAACTAGGGACAATAAACATGCATCAACATTAGAAGAAAGCCAATCCATTCCAACAATGATGTCGAAACTACCCAACTCCATCGGTATCAAATCGATGGCAAATGTATGACCACTAAGTGTCAACGGGCAATTCCTATATACTGTACTAACTGTGATCTGTTTTCCGTTAGCTACTTCTATGATGTAAGGGGAGTCTAACTATTCCTCTATAGAATCTAGTTGGCATGCAAAATCGGCAGAGATAAAACTCTGATCCGCACCAGTGTCAAATAGAACAGATGCATAAAAGTCATGTAAGCGAAATGTACCAGTGACCACATTCGGGTCTTGGCGTGCAACTGGTGCTCCAATAACAAAAGCTCTTCCACGAGGAGCTTGAACTGCTTGTTGAGCCTTCTTCGGGCAGTTCTTTGCAAAGTGGCCTTGTTCACCACAACTGAAGCATCCACCGTTGTTCTGATTGGCTGGTGGAGGGAGATCTAGAGCAGCATTGTTGACTGCTGGATTCGGCGTAAATCTGCACTGTTGGACCCAGCGCCCTTTTCTTCCACAACCCGTGCATTGACGGCACTGGTGCTTGCAGCATGGTGGTACTGGCACTTAGTACACAAAGGATGTGGGCCAGTATACTGTTTCTTGGGCACATTTTGTTGTGCCACTGCTACTTGGTTGAGGGGAGTAGCCACAGTGTAATTCTTGATAAGTTTCTGCTTCTTCTTCTGGTGATGATGGGGTTTCTTTGACGATTTGGCTTTGTTCTTGTCGGAGTCTGCTTCTTTCTTTAACACCCCAGAAGCTACCATGAGGTCAGTGAGTTTTCCAGACAATCTCACTGCTGACTCGACAGTAGTAGGGTTGGCTGAAACAACCATGCCCTGAATGCAGGCGGGGAGTCCACCTACATATATGTCTATTCTCTTCTCTAAAGTTGGTACCATGTCTGGCACCAAAGCAACTAACTCGTGGTAACGAGTAATGTACCCCATGTGATCTGCCCCCTTCATCACATGGTTGGATAACTCAACCTCCAACTTCTGCAGTTCGTTCTTGGGGCAGAATTCTGTCCTCAGCAACGTCTTGAAGTCTTCCCATGGCATAGCCATAGCTTCATCTCTTCCTCGGGCGTTGATCTGACCGTTCCACCAGGTCAGAGCCCGTTTGTTGAATGTTCCAGCAGAGTAGCGGACTTTGTGATGCTCTGGACAGCTGCAGAGGTCCAGAGTAGTCTCAATCTTTTCAATCCATTGGATTAATCCAACGGCTCCTTCAGATCCGCTAAAGCTAGGCGGTTTGCATCCTACAAAGGACTTGTAGGAATGATGTGAGGTACCACCAGTATTCCCACTGGCTTCTCCTGATGAGTTGCCAGTGTTGTTGATTTCACCTCGAAGACGGAGGAACATCTCCGGTATCGCTTCCTTCATCTGATTAGTCATCTGACTGCTCAGTAAAGTCACCAAAGCTATGGTGGTAGGATCTAGTATTGGTGTTGTGCTCGGGTCTGCTGATAGAGTGAGTGGAGGAGGAGGAGGAGGCGATGGAGGAGGTGGAGGTGGTGAATCAGCTGGTGATGGCGTTGAGGAATGTGGAGCCAAATCTAGAGGTGGTAACGAGGGAGTCTGTCTTCTCGGCGGCATTCTGATCATAACCAAAATAGTATTGGTTAGTGCAATGATCGAATGCAGAAGACACAATGCAATAAAGTCTTAAGTCTTAAGTTCTCTACATGCAGGGTCCCTAGGTTATAGTCTAGGCAAAACCGTTTAAATAAGTGACCTATATTTCTCTATAACCATGGCTCTGATACCAATCTGTCACACCCCGAGCCGGCGGGGTAGGATCGGGTTTCCCCGTCGGGCGGAAGGTTCCCGGGGCGCGATATCGTGAGTGATAATCGGAATGAACAGATTGTTACATTGCACATGATGCATAAATGAAAAAACTTGCTAAAATAAATTAGAATTACAAAGTTAAATTACATCAGTTAAGTTTATAATTTAACAATGTAAATCTACTATCACATCATAAATCTTCAATCTTGTATCTGCACAAGATATACAAAATAACTGTGCATGATGTCCAAAAGTATGCAGGTCCAAAAAGCTAGGTCATCTATCTGTAACCTAGTCCAAAAGAAATAACTCTTCAGTTGACCTGTTCGTCACCTGAGAAGTCATGCAAAAATAAAGTCAACATATGGTTGGTGAGTTCATATAATTTAGTAATTGAAAATGATTTGAAAACCTCTTTCGGTAAAGACCCTAACCTCATTAACACCACATGTAATATCTACATCGGTATGCTTATATATAGGGCATATGTAAGGGACAAGCCCTAGCCAACATCCCACCACATACTAATAAACATATGACACTATTGTTAATGATAATTAAGCATTTTTACCTAACACACCTCTGATTTAGATTATGCTTTCCAAAACTTGATTTACCTTTGATTATCTTGAGTTCATCATAGATACATGATTTCCCAAAAGTCAGTGATATTAATAAAATGTTAAATATTTAATTTGATAATTAAATAAAACATTTAAATACAACTAAGACATGATGATTGGGCATTATTTTACACAATCAATTAGACTTAGTTGTTGGTGGTTGTCCAAGTTGTAACCTCTAACACGTGACCCATTATCAGGCATAACTCACAAGGAGTATACTTGATCTTGCTGGGATTTTAATGATGCCCGTACAGCCTGACCCAATGGTCTTCTGTACCTGAAGGGACTTTACGGATATCCTTTGATTCTTGATCTCCTTGATTCTCTTGATTTATGATATTGATTTCATTTGATAGTTCACGTTATTGCCCATATAGCTTGACTACAAGAGTCTACTATACCTGAAGGGACTTTATGTGTGTTACACGTGGTCTTGATTCCCTATACAACTGACACCCACCTTAACTCAAGTATTAATGATTTCATTAGATTATAATGATTTCATTATTTCAATGATTCACACACATTTATAATTTCTGATTCCTTGATTCTCTTGATCTTGATCTTTAGAATTTCCATGATTTCACAATGATAATTGATTCTTGATTTCTGATTCTTTGTTCTCAGATCACACACTGAGTTAGGTTTCTTTGATTTCACTTTGAATTTAGGTTCTTGAATTTGAACTTGATGGCCTAAGGGTTTTTTAGAGTTTAGAGTTTAGGTATTACTCATAAGAGTAATTTATTTAACTTGTTAATTAATTTAGCATGATAATTACCTAGACAGGAGTCTAGGAGTATAAAAAATCATATATATGTAAAACATATAATAAAGTAAAGCATTTAAGTAAACGATTTAAATAAAACAGTTTACGCATGCTTCTCAGCCCCGCGTTTAAAAACAAAAATGTTTGAAAAGGGGCAATGAACTCACCTGTGTTGCTTTGTAATGAATTACCACAAAATGAGCGCTCGTTGTTGTAGCTTATGTATCTTCGGTTCCTGAGTTGTTTTAAAAGAATTCGAATGCGGTAAGTACATACGGTAGTATTCGTATCTAGGGTTTGGTCTCGGTGTACAACTAAGTGTCCTACGTTACTTAAGTGTTTCTAGGATTTCACCTAACTAGTCTAATTGTATTACCCGTAATAGACCCATGTCCCAATATTATTCACTACTAAACCCTAGATGATTAGAGTTTATTTTAATTACATCACAATTCTTTATTTAACAAATTTTTAAGATAATTTATTTCAAGTTAAACTTTTATTTAGAAATCATTTAATTATTTTAATAAAGTTTATAATTTAATTTCTTTTATAAGAAGCATAATTAATTTAAGAAAAGGATAATTAAACATGATGGGCTTATATTAAACCCATTGGGCCACCCTTGGCCCATTACTAGACTTTTAGTTTCAAACGATTTCTTGTTAGCTTATTGAGTAACTAATCCTTGATGGTTTAAATAAACCATTTAGGTTAGTCGTAAGTCTTTATAATTTCCAATATTTTAGGTGTTAACATTTAAGTCAACCCATAACCTTTAGGTTCTTGTTTTCATCCATAGTGTACTTCTCCCATGATGTCGATATCTTAGTGTAAGGAGATTCAATTGTGTTTAACTAAAAGAATGATCATCCCCTATCATAATTTCATTATCCAATCCATATACTTAAATCCATTCCACTTGTAATGATCCCCCATGATTATTTAAGGTAACCTTAGTGTTTAATGTCACACCAAACTTCATGTTGAATCCAAGGCCCACCCAAAGTTGATGTGCATAGATAGGACCCTAATATCCCTCCCATGCACACACACGCCAACTCCATGCATGTTCCCACGTAATCTCCATGCATCCCATGTATCACACCATGCAAAGATGGCCGACCGAATAAGTCCTTAGGCTGAAGGTAGCCTTGGCCGAATAGGACCTGGTCGTCCGAATGAGATATAGGCCGAATAGGATTGGTCGAATGTGCTTAGCCGAACAAAGGAAGGCTGGTTGGCCGAATAACTACTGGCGACTGAGTATGGACAGAATGAAGCAGCATTTGGTCGGTCGAATGAGCTATGGGCGAAAGGACTTGGCCGATCGAATGTGGAACTGGCGAATGGCATGGGCCGAAGGAGAGGGCCTTGGCCATTCGGCCGAAAGGGGATAGGTGACTCATTCGGCAACCTGGGAGGGAAACTCATTCGGCCGATCGAACACAACCACCATAGCATTACTATCTTGACTTTAAACGAACTATATCCAAATACCACTTGTTCCTACATTATTCTAAGTGTATTTGGTGTAAACCCTAAGTGTTGAAGGGGTCTAGAACCGGCCAAGAAAAGGGGCGGCCATGAGGGTTTTTAAAACCCTAAAACCGAACAAAAACGTGATCTTTACCTCAAATTGGTTGGATCCAAGCCTAGATCGGTCGTACTTTCAGGTTCTACTAGTGATAGTGGTGATTTTGACACCAAGAACTCAAGATTTCATGAAGAAATTAGGGAGAAATCTTAGAGAGATGTTGTGGGTTTTAGAGAGAGAGAGAGAGAGCTTGGGAGGGAGATGAACGAGAATGAGGGTGTTGGGACTGGTTGTTGGTGGTGGTTGGGGTATTCAATGCCCCATTAATTGTGTTTAAAATACCCGGGTTCGTTCGGGTTCGTTCGGTTTTGCGTGGTTTCGCGTAAAACGTCAGTTTCTTGCCGTTTTCGTAACGGAACTATCCGGTTTTTAAAATAGAAGTTATAAAATTATTTTAGGTTGTGATTCCTAATAAATTAACTAATATCTTTTATTTATTTTAAGTTTTAAGAAGATAGTTAATTTACTGTTTAAAATCGAATCGTACAGTCGTCGTGCATATTCATTCGAATCGTCACCCATACGAACACGACGATAACTATGCGTTCCAATATTGTTTTCTAATTACTGGATATCATTCAGAACGTTAAACTTCCAGATTTATTCATACAGATCGTCACCTATACGAATAATCCGTCGGTTTAGCATTCACATAACGACATCCGTGTTGTTTTGTTCTGTAAAGCCTCACATACGTTTATACGTAATAAAATCCTAACAAATAATCACATAATGGTTCTGCGAAGCCAGATAATTATCTGACTGATGAACCATTGCTCTGAGTTTCGCTTCTCTGAAATGATTCTGAACTTGTTTTATGATAACATAAAATGATAATGATGGTTGACATGAATATGAAATACACTGAATTATATAGAATTCGGACCTGATTACTGTTCATGTACTGTTTATGATCACTGTTCTGGTGACGTTTCCGGCACTGTTGTTACATTGATGATCATGTTGATGTAGATTAAGATGTTGGAAGACATTTTTCAGCAATCATGTATACTAGAATTTTACCAAATAAGGAAAATTGTGACAGAGAATGGCTAGTGTATTCAAAAGAGCTTGACAAAAATTTCTTGTTTTTGTTATAAACTATTCAAACCCAGTAAATTGTAAAAGTTTGTTGGCTGATGACGGTTTTAGGGATTGGAAACACGCTATCGATAGACTTAAGATGCATGGAAGTAGCCTTGAACATATATAGAGTATGAATGAATGGTATGAAACGCGTTGAAGGCAAATATGTAACGAAACAAATGACAAAGTAGCATTCAAACAATTCAAGAAAGAAAGAAATTATTGGAAACAAGTCATTTTCAAAATTATTAAACCTTTGAAATTTCTTGCTAAATGTGGGTTAGAATCTTGCGGAACAAATGAGAAGTTGTATCAAAACAATAATTGGAATTTTTTGGGATTGGTTGAGATGTTGGAGACTTTTGACCCCATAATGAGAGAATTTGTACGATGAATCATGAGAGACAGACTACAAGCTCATTATCTTGGGCATAGAATCCAAAACGAGATAATACTTATATTAGCTAATCGAAATAAATCAGAAATCATTGAGAAGGTAAAGCATGCAAAATATTATTCTATCATACTTGATTTCACCTCAAATACAAGTCACCAATAGCATATGACTTTAATTGTGAGGTATGCTAATATCAACTCTTATTCTATAACTGTTGAATAATCTTTTCTAAGTTTTTTGATTGTTGATTATACAGGTGGTAAAGGACATTTTGATGTTACACTTGAGGAACTAAAATATCTTGGTTTTGATGTTGATAATATGTGTGGTCAAGGCTATGATAATGACTCAAATATGAAGGGAAAAAATCAAGTAGCTCGAAGAAGATTCACATATATAAACCCTAGAGTTTTTTATTTGGCATGCGGTTGCCATAGGCATAATCTTACATTGTGTGATGTGGCTAATTTCACTAGAGTATAGATATTTTTTGGAGTAATACAACTGTTTTATACTATCTTTGCCAATTTCACTAAGAGGTGGCAAAGTCATCCGTTGGAAAAGTCATGTTGAAAAGTGATGTTGTGTGATGTGGCTTTCACCACTCGTTGGAAAAGTCATGTTGAAAGTTTTAAGCCTATTAGGTATAAACTTGTAGATATAAGAGAAGCTATGCTTGAAGTCAGGGATACCAATATTGTTCCTAAAATTCAAAGTGAAGCTAAATCACTATCGAACAACGAAATTGGAGATTTTGAATTTTTGGTGTCACTAATCATTTGGTTTGAATTGTTAACAATAGTGAATGTGGTGAGCAAAAGGTTGCAAACAAAGGATGTGATTCTTGATCTTTCTATTCAAGAAATTAGAAGGTTGACTAAGAGAAAAGTGATGTTGTCTGAGGCAATTGATGAGGCTAAGATCATTCAAATGGGTGTTGATCCGACATTTTCTCAAAGGCATCCGTTTCGTAGGAAAAACAATTTGATGAGGCTTCAAGTGAGCAAAAAGTTTCATTTTCATCTGAGGAGAATTATAAAGTCAATTATTTTTATGTATTGTTGATCAAGCGATTGCTTCTCTTGAACCAAGATTCAATCAATATCAAAAATATGAAAAACTATTTAATTTTTGTTTCCCGAAAAATTGAAGCAACTTGATGAAAATGATCTTAAGTTGTATTGTTATCATCTGTCAGATCCATTGAAGTATGGAGAACAATCAGATATTGATGTAGATGTACTTTATTTGGAGTTGAAGTTGTTTGAAGTATTTTTGTGTAATAAAATTATCACCCTTTATAATGTTATAAACAAATTGAACCAGCTTTAGTTTTTTCTGTAAATTTACAATATTATATAATATTAGATATGCTCTTGAAACCTAGTTAAAAGCATCCAATTTATCTATAAATTAAAACAAATCAAGAAGTAAGCATTTTACCTTTTTTATTCATAAACTTAACAATTTCATATTTACCTACTGTTCACCTTAAAATTGTTTTCTATGCTGTTCGCTTTAGTCTTAGATTTTAATTTTTTTTATATTTGTGTATTTATTATCTTTGGAATGCGGTTTACTTATTGTTGAATATGTGTTGTGCCATTGATCATTATTTGATTTGTTTATGTGCCTTTTTGTTAAATGTGTGCATAGGTTTTGTTCACTTGTAATTTATTTGCCTTAACTACACTTTGAGATTAATCAAAGAGACTAATTAAACAATACAATGACTTGTTTAAAGGATAATTGTTGTATTTTTGGATGTGTAGGTTACCATGGTTCTTTTTTATTTGCTTTGCATAATATGATAGTTATAAATTGTTACTTATCTCAATCCGTTCTATGTTATGATGTTACATATTTCAACTAAAATACAACAATTGTTTATTCAAACTAACCATTTATCTTGATTTGAGTCAAGATTGTTAGGTCTAGTAATAATATAGGCTTTGGGAACAAATCTATCTTAAAATGATTACAACCATGAACTTTTAACCTGTTTCTTGAATTGTTGTTCAAGGATCTTTTATCATTTTAATTTTTTTATAAATATGGTATTAACTGGGCCTGCAAATAGTCATCGAGTGTTGTGTGTTTTTTTCTATTAAGGTTTCCAATTGTTCAATTTCCTTGGTGAGCGATATATTACATGTTGGATCGATTCCTTTGTTTCAGATCTAGACATGTATACGAAAACAACAATGAAATATAGATTAGATGAAACCTGTGAATCCAGTGAATGCGTTGTTGATTCCTGACATCGTTCTTGAGATGATGATCCGATCAGGTTCCCGTTTAGGGTGTATCGTGAGGATGGAGATGAGAAGGCTTGGTTAGGGTTCACGAATTCTCTAAGAGAATGAGGAGGATTCGTGATGATGATGTTATTAGAGTGTGTAACCTAGATTAGGAGCCATAAGCCTCATATTTATATACACCCAAAGGGAAACCCTAATTAGGATAAATAAGGATAATTACGTCCATCAAATAATTATCTATCTGTCAGGGGTGTTTAGGTTATTGATCTATTTAATTAAATAATCATAAGGGCCACATTTAATTATTTAGTCTAACATTCTCCCACTTGGCCAAGTGATTATTTATTATGAGCATTAAATAAGTCTGAAGATTGATAATACTCATTTTAGTTCTAAATTGTAATCATAGCAGAGAAATACAGTCATTGAATCAGTTATTCAATTCAAGACCCCCATTAATCATACTACAATACAAATTTAAAACTTAAGTTAGGATCAATTAACGAGTAAGCCCTTTAACGAATGATTTGTGTTATTAGTGTCTATATGTCATTAGGCATGCATAAACATATATTTAGAGACAAACAAATCATATAAGTGAGGAAATTTCATTAATCATAAGTAAGTACATTATGCAATAAGGTCTTTACATAAGCCCATCTTCGAAACATGTTCTTCGAATATTTTAGGTGGGAGACCTTTAGTCATCGGATCCGCAAGCATAACTTTAGTACTTATATACTCAATACAAAGGTTATTTTCCTCAACTCGCTCGCGAACGAACAAGTACTTTGTATCAAGATATAAACCAGCACCGGTCGAACTGTTACTGTTTGAGAAGTTAACGGCTGCTGAGTTATCACAGTAAAGCTTCAATGGTCTAGAGATAGAGTTAACGACTTTGAGTCCAGCGATAAGGTTTCTCAACAACATTCCATGACAGGTTGCATTGTACACTGCAATATATTCAGCCATCATAGTTGAGGTTGTTGTCAGCTGCTGCTTATGACTCTTCCATGAGATCGATCCGCCTGCTAACATAAAGATGTACCCCGAAGTGGATTTCTTGTCATCTTTGCATTTAGCAAAGTCAGAATCAGAATAACCAACCACTTCCAAATTATCACTTCTTCTATAAGTCAGCTTGAAGTCTTTTGTCCCTTGGAGATATCGAAGCACTTTCTTAGCTGATTTCCAGTGATCAAGGCCAGGATTAGTTTGATAACGGCCAAGCATTCCAGCGATGTAAGCGATATCAGGACGAGTATAGACTTGAGCATACATAAGGCTCCCGACTACTGATGCATAAGGTATCATTCTCATTTGCGCATTTTCAGCCTCAGTCTTCGGACACTGAAATGAACCGAAGACATCTCCTTTAATTACTGGAGCTACAGAGGGAGAGCAGTGTTGCATGTTGTAGCGTGTGAGGACCCGATCAATGTAAGCCTTCTGAGATAAACCCAAAAATCCATTGACTCTATCTCGGTGTATTTCGATGCCAATAACGTAAGAGGCCTCTCCGAGATCCTTCATGTCGAAACTATGCGAAAGTAAGCGCTTCGACTCATGCAACATATCTAAGTTGTTACTTGCCAAAAGGATGTCATCCACATAAAGGACAAGTATAGTAAAGTTGCTCCCACTCATCTTGAGGTAGGTGCATTGATCCACTTGATTCTTCAGGAAACCGTGCTTTTTCAACACTTCATCAAACTTTAGATACCATTGACGTGAGGCTTGCTTCAACCCGTAAATGGATTTCTTTAGCTTGCGGACTAAATGCTCTGTCCTTCAGGCATGAAACCCTCAGGCTGTTTCATGAACACGTCTTCATACAAGTCGCCGTTTAGGAAAGCAGTTTTTACGTCCATTTGATGCAGCTCTAAATCAAAATGAGCTACGAGGGCCATCACGATCCTTAAGGAATCTTTACGAGAGACAGGAGAGAAGGTCTCTTGATAGTCAATTCCCTCTTTCTAAGTGAAACCTTTTGCAACCAATCTTGCTTTGAAGCGTTCAATGTTCCCATTCTGATCCAGTTTTGTTTTGAACACCCATTTACATCCTAAGGGTTTTACTCCGTTGGGTAGTTCTACCAAATCCCAAACATCGTTTTTCTTCATGGAATCAAGCTCATTAGTCATAGCCATCTTCCATTTAGAAGACTGATCACTAGTAATGGCTTCATGATAAAGGTAGGATCAGTAAACTTTCCGGCATCCATTTCAGCTTCAGTCAGGTAGGTTACATAATCATCAAAGTTAGTAGGCACTTTAGGCCTAGATGACCTCCTGAGCTGATTAGCGGGTTCAGCATGGCTGGTATTGTGTTGATGTTGATCAGATGAGGTGCCTTTATTCTTGGTAACGTTTGGAGTAGTAGTGAGTCCTGATTGTGTTGGATTAGGTGCAGTGAAGTTCGGAGTAGCATGGTGTACAAGAGGAGTAATCGGAGGTAAGTTAGTCGACGAGTGTCCCCCCCCCCCCCCCGCGTCTTGTACTTCTTGCAAATCAGAGTCAGGATTTTCGCTGCTCCCACTGACCTTTGAATCCTCAAGGAAATGAGCATGCTTTGTTTCTACAATTTGAGTGACATGGGTAGGACAATAAAATATATAACCCTTTGAGTGATCGGGATACTCGATGAAGTAACATGTAACAGTTTTCATGTCAAGCTTCTTTAAGAAGGGATTAAAGAGTTTAGCTTCGGCAAGACAACCCCATACTTTCATATATCTAAGACTCGGTTTCCTTCCTGTCCAAAGTTCATAAGAAGTTTTAGGGACAGATTTCGAAGGAACTCTATTGAGTATATGAACTGCTGTCTTTAAGGCCTCGGTCCAGAGGAATGAGGGTAAATCTGAGTTGGCTAACATACTGCGCACCATGTTCATAGGGTTCTATTTCTCCTTTCAACAACACCATTTTGTTGAGGAGTACCGGGCATGGTGTATTGGTTCACGATCCCCTGGCCTCTACAAAACTCATAAAATGGACCAGGAGCCTGACCCACATCAGTATGTCTACCATAATATTCACCTCCTCTATCTGATCTCACAACTTTTATTTTAAGATCTAGTTGATTTTCAACTTCAGTTTTATAATCTTTAAAAGTTGTAAGTGATTCAGATTTGTCCTTGATTAGATACAAGTACATGTAACGAGAATAATCATCAATGAAAGTGATAAATGAAGTATGTCCAGTTATTCCAGCAATGGTGTAAGGGCCACTAATATCGGTGTGAATTATTTCTAATAAATTAGAACTTCGAGTAGCACCTTTCTTAGTTGTTGTTGTCATTTTGCCTTTAAGGCATTTGACACATGTTCCAAAGTCGGTGAAATCAAGAGAGGTAAAACTTCATCCTTCACGAGTCGAGATAAGCGATCCCGTGAGATGTGGCCTAAACGTTGATGCCACAATATGGATGAAGTTTCTAAGTCTCTTTTTCTTTTAGTCTTTGTTGAGTTCTCATTTATGTTATATGACAACAAAGACCTAGAGAAATCATCATCTAGTTCTAACTTATAGAGACCACCATCCAAAAGACCAGTACCAAATACTTGAGAATTAGAACTAATAGTAAGTCTGCCATTACCATGAGAAACATAAAAACCATCAATGTCTAACTTTGGTCCTGATACAAGATTCCTAGAAATTTCAGGAATATATAAGGTATCATAAAGTTTAATACATAGACCGGTTTTCATTATTAATTCTAAGGTTCCCACGGAAGCAACAGATAGTTCCTTTCCATCCCCAAGCTTAAGCGTTCTTTGGTTTCTTTCCAGCCTCCGGATTGTAAGGAATCCCTGAGTAGAATTGGTCACATGAACCATAGAACCAGATTCAAACCATCAAGTATTAGTTGGAAAATTTAAATTAAAGGACTCAATTATCATATTAAGATGATTACCTCTCTTAACCAGCCATTCCTTGAAGTTAGGGCAATCTTTCTGCTTATGTCCTGCCTTTCGGCAGAACCTGCAGTAGGGATTGCCATTGGAATTGTTAGAGCTGGAGGAAGCACCTGCATTGGACTTAGGGACTTTAGAAGCTTCCCTGTGAGTATTGTTCTTCCTTTTCTTCGAACCAGTGGCCATCAGGTAAGCAACATCTGGTTTCTCGAGCTTCTGACGCTCTTCCTCTTGTACGCACATGGCAATCAACTAGTTCATCAACCACTTCTCTTTCTGAGTGTTGTAGTTTATTTTGAAAGCCTCATAAGATGCAGGAAGAGAAGTCATAATGAAGTGAACCAAGAAACCATCACTAATCTCCATGTCTAATCCCTTAACTTTACGGGCCATGTCGTTCATCATCATGATGTGCTCACGAATGCCACTGACTCCATCATACTTAGTAGACACCAGTTTCATGATAAGGGTGCTAGCATGTTCCTTTGAGGTTCCTTTGAATTGCTCCTCCACAGCAGTAAGGTAAGCTTTAGCATTAGTCAAATCAGGAATTGCTCCTCTGATGATTGGGCTGATTGAGTTCTTGATAAACATGAGAGCCATCCGATTAGCCTTCTCCCATTTCTCATATAGCAACTTGGCTTCAGCAGTGCTCTTATCAGTGAGGGCAGGAGGTGCAGGCTCTCTCAGTGTGTAGTCGAACTCCGTGATCCCAAGAGTCAGCATCAGCGAATCTTTCCAAGCAGAGTAGTTCGCACCAGTAAGGGTCTCAATTCCCATATTAGGAGCTGTGGGATTGTATTAGATGAGAAAGAGTAATATACTAAGGCTATAGAATAACTTAGAGTGATCTTATGGGGTAACTTAGATCTAAGGCAGGCATATAAAAGGACCATTATAGTAATGAAGCTATGATAATGAGTCTACTATAATATCAAATTAATAGACTAGATTAGGTTCTACTTAAACAAATGGGTTTCACTTTGGTTAATAACCATTCATTTAAGCATTAGGAACAATTTAGTTAGAAAGTAAAATATGCATTAGGAATGTAACACATCCCATTGGGCAGAAGTGAGACATTTATAAGCATTATGCACATGTTAAATTTGCAAACATATATGTAACACATCACCTTTGGGCAGAAGTTAATCATACATGCTTTAAGGCAAAAAATGATGTCATGTGAATATCTAATGTTTAATGATATACATAAGTAAGTGACAATTCTTAATAAGACTCAAATAATAAGATGTAACACATCACCTTTGGGCAGAAGTGAAACACTTGTTACTGAGTTAAAGCTGATTTTATGTATGTTAAGGTTTTGTGAAACATAATGGTTTAAGGTTCTAACAAAACTATTTAGTAATGTTCTCGAAAATAGTTATGTATTCGAAAAATAGTTATGTACTCGAAAGTGGTTATTGTACTCGAAAATGGTTATGTACTCAAAATTTCGAATACTTTCAAATTTTCGAGTACACTTGGATTTCAAGTACTCTTAGATTTTCGAGTATAGTTTTTCGAGTACCTTATTTCGTGAACTTCAGAATTTCGAGTACTGTTAAAAAATTTCGTGAACTTAAAATTTTGAGTATAATAAATTTCGAATACTCAAAATTTCGAGTACATCAAATTCGAGTACACCAAATTTCGAGTATTCTTAAAAACGTGTACAATAATTTTGAATACGTTTAAGTCCGAAAATTTTTAGGTTTACGAAAAACGCACCAGATTCACGTTTTTACGAAAAACGAACCAGTTTTTAAGTTTTTCGAAAAAACGACCCACTGTTCATACTCGTTTTATAAAACGTTTTTGGATTTTGTATCAATTTTGCGATTAGGAATCGATTAAACAACATATTGCTCTGATACCACATGTTGGATCGATATCTTTGTTTCAGATCTAGACATGTATACGGAAACAACAATGAAATATAGATTAGATGAAACCTGTGAATCCAGTGAATACGTTGTTGATTCCTGACATCGTTCTTGAGATGATGATCCGATCGGGTTCCCGTTTAGGGTGTATCGTGAGGATGGAGATGAGATGAGAAGGCTCGGTTAGGGTTCACGAATTCTCTAAGAGAATGAGGAGGATTCGTGATGATAATGTTATTAGAGTGTGTAACCTAGATTAGGAGCCATAAGCCTCATATTTATATACACCCAAGGGGAAACCCTAATTAGAATAAATAAGGATAATTACGTCCATCAAATAATTATCTATCTGTTAGGGGTGTTTAGGTAATTGATCTATTTAATTAAATAATCATAAAGGTCACATTTAATTATTTAGTCTAACATTACAATTTTATCTTTTTTGTCATTTTATCAATTTTTGATTTTAGGGAAAAGGAACACGTGGTTGGTAATTTTGTGAACTTTGTATGGGTTTAAATGTGTGACATCTCATGGAGATGAACCCTTTTCAAAGATTTATATTTATTTATGTGAATGAAATTAGCTAGGCTATTAGTCCATTTTTAACAGTCATGCATATGATGTTTTTTATGCATCTATGTTTGAAATTCGATATACATGTGATTGTTTAGCTCATAAAAGGATGTATCCGATGTTTGACTAAGCTTTCGGTTTACACAGGGACTAGAAGAACCAGATTGCTTTGATGTACTGGTATAAATTGTATAAAATAATTTTTTGGCTCTATCCCAACTCTCCATCCTTTTATGAGTTTTATTTTGGTTTTCCTTGTGTTTTCTTTTTTTTAAAAAAAAAAAAATTAACTCATTTTTTGAAGGGAAAATGTCATACAAATGTAACCAACTTTCAGTTTTGTTCCACTTAGGTCACTCATACTTTTTTTGTTCCGATTAAATCACTCATACTTTTTTTTTGTTCCGATTATGTCACTCATACTTTTTATTTGTTCTGATTAGGCTACTTTACTTTAAAATAGTGTTCTAATCACAAACAATTTACTTACAATATGAATGACCTAATTGAAACAAAATAAAAAGTAAAGTGACCTAATCGGAATAGAAAAAAGTATGAGTAACTTAATCGAAACAAAAAAATATATAAGTGATTTAATCGGAACAAAAAAAAGTATTAGTGACCTAATTGGAATAAAGCTGAAAGTTGGTTACATTTCTATAAAGTTACCCCTTTTTTGAAATCATTAACAATAAATACGATGTCAATTGAAATTATATAAATCGTATCTGACGCTCATTTGTTATATATTTGTAATTTCATCCCCAGGGTGATGATTTTTTTTATGATCATGGAATCCCACTTGCGTGATAAACCTTTGGGTCCCCCAATGCCCGATTAACCAAAAGAAACACGTAAAACGCAGGCACAAGCAACCGAGTCGATGGCCTTGAAAAAAAATTGCTCTAAGTGCAAATTAAACTTGAGACTTTCCTTCACTTTAACCATTACACAACTTCGTTGGAGGTTATTCTGGTGATGATTTGGTTGTATGTAGATTTGGTTCTTGCGAAATGCTTCATAATCACTGATGTTGAATTACTGTAATCTCTTTACAATTTTTGATGATATGCTCAAATGATAACAATATTTTTATGTATTTGTTGTTGTTGTTGTTGTTGTTGCTGCTGCTGCTGCTGCTGGTGCTGGTGGTGCTGGTGGTGCTGCTGGTGGTGCTGCTGCTGCTGCTGCTGCTGCTGGTGGTGGTGGTGCTACTGGTGGTGGTGGTGGTGGCGGTGGTGGTGCTGCTGCTGCTGCTGGTGCTGCTGCTGCTGCAGCTTTGCTGGTGCTGCTGCTGCAGCTGTTGCTGTTGCTGTTGTTGTTGTTCTTGTTCTTGTTGTTGTTGTTGTTGTTGTTGTTGTTCTTACTACTACTACTACTACTGCTGCTGCTGCTGCTAACTGCTACTGCTATTATTATTGTTATTTTTTAACATATGCTCATTTGAATTATGAACATCTTTGTACATAGGGGTTTTCATCGATTCGGTGAACGGTTTATTCAATTCGGTTTAATAAAAAAATTCTCTATCCGAAAACCGAACATAACTCAAAATGTGGATATCCAAGCTGAATAAAACGGATAAAAACCAAATAAATAACCTTATATATTATTAATAAGAACAATAAATTTGAATTATGTTTAATCGGTTAACCGAATAATCCAAATTCAAAAAAGTTTTAGAACCGAAAACCAAATTTGGAATTCATATACGATTAGGAACCAAACCAAAAACCAAACTCAGAATTCGGCTTGGTTTTTTCGGTTATAGATACGGTTCGGTTTTCAGTTTTAAACAATTTTCGGTTTTTTTAACACCCTATGTACACATATTATCTAGTAAATGGTTTGAATTTTTAACCTTCATATGAAATATGAATACTATGTGGGTTGGGTATCTTAGCATATGCTCATTTTATTTATAAAAGCAACTTTTGATCCCTAGTTTTGAAACATGTAATACTATGATTGTCTTATGAAATTTTTTTATGCTCTTAAAATTTCATTTATATCAACATAAAGACTTTAAAAGTCCTCCACGGTTGCCTTGGAATAGATTTAGTCAATACCTTTAGCTTTCATTCCTTTTCTTTAACCGCTAAATCATTCCCCATGGTTACCCCTATGTCAACTTGATCCCATCGTTCAGGAGAAAACCCACATTAAGAAAACCTCATGCTCACCTAGAACCGATTACTCGTAGAGATACTTGAACCAGTTTTCTTACCACATGTTCATTTTATTTATGAACGCCTTGTTTTTTTCTTCACATATTTAGTGAATCAATTGACTTTTGATCAAATAGACAATATGTATTAAGCAGAAAAAAAAATCAAGTATTGGCTTTCAAAAACTGCTATGTCACAACTCGTGGTTGAGAGCACCACTAATTACTTGGAAGATTACAAAGCCGAGTAGCTAGCATGTGTATGCAAGCTCTATTAATACCAACAATGCCTGTATCATGTCTTCTTGGTGAACGGGATATAAAAACGTAAAAATACTAATAGGGTCACACATGATCCTATTATAAAATAGAGGTGGCAATCTTCATTCAGATCAAAACAAATGAGTTGTTTCGGGTGAACAATTATTGTATAATGTGTTAAAATGGGTAATAATATAACATAAAATGGGTTGAGATGAGTAACTCTTTAGCATAATACAGGTCAAGATGGGTAACTTAAAAATTATATAGATTCAACGGATTCAAATGTTTAAAAATGACTAATAACATATTTGATGAGAAAATCACTAAAAATTATCCTAAAGGACTATTTGTTTAGCTCCATCATATTTTGACTTAAGCCAAATTGATGTTTTTATAAAACAATTCAATTTGACTCAAACTAATTTTGCTTAAAACTCGTTCTAACCCGCACCATCCTGACCTACACCCGTTTGACCCGTTACCAAACCCGCCCATTCTGCCAAGCTTATAAATGATTTTCTTACAAAAATTTAATAAAATTATTTTTAGGATGATATCCTTTCAAATAATAATAATAATAATTATAACAATACTATAAATTGTACTCATAAAGCGTTAAAACAACTTCTAATAACAGTCATGCTACAAATCGAATATACTTTGCGTATGATAAAATCATGTTTGAATTTGTCAAATAGATGCCAGTTTTTTATTTAAATCAATGAAGAATTAAACTTTAAAGTGTTAAATAAACATTAGTTCAATAGCATATGCCCTGCATAGACGCGAAAACATGTTTAAAAATGGTATCCTGTGTGAAATAAATGACCCGTGAACTTAAATACCTCATCATCATATTGAAAAAAGCTGAACAAAAAAACATCCAAAGGGTAAAAACATTAAGCTTTAACCTTTTTGTACTGCTTGATTTCATTGATAATTCCTTCAGTAAGAGCATCAACGTCGTTATTCTTCCCAAAAAATTTTACAAACTCCATGTTTGGATCCATCAAGTACCTGCATAATAATGTATCTTCTAATAAGCATGACTTCAAAGTTGCTTAAACTTATTGTATCTTCTAATGCCCCTGTTTTTGTATAATTGGGTTGCATGTATAGGCCTCCTTTACCCATTTTTTGGGTTCCTAAAGCATGTTTTGAGACCTTTGATGTGTATTGTGGAGGAATGCCTCCCTGACGTATTTTTTGCTATGATTTATATATTTTTCCAGGCTTAGCCCTTTATCCAAAAAATAAAAAGAATAATAAAAAAAGTTGCTTAAACTTATTTAAAGCATAAACTGTCCTGAAGTGCTTTATTTAAAAGTTATGATTTTATAATATGGTTGATAATCAAATCTAAACACATTGATCAAGTAAAAAGATTTCTAACAGTGAACAAAAAAATGTTTCTGGTCAACCCAACTTGACCATTTAGCCTCTCTATGTAAAAAACTTTACTGTACTCATGTCACCCAATATCTATAAATTGCGCAAAGATAAACCATATATAGCATATGAGAACATTTTCATAGGTGGCTATAAAAAGGGCTGACGGATGCAGACAAAAGAAAAGTAAAACTATACATTTATTTCAAAGGCAAAAAAAAAATAAATAATAATAAGCAGATTAGTAGATCAAGAAATAAAGGATACTCACATGATTATCGAGTGATCTACGAGGTAATCTGAGCCTTCCTCTTCTGTTTTCATGTAATAAACTCGATATGCACGAGCAGCCTTTTTTATCTCGTCTGGATCACCAGTAAGTCCGATCAACTTCGGGTGGAACTCTGAACATAAAAGGAAAAACAAAATTAAAAATGTATGTAGCTTATGAAGTGAAAGATTATGTTAAAAAGTGCAGCTTTAGCATTCAAAAATAATCTTTATACCTTTGACATATTCATGAACTTGCTCCACTGTGTCCCTCTCAGGATCAACTGAGATAAAAACCGGTACTATCTCTAAGCCTGCCTTCCCCTCTGCAGAACACACAAATTATTTATTTCATCAATCACCATACTCAAAACATGGATTAGCAGGACTGAATTTTGTTTATGACAGATTACAAATGCAAGTAAATTGGACAGTTGTGGCTATTAATTATGGAGATTAAGATAGAAGTGGCATTTTCAAGCCGTTTACTTATGGATGGAACAAATATGGTAAATTCACAGATCAAACAGTTAAACTCCAAAACATTAGCTTAAAAGGAAGCCCATCCAAGGCTGCCCAAAGCTTATTTTTAATGCATAAAACTTCCAAAATCATTTTATTTAAATATGATCCAACATATTATACACACGCAATGCACACTTAATAGGAATAATCTAAAAAGAGGAAAAAACATTAAAAAGTGTAGGAACGCAGTAGGGCGCAGCACATGTAAAAAAAGAAAAGAAAAAAGGAAAATGCGTCCAAAAGAAAAAAACCTCCGCGTGCCCACTAAAGCATGTTTTTAAACGCCATGAACCAACGTAAAACGACATGAATAGAGGTAAAAGGTGTAGTACACCATGACCAGAATTTATAAACACCATTGTGTTTAATGCCCATAATCTAAAACACCATGACCAATTTAAAACGTCATGTTGATAAAAAAGACAAAATAGCGAAGTGTTAGTGCGCGCCCAAAGCTAAAATACAAGTAAAAAACACAGTTCAAAAAAGTTTTAAATAAAAATATTTTTTTGAAAAAATAAATATAGTAAGGTCTGCTTTTTTTAATTTTAAAGATAAAAAACACTCAAATTTATGGTATACATATTTTTTAACAAAGACATAAAAACTAATGAATGTTTCAAAAGGGGGGAAAATGGCATGTGACTCGCATATGCAGTTTTGTGATTTGATCCTCCCATTCTACCTCTCTTGATGATTTCCAATTTCCAACTACTCACTAAAATGGTATCTCGTGAGTCTTAGCCCCAAAACACAATTATCTCGTGAATCTCAGCCACAAAACACAATAATTTGAGGTTGAAATTTCCACCTACACTTTCTAAGATTTGGCTCCTTTCTAGCCGAACCTCAATCTATATATACAAAGACGCTTTCTTTTCAGAACCAAGAATATGCTAAGAACAACGAGGAACCGTTTCAGCTCTAGTATTATATATTATATAAATTGGTCAAAATGCATGTAAGTTTAGTATCTTTAAGATTTATTTATAAATATATTATTTGTAAAATCTTTTGCTAAAATGTGTGTATGCACATAGTCATATATTATATATGCACATGTATGTGCATACATGCGCACGCGCGCGCACACCCATATATGCATTAAGTTGTAGAGAGTGGTGATAATATTAAAGTGTAACGTGCCAAGCCAACCCCAAGGTTGTCAAAAATCAAGCTTGACTTGTTAAACTTATGGAAAATTCGAGCTCAAGTTAAGCTCTTTTCCTAAAGCTCGAGCTTGGCTTGTAAGTTGTAACAAGTTTTTCAAACTCATGCTCAGTTCATTTCTTATTTATTAATTTATTTATTTTTATATATTTAAAATTTTACTATGTTGATAAATATAAAACTTATGTATACCATAACATAAATTATATAGTTTTTTTAACATATTTTATAAATAAGTTATTAATATGTCAATATACATTAAATATATTAAATAAAGTTATTTAAATGGTGGCCTCATTTAGACTGGCGAGCCTACTCGAGCTCGATAAGTGAAGCTCGGGCTCGTTGACTAATCAAGCTTCAATAAAACGCTTGAGCTTGTTTAAGCACACTCAATTCAAGCTTTTAGCAAGTTGAGCTCAAGTACTCGCGAGCTGGCTTGACTCGTTTACACCCATAGATAAAATCAAAGAATAATAGAAAGATAGAAATATACTATTTTTTTCCAAATTAATGTCTTCACTGAAGTAGTAATACATGTCTTATGTCGTTCTCACACGGTTCTCAACATCCTATTGGTTCTGAAATGAACGTTCCTATATAAAGCTTTTTGTAATCATATACGTTATTCAAACAAGCGTTCCTACTTCCTAATAGACCAGAAACCCTGTTTTGTTGGTCACACACTTTGCCTGTTTTTCACATGATCACATCTAACAAGTTGTGTCATACTGTCATCCCAATATACGTAATTAATTATATGTAATGTAAATACCATGAACATGGGTGGCCAGGGGTTGGGTGTAGTCGTAAATAGGTAAGAGGTAGAGTGGTGATCTCACCCCAACCAAGGGTTGTGACTTCTAGTCTTGGGGGTGGCAGTTTTATCTTTAATTATCTAGGTGTTGCTCATTCTATTCTAGATATCTAGGACTCCAGGTTTTTGCTGTTTAAAAAAATAAATAAAATAAAATATATACCATGAACATACTTATTTTGTCAATTGCAGCAGCAAGCTTTAGTAGCTCATCTGGGCAGATATCCGGGCAGTGAGTAAAACCAAAATATATCAAGGTCCATTTCCCCTTAAAGTCCTTTTCAGTAACTGATTTCCCATTATGGTCAACAAGGTTAAATGGACCCCCAATGGCTGCTTTACCAGCAGAAGGTCCTTGCTTTACTGCACTTGAAGATGCGTTTATATCTGCAGCAATACCCATATGAATAATTATAATAGACTGAACATTCTAAGGAAATACAGCAACAATGGTACGAATTAAAATATTTGTAACATCAATATGCAACTCAACCTAACACTTGTATGTAAGCTACGTCCCCGTGATGGTGGCCTAGTGGTAAGGGAGTGGGAATCCATAATGGAGGTCTAGGGTTCAAAGCCCAGCACAATCCAATTTTCCCTGGGTCACGCGATTTACCTCCCTCATGTTGGCCATGGGACCGGTCGGTGAGGGGCGCCTAATGGTGGCGTTCACCGTTGTTTTTTTTGTATGTAAGCTACATATAGAACCATACAAACAATAGGAATATACTCCGTGTGACTGTGTCTTGCAAGAAAGCAATGCCAGAACTACACTTACAGTTCAAATTTAGTGATTTACATCTTTTTTTACCTATTTGTAAATAAGTGGCTATATATATTTCCATATGATGATTGTAAAAAGCAGAAGTATGTCACATGTTTCACAAGGTGCTTAACTGCTATATTTTATACTTTGTGTTCTTAATACAAAGGGAGTGTGTATAAAAAGGATACAAACATGCAACTTGTTCCATTTGACATATACATTGGCAGAAGTGCAGAACCAGGATTCTCAACATGTGGTGTCGCCTTTCTTGCAGGAAGATTGCATCATCTTTTTCTAAGATTTTCTAACTTAAGCATACATATTTACGTATTGCCATTATCACAATGACTGTTCATATTAGGTATTCAAGTATTTAACAAGAAAAAAAAATCACATTAATTAATTAACCATGTCTCAAGTCAAAATTTGTAGCTTTTCAACAGCATGTGAGTACATGGTTGCCAATAGCATCATAATTCATAAATTGAAAGACCATTCTCACAAGTAATGCAAGCCCTAATTATTAAAATCATAGATCTGCTTAACTTTTGATTTCAAATTTACTGAAAAGGTATTTTCCTTTCAACAGTGTGCTACAAAAAATAAAAAAGAGCATCCAATTGAATTCAAACATTTTTTATTTTTAAAGTAAATACCTATACAAACTTTTTTAGACAATTGAATTCAAACATTTTTAACAATTTTAACATTTGAATTCAAACAATTGAATTCAAACAATTGAATTCAAATATTTTTAACATTTTTTTCTTTTTAGACATAACAATCTTAAAGCTAAAACTTAATATGAAAATCAAAAAATAAATTTATTAAAAAAATTAAAAGTTAGAAATAACAACTTTAATTGAAGTTACTTTAAATTAATATTTCAAATATCTAAGTGTCAAATTACTATGTTTCTAGCAAAATATAAATTACAAATGACTGTATTTTTAATTTAAATGTTATGGTATTAAACTAAAAATAAAAAATTTTAGATTATAAAACATATTTAACAAATAAACATAACAAATGAACATAAACGGACATTAACGAACGTAAACGAACACATTAAAGAATGTTCACGAACACAAATGAACGGACATGGCCAATGTTCATGTTCGTTCATTTAGCTAAACATACGAAATTTCTTGTTCGTGTTTGTTCATTTATTAAACGAACAAATCAACAAACATAAACAAACTTCCTACTAAACGGTTCACAAACTGTTCGCTGAACGTTCAGTTCGTTTACAGCCCTATACTTGTGTTAATATAATCATATCACTTTAACTGCATGCATCATTATAGAGCAATCTCAGTAATTCTATTATCTAAAAAATCTTACTTGCTTTCTAATCAAGCATCTTTTAGAGGAATTTAGTATGTTACTAAGTACTAGCATATACTCAGAAGCAAGTCAACAAATAAATAATTGTTTTATTAATGTTATAATAGTTCATTGTTGTGGAGTATAACATTGCAATCAGAGGAAGCACATGCTTAACCAGAAAAAACCTACAATCATATTTCTACTAATGAGCTCTTTGCATAGGTCAATAATCTACATCGAATATTTCCTAAAACCAACTTTCATAATTTCAAGAGGTGGCAAAAGACCAAAATTAAAAAATGTAGATAGGAATCGACCCACAAGCCAACAAGTTTAAGAAAATGGATAACAATAAAATAAACTTGGGGCAATAAGTAAGCTACAAATAGTGACGGATGACAACAGGCCCATGCAATATTCTCCAATCTCATGTGAATTGCTTGAATAACTTGAAGATAAATACCATTTGTTTGTTTCAACAACAGCAATAACAATTTACAGATAAAAGAAAGCCGTGCTTGGAAACTACAAACTCCTATAATTTCAGACCAAAACAGGATCATCCAACTACCTCGCTCTTAACACAATTAGCGAAACAACATACTGAGAAGTCAAAATGCATGTGTAACTATATTCTAGGTTTTAATCTTCATATCAATATTATACTTTAACGACCATCCCATTAGAAGAAAGCTCCTAAAACTACACAAATATCCTACTCACCATAGTTATCTACCTTCAATATGCCGTTTCTTTTCCTGATCATAGTAGAAGATAACCCCTGCTCCCGTCGCAATCAGCAAAAGAAAGCTTAACCAAGAAATAGGCTGTAAATCATCACAGTATCAGATATAACCATCTCAATTAATTAAAATTCACGAAATCTTATATGCAAATATGGCCAATTGGCACAATTACCATCACTGTCATTCTGTCAAGTAGCAATCACGTTTCCAGAAAGCCTGATTAAAACTTTTTCCCTTACATAACCATTACAATTCCCTATTTGTTAACACCAAATAATGCTCTAAACTTTATAACTAAAAATATTATGATACTCAAATACAGAATTCAAAATGCTCATTTTCAGAATTTCAGTAACAAATTAAACATTAAATTATTTATTACGAATCGACAGAAATGAAGATGTAGAACAAAAATTACCCCGCCTCGAACAGATTTTCCTTGCTCTGAACTTTGATGCGAATCACCGGACTGCTTCCCCTGAGCATCTGAAATGGTTTCCTTCAGCGTAGATTCGGTTTGAATTTTAGCCGTGTTACCAGCCGAATTGGCGTCAGTAGATAAAAACCTAGGGAGCTTTGTGAACGATCGTAAATCCTGAAAACCTAAGTAAAATTAGTACAATTTAACAACATGATTACAAAAGAGTTTCAATAGATCGAAGACGGAGGATAAACCGATTGAATGAGAGGTCGGTGGAGAGGTGATTTCGGAGTTTCAATGGAGAACTGATGTGCTAGACGAGATGCCGTGTGAGTGAAGAGTCGATAAGAGCGACGGAGATGAGCGGTTTTTGATAGCACGGTGGCCATGGCGACGGACTGCCGGTGGTAGCGGCGCCTGTGTTACGAAATTGTGCCTTCTTACTTGTTTCTAAGACATTATTTGTAAAAGTTGTTATTAATTTGTGAGGTGAAGTTGTTAAAAATATGTTTGAATTAGTTTTTTTAAAATTAATTTTCAAAATGATCAAAAAAGACATTTTTTTATTGACACTATTTAATGTTATTAGGTAAAGTGTAAAGAGTAGGGTAAATTTATAATGTTATGGCAATAAGTCATTTTGAAAAGCTGGAATTTTTAGCTTTTGAAAAACAACTTATCACCATTTTACAAAAAGTCATTTTCAAAAGTCCTTTTAGGTTTGACAAACAACTTATTGACTTATTTGCTTTTTAAAAAGGCCAATAAGTCAATAAGTAATTTTTAGATGAAAACTCAAACAGAGCCATAGGAGACAAATGAGGGAAAAAAAAGTTTCAGATATGACTGGTGTGAGGGGTCGGGTGAAATTGAAAAGCCATTTTTTAACGAATCGGTTTTTTTTTTTTTAATCTTAAAGCAATTTAAAGAAACTTATTTAGTATACGGATTTAAACTTATGATTTCACTTTAAAAGGCAAGGTTTAATAAGGGTTATGTTAAATATACCCTCCTTTGTATTTTTTTTGCTTGTCATACCTTTTTCTTTAACCTTTTTAAACATATACAAATAAATTTTATGTTTTTAGTTGTTAACTAAAAAGAGTCATAAGTCTTTAAACAAAAATATGAGAGACTCTTTTTGCAAATGTTTCAAACTTCATCTTCTTTCCCACCATATTCTATCCGTAATCAACTATAGATCTATGAATACTCACATTCGTTTTATAGCTCTTGTTAACGGATAAAATCAATCCAGATTTGAAATTAAAACAACTACAAACATCACGGAATCGTTATCATCATCAATTCATCGTTTAAAAATCAAATCAATACAAAATCTAAGCCTAAATAATCGTAGTCGAACGAAAACTCCAGCTGTATTAAAACGAGTATAAAACTCAAAATTAATTGAACCCAAAAATTCATTTAACCTTTGTGAAACTCTATGCGTAAACCAGAGCTATTCACAAGCTCAAACAAATCAAGAAAAAAAGGTCTATAAGAGCTTTACAGTTCGACTTCAGTTCATCAACCAACAGACATGAGTTAATTAGCTAAGGTAGGTGTTTCATACATCACTACGCTCGTTTTTGTTCGAGGAATGAAAACCTTATGTTTGTAAAAACGATCGGGCCTCATTTCAGTCGAATTTGAACAAAGAGGTAACTACGGTTCATACGATTAAATCTGTTTTTGGATGAATTTATATTTTGTAGAGGGGGTATGACAAGTAAGAAAGGGGTACGTTTAGTAGAATTTAAGGTAGAATTAACGTTTGGTGCATTTTGGTTGTGTTATAAAGTTGAAGGGTTAATTTTGATAAATTAATATTTAATATATGGGAGGGGGCATGACAAGCCATAAGGCTATGTGTTATGGCAGGTAAGTGGGTCGTGAGAGGGGCCGGTGACGTCCCAATGACGCCCTCCCCCCACTACACCATGGCGTGAGGGGTGGAGGCGTGAGCCCCTTCACCCTGTGACAGAAAAAAGGGATAATATCATATATCCCCTTATTAAACATCAAAATTACATATATCCCCAATGTTAAACTAAAATTACAAATATTCCCATGTTTCAAAATTGCCCCTTAGTAAAAAGAAATATGTAAATTGTTTTTAGTAAGTTCATTAAGGGTAAAATAGGAAATGCATAATTTGTTTTTTAATGAAATGGATGAATATGTAATATATTTGGTTTAGAAAGGGGAAATATGTAATTTAGTTTTATGATTGGGTAAATATGTAATAAATGGTTTTAGTAGGGGGATATATGTAATTGACCCAAGAAAAAATAATAATAATCTTTTGACCATTGGAAAGAAGAGAAAAAAAAAATAAAAAATCCTTTTGACAGATGGAAAACAAAAATTAAAATTAAACCACTATAAATAAATCACTCCTTTTATTAAACCAACTTTCAACTCTCTACAATAATCACCCCTCTCTCTAAAATAACCATTATTTTTCTATAAAATAACCCAATTTACAATAAAAAAATGAGTTAGGAGGAGGAAAATTACGAAATCGTCATCATTGATTCAAACGAATGAGCGTTCATGTATTTACGCAGCGTTCAAGCAACATTAACATCCGTCGTAGCTGATATTGAAGAAAACTCAACGCAAGTGTTAAGGCGAAAAAAATAAACCGTGATCGTAAAGGTGGTAACAAACGTCTCGTTCAAGATTATTTTAGTCAAAATCCAACTTACGACGAAAAACATTTCAAACGTCGTTTTCGAATGAGCCGCAATTTATTTCTTCAAATCGTTAGCTATATGGAAGAAAATTTTCCGTTTTTTCAACAAAAATTAGATGCAACGGGTGTAGCAGGTTTCACACCTTTGCAAAAGCGTCCAAAGTGCTATTCGACAATTGGCGTACGGCACATGTAGCGATTCTTGGGATGAATATTTGCGGATGTCGGATAAAATTTCACGAAATAGTCTTTACAACTTTTGTAAAGGTGTTGAACATGTATGGAAAAATCAAAGAGAAAATATGTAGTTTTTTTAAAAAGTATTTAATTTTATTTTAATGTTTTTTTTAATTTTATTATGTAGTTTATTTTTTTTATCATGTAATTTCTTTTATTTTATTTTGTAATATTAATATTTTTAATAATATTATGTCATTTTTTAATTTAATTTTTAATTAAAAAAATAAAAATCAAATAATAAAATATTGAATAAAGGTGGTGATGGCGTGAAGTGATAGGAAAGTGATAGGAGAGAGATGATAACATATGTAAAGATGATGTGGAGTGATAAGAGGGTGATGTTGTTGGTTGATTATGTGATGCCTACGTGGCGTCTATGTGAAGTGATGAGAGCTTAATGATAACACATAGCCTAAGGGATGACACATTTCGCCTGACCCTTTATTAAACGACTTTCAGTCTAACGATAACTATTATATTTTTCTTATGAGAGTTGTATAGTTAGAGTCTCGTTTAAAGCAAATATTGATTTGGACTGAGTCACAAGATTTTCCTATTTATGGGTTTCATCCTGAGCAAATGGATCAGGTTACCACGTTTTGATTTTTGGGTGATTGAGTGATTTATTTTCTAGAACGATCCGGATGAACGGACGTTTGTCGTAAAAAAGGCAAGATTTACTTGATTATTTTGAGAGCTTAGTGTAGTAAAATAAAAATAAAAGACCGTTTTTTTACTTTCAAAATCTATTTGACAATAAAATTATAAATCAACTTATAAAATACTTAATTAATTTATAAGCTATGTAGTATTTCTAGTGAAATGTATTTTGTTATTTAGAACAAAAATGAAACCAAAATTTGTTAAATGAACATACATGTTCTAATTTAATCATATTAAAAACTTTGACTGAATTTATAATCATATTGTCAAAATGTGTAGAAATCAGCGTCCATAAAAGACACGTGACATCTTTTGATTTGTTGTTTTCATAGGCAAACACCTATATATAAGTGCCAGAGTCCATACATACCTGTACATTTCTTCGCATTTGATAGTCGAACGGACGTAATGAAAAAAAGTAGTCAAAAGACAATTTGAGAATTTTCCCTTTTTTTAGATGGATATCTAGATTTTTAAATTTGACGATCATATTATTACTACTATATATACATTTAGAAGTATCGATGGTCAAAGTAAACAGTAATATTACTATCTTAATCTTGATAAGACCGTTTCAAAATTTTGTTGCTATGAAAAACCGCTGCAAAAAACTATTCAACCACTTCTTCTTTTTAGTAAGACACTCACTGAGTTACTTACAGAATCTCAAATCTTGAGGCTGATTACGGTCCTTTGAATCTTTGATGAAAGGTAAGTACTTTAGCTGGCTACCTAAAATATAAAGATACTTCACTACACACTTAAGAAGGTAATTAACCGCCTCAAAAAATAGCCGCAAAAATTTATTTTAAAAAACCTCAAAAACCGCTTCAGAAAATGAGCTAACATCACGGAACCGCTTCAAAAGATACTAGCTTTCATCTCAAAAGTTGAATTAATTTCATAGTTTTAACTTTTGGCACTATGCTTTACACTTTTATTTTTAAATATCTGTTTATATGTTTTTAACACGTCCTTATGTTATTAGATAATAGTAATGATTATATTGATTTGATAGCAATTACGTCACGAACACTTATATAAATTTCTAACCCAAACGATAGCATAATTTTTGCGCCTTATTCATACGCTTATGACGTGTCCATACATTATCGAATATTTGTATCGTTTATATCATTTTGATCGTAATTAGTTCACAAATTATTTATATTTAATAAAAATATTTAAATAATACTAATAATTAAATAATATTAATACTTAAATATTTCTAAATAGTTAAATAATAATATTCAAATAGTAATAGTAATTAGAAAACATAAAAAAAATATTATGGTTTGGTTTTAAGATTTAACAACGTGTCTAATGTTTATGCTATCATGATTGAATACTCATTTCGTACGAGCGGACAGATTTACAAAAGCTAGCCTTTAGAGCTTTATGTCAGAGTGACAACAAATACTTACGTTTTGATGCACGGAATCGTGACGAAATATCTGTGACAGCGCGCGAGAGACCTACTAGTTAGTACACAATATGATATGAATCCTTTAGTTACCTTTTGTTACATGAGATGCAATATGTAACTATGCAGATAACTATAAAATTACAATATACAAAATGACTAATAATTGCGTTTCTATTACTTGCTCTTGTGTTCCTTCCATTTTTCAAATCAAAAATATGCTAGTAGAAAGTAAATATTCTAATAAACAAAACAAGAGATAACTCGTTCAACTATATGTCAAGTGATTCGAGTAGCGAGCGTATATATCGACGACGAATTCGTAAGTTACTTTGATGCTCAAAAGATTTGGCACGTTTTAAACATTAAACGCCATGTATTGATCACAACGGGGTGTACAGGAAAACCCTAAATAGTTATTTTTGGGTTATTATATACTTTAACGACAAGTTGGACTATTTTGGGGCGCATAGAACACACCAGTTACCATTGCAACTTCAAAATGAAAAATCGTTGCACATGTGAACCTCTTCTATGAATTTTTGATATACAACTTCCTTCTTGTTTCTTTCAATTTAAATTATCTTTTCTACGCTATTGACATACATGAATCAATCCTGCTTAGATTTGACGCTTTAGGGCATCCGCCTGGGACCACATCAGGAGAAAACTCACAACTAGGTAAACCCTTAACCTTGTTTCGACAAATAAGCCGTAGCTTATATTCAAACCCTATACCTCCTATAGAAAAATCAAAATGGTAACTATTAGGGTAGAAACCCTAATGAGTTGCCTTTGGTATGAGTTGATAGTTGAAAATTAAAAATAAAAACAAAATACTCTAAAAAATGTCAAGACCACGACCCGGTTGTTGAAGATAGCCAAGGTTGACCTTTTCACATGATACATGTATCTTGTTATAAATTTAATTTATTTTTCTTCTTATTGCAATTACAATTAGTGGGGAATGATTAAATATAAAGACATTTTTTCTAAAAAGAACAACAACTAATATAAATTTGACATGTGGAATGCTAAAAAATTTATGAAGGATAATTTGGATATAAAATCTTATTTTTTGTATTAGATTTGTAATATCTTTGTACTGTTTTTTTTTGTTTTTATTTTTTCGTACTGAATTTTTTTTTTGTGCAGAATTTTTTATTTTTTACTAGATTTTTTTTTGTATTGAATTTTTGTTTTTGTGTACTAGATTTTTGATATTTTGTACTAGATTTTTTTGTTTTTTTTTTGTGTTGGATTTTGTTTTTGGTATCGAATTTCTATTTTTATGTTATTTTAGGTACTGAATTTCTATTACCCGTGACATCTAACTTTTTTAAATAACACAAATTACCATTATCTTGAAGAAGTATATCAAGAAGTAAGTGGGCAACTACATGCATGCATACATACATACGGGGTTGTTAATAAAAATATCTTTCTTTTGAAAAAAACTTAGAAATGTAAAAAAATAAAAAGTAAAAAAATATGTAGCGCATGTTATTAAATATATGTAACATGTATGCTAATGTCACACCCCCAAATTCCCACTCATGGTGTCAGTCCACGTGGGTGTGACGTGACCAGGATCACAGCTCAAGGTCATATAGAACGACTTTATATGAGTTACACAATCACACAGATTTGTAAAATAATGCAAGTTTCAGTAATACGCAGCGGAAAATGTTTAGATAACGAAAGAAGCGGAATAGTAATGTTTTACAATACGGAAAGTAAATTGTTTTAAACACTACGTAGTTTGAAATGTTTTTAAAGGAAATCAATGCACACAAGGCCTAGAACACGAGTCTAATGCATGTGACTCTTCTCGTAATCCTTCTGGGTGTCCTAGCGTGTGCTCCATCAGTTACCTGAGAATACATGCGAAAAGTGTCAACTAAAAAGTTGGTGAGTTAACAGGTTTAGACAGACATAAATAGTAAACACACATATACTGGGTATGTTAAGTTTAGTTGTTGGATACTACGATCCGTGGAGTGTGTCAGTTCATCTTACTGAAACTCGACTGTTTCCGTTTGCCTCTGCGGGTCATCGCTGAACCCGACATCACATCGAAATTACACTCGTTATGACCTCCAGTCAACATTGGTGTCGAGTGGGGTTAGTCAAACCCAGTAGTACTATGTAATTACGACTCGTTTGCTACACAACTAACGGTAAGGGTAGTGAGGTCTTTATGCGATAGAAGTTACACTCGAAAATAGTTTACAACATACCAGTCATATATCTAAAACAATTGCATAATATTCTCACCCCAAAGTTAAGTAAAACATTGTAAGAGTAAAAGTGGGGATGTAAACTCACCTGAGTTCGTGTAATGCGTTCTTAACAGAAATCGAGTAGCTCGCCGGCTAGCAGTTACCTATATCACATAGGTGTTGTAAGTTTGTGTTACATACACGCGGGTCTCACAGGACCGTGTTAGTGTCTAACAACTCCAAGTTTTTATGTGGGTCGTGTTGACCGTGTTTGACCTAACGACCCGTTGGTGACGGTTCTTGGATCATGTGATCGTGTAACGTGTAGTTTAGTGTCGTGTGATGTGTACGGATACCAAAGTCACCTTCGTGAGGAAACTTAATATTTATATTAAGTTTCCATTTCAGGAAAGTTTCCACATTAGGCAAGTCATGCAATAAATCAAAATCCAATTATTCTAACATGCATATTTATCCTAAATGAGCATGTTATCACAAAGCACATAGTTACACATAGCCGGTTTAGCATGTTTTGCGCGTAACAAAGTCTAGATACCAATCTCCTCATAATATCATCATCCTAGTTCTAAATAGCCATTAAATCATATTTTATACAACAAACATGTTATCAATTATAGACTTTGCAAAATAAAGTTACTATTTATAGTAACTCATGGCAAAACGCATATTTCAATCATTTTAGGACATAAAACCACTTATTATCATCATAACTAGTTTAACTAAGTATGTTAATCATCCAAAATTTATCAAGTTCATCACTTCTAGCAATTTCATATGAAAAAGTTTCTATTTATAGAAATATTCATGAATATCATATTTCTAGCAATTCTATCCATTCAAATGCATCAATAACATCATATATCATGCTTCCAAACATAAATCAAAGATTAAATCACATGCATTTGGTCATTTCATCCAAAAATACATACTTTGTAACATTAAAGTTAATATTTTTAGCAATAATCCCCAAATGACCATTTATTGACAAATCAATCATTCTAACCTTGCAAATCATCATCAATAACACTTATAACAACATTTCCATATCCAAAATCGTGTAAAACCACTTAGATCATACATGCATGCGGTTGAAAGTACCCATTTTATAGCAAAATCATCAAATAACCATTTAAATCAACCAAGATCATCATAGATCGATATTAAATCATCAAACCAGTAATATTATCATCACATAACAGATCTAGAATCACGAAATTTCGTGATTAAGTGGGTGATGGTGTTGCATGTGAGTATTTCTACTTGCATGTGTGTGTACAAGTGCTAAAAACCCGAAATAGTGCTAGAAAACTACCTCTAAGGCTTCTTTGAAACTTGAATGTTACTGGATTAGCTCTAGAATGTTCAAGAAGACCTGATAATGCCTTAACAGTTGCTACAAAGGGGCATTGGTAATGGTTGACGCCTTCACTCTCCTCCTTCAAGCTTCAAGCTCTTCAATGGTGTTATTCAAGGTCTCTACAATGGTTCCCAAGTGTTGAAGAGAGAAATGGTCGATTGGAGGGTTTTCAGTCGAGGGAAATAGAGTAGGATGCCAGAAAATGATTTAATCTTGAATAAATAAAGATTTTGCGTATAGGGCTGCGTCGCGTACCGCGACATCTGACAAAGATAGCCCCCGCGTAGCGCGATGATTAAAATAATCATTCTGTTCCCGAAACACGCTGCGCATCGCGATGGTGGCAGATGATCGGTCATCGCGTAGCGCGACAAATTTCGGTGAATTTGAATTCTCCCGCCTGGGCATCGCGTACCGCGAAGGCCCATTTGGGTGCCCATCACGTACCGCGATGGGTCTCGGTTGAGCCCAATAAGCCCAATTTCATAGTTTTGAACCGATTTTCGCGTTTTTCTCGACTACGGTCATTGTTTCTCGACATGTGAGCATTGTTCTACTAACTTAGGTTCCCCCGGAACCTAAGGTGTAGTGGAAGTGTACGGTGGTTTGATCATTTCACCAACGTTCGTTATTCAAGACACGTGCGAGTGTTGTGCGATAATTCCTTGAATTATCGGTGTGTTTGAACTGTTGTGCCACGTGTCACACTAAATATTAATTATTCTAGTGCCACGTATGAAATAATAATACACATTATTATTAAAATAAAGTTAGTGCTGACCTGGAAATTGCGAGGTGTCACATCTAAATATATGTACAATGTAATATTGTATGAGTTACATATGAAATTTTATCGTAATCAACATTTCTTTACTTAAATATATGTTTTCATAATATTTCTAACCTTAAAATAAAAAATTATGAAAAAAATTTAAAAATTGATAGAGTTTTTATAGTACAAGTAACGATATCTGTACCATAAGTTAGCATAACTACCTAAATATAAGTGAATTTATGTCCTCAAATATGAAGTCTAAATTAATTTCCAAGGAAACATTCAATGATAGAATACAAATTAAGAAGTCTATTGTCACACCCCGAGCCAAAGGGTTGTATCGAAGTCCCCGTCGGGCGGAAGGTTCTCGGGATGCGATATCGTGAGTGATAATCATAGTGATCAGATTGTTTACATAGCATCAATGTTAAGAAAAACTAAAGCACAATCAAACATTAAACTAGGATTACAAAGTTAAATTACAATATCAAAGTTCAGTAATTTAACTAAGTAAACCTATCAAAATAATCAAATGTTTCTATCTTGTAACTGTACAAGATATCAAAAGTGATTTGTATTATCCACAAAAGATGTGCTTCCAAAATCAACTAGGTCCTCTATCTAGGCCACCTAGCATGCAATCCAATAATCATAGCTTAAACCTATTCTTCAGCTGAGAAAGCATGTAAGAAAAACAAAGTCAACACAATGGTTGGTGAGTTCATAAAGTTTATAATTTTAAAAATAGCTTTAGCAAACCTCTTTCGGTAAAACCTTAACCTCATTAACTCCACATGTAATATCCAAATCGGTATGCTTATATATAGGTCATACCCCTGAGTCGAGCCTACAACCCGCCCAAACGCCGTCCCACCACATACTAATCCGCATATGACACTGTTGTTAATAATAATTAAGCCTTTTACCTACCATTCAACCCATTCCTCATCATAGCTTTTTTTTTTTCTGTTTTAAAGTTTACAAGTCTATGGCATACATAAGTATTAGCTTCGATATAGTTTAACAAGCATTATAGTTTCACAAGCACATAGTTTAGCTTTCCCTAATCTCATGCGTGAGTACAAGCTCTGCTATTGCAGAAGTTTAGCAATTACGTAGCTCACGGCTAGATACAAGCTCTGCTCTAGCAGAAGTTTAGCCATTACGTATCTCATGAATTAGTAAAGCTTAGTCTAGCAATTACGTGTCTCCTATACAATATACAAGCTCTGCACTAGCAGAAGTTTAGCAATTACGTATCTCATACATAGACACAAGCCATGCATACACAAACAATCCAGCAATTACATATCTCATATAAGCAGACAAAAGCTCTGCACTAGCAGAAGTTTAGCAATTACATGTCTCTTATATAGATAATAGCTTAGCTTCGTCATGGTTTAGTTTTAATCCAGCAATTACATACCTCATATAAGAAGACAAGAGCTCTGCACTAGCAGAAGTTTAACAATTACATGTCTCTTATATAGGTAATAGCTTAGCCTCGTCATGGTTTAGTTTACATGTATCTCAATACATAGGTACAAGCTCTGCACTAGCAGAAGTTTAGCAATTACATAGCCTATGATTAGATACATGCACAGTGTTTCAAGCATATAGTTTCAAGCATACACGTATAGTGTCATCATGAATTCCATAGCATAATCATCAAGTCTCCAGTTTAAGTATATAGTTTCTAACATAAGCATTAAGTCTCACGTTTAAGTATCTCGTTTCAAGCATAAGCATCAAGTCTCAAGTTTAAGCATCTCGTTCAAGCATAAGCATCAAGTTTGTAAAATAAATATCAAGTTTATAGCTTCTCAAAGTATACTAGTTTCCAAGCATAAGCCTTATTGTAAGCATTATGTTTAAGTTTCAAAAGCATTAAATAACATTTCAATAGTTTATGAAAATGTTTAGCATGCTTCTCAGTCCCAAAGTAAAACAAATAAGTTTGAAAATGGAAAACTGAACTCACCTTGTGTCCGTAGTAGTTGACTATGTAAAACAAGAATACGCGCACTCTTTGTTTGCACTTGTTGTGATGATCACGATCCTGTATTGATTTCATAGTGTTTGTAGTTGATAAGCATTTTTTGTAAGAATTCGTTATGTATAATTGTTAGTGTTAGCCCTAAAGTTGGCTAACACTCGAAAGTATCACTCATTATCCGGCCCGGAATGCCATCATGTTGCGCAAAATATTATTTACTTTTGTTTATTAGTTTACCCATTCTCCACTTTAAAGTTCGATTCAACCTTCATACTTTATGAAATAAAACCTTGGGTCTTTACATTAATCACCTAATAATCTTGTCATCACCATTGTAATATTCAAAATAATAATTCACATATAAGTTTGTCGTTTATGGTTAAATCTAACGGTCGTTTGTGAGTCCTTTACTTTCTTTGAATCCATTGGGCCGGATAACTTATTGGACCAATTGTTATATAGTTGGGCTTAGTAAGTATATGTGTGTGGGTCGTTTAGGTGTATTGGGCCAATTAACAGTGGGCCGAACCCCTAAATTGTTTGGGTCGTAGGTTATAGATATGGGCCATATAGATCACGTGGGCTAGGACCTGCATGTATATGGGCCGATGGTTGATTATTGGATTGAGAATGGACCGAATTGGCTTTGGGCCAAACAATAAGTGGCTAGATAATGTTTCCAGCGAACCATAGGGTTCGTGTGAGCCAAGGTTCGGCCACTCATGATGCAGCCCAAGGTTCGGTGGGGTTGGGCTAGTGGTTTGCATGGTTCGGCTGGGACATGAGGTTCACCGAGGATGTCTACGTTCGGTCAACAAAGGGTTCGTGAATTATCATGGAGGGTTCGGCTATGGTTGGTCCGCATGGGGTTCGGGTGACCAAGAAAGGTTCGGGACATGCTGATGGTTCGGTGATGGCCGGAGGGTTCGTGGCTCTTAGCAGGGTTCGGCTATATACAAGGAGGTTCATGGTGCATGGAAGGTTCGCCCCAACCTAGATGGTTCGCAGCCATGCAAAATGGTTCGGCCACCATGTGGCTTAGCAGGTTCATGAATGGCACCACAGGGTTCGGCCATGGCTGTGGCTCACGAACCCTGGTTCGAGCATCTTCATCTCCATCGAATTCATCAACTACTAGCCATGATTCGTGCTGAGGAGAGTTGCTAAGGTGCGGGACTGGAAGGGTGATGCAAAGGACCAGCTAGGGTTATTGTAATCAAAACGAAAGTGAAAAACCCTTTAATTCCGAACCTTCAACCTTGTATATATCGATTTTGACCGGAAGAAACCTCAGATTTGCTGTTCTTTCATGTAGAGAATGATCGTAGCTTCGTGTAGACACCAAAAACTCGTGATTTCGTTGAGAAATGGCCACGTTCTTGAACTTTGAAGTTGGAAACTTAAAGAGAGAAGGGGAGGACGGCTTGGGAGTGTAGAGAGAGAGGGTTTGTGTAAAATGAGAAAAATAGCCTCATTCAAGGCATATATACCCTGGTGGTATTCGGGTTCGTTTTGGTTGCTCGGTTCGTATTTTCGTCACGTTTCTGCTCTTTACGCGCGTTTCTCGTAAATTAATTAAAAAGAGTTTATTTTAACTATTTAGATGGTATTTAATTCTAATAATTATTTTAAATTTCGTTTAATTAATTTATTTATCGAATTTACGCTTTTCGTTTATTTATTCGCGAATTTGTAAAATGGTTTTGTTTAATTTTATTTAATGATAAGTTTCAAAATTGTAAAATAGGAAATATTTTTATTTCCTTAAATTTATGATCGTTCATTTCGTTTTCGTTTTCGTTTCGTTTCGTCAGAACGCGTCGCCATCACGCGTATTCGTTCGAATCGTCATTCGAACAAACACAACGATGGTTTGGCTTTCTGATTCTTGTTCTCTACTGTTTAGTCATTATTTCAGAACGTTAAACTCTCATAATTATTCGTACAGATCGTCACCTATACGAATAATTCGTTGGTGTAGCATTCCGTAACAACAACCGTTATAGTCTCGTTCTGTTTAACCTCACATACGTTTATACACAATAGTATCAAATCAAGTATGTGTGTTTGCATACTGTGTTGTCTGATATGTTTATAACTATTAAACCCTACGGTTTTAAATCAGATTTCAGACAATCGTATAATAGCCTCCTGTTAATCACAATGTATCAATAGTACATACATAGTTTCACGTAATGTGTACCTGAGTTACTGTATGAGTGACTGTTGCGATCACTGTTCTGGCTCGCGTCCGGCACTGATGTTATAGTCTCCCCTTGTTAGAGAAATTTCGTCCCGAAATTTAAGACTCGTTATTCGGTACGGCTTCCTCTGTAAAGAGTTGGGGATACTTGTTCTTCGTGTGATCTTCACGTTCCCAAGTAAACTCGGGTCCGCGCCTTGAGTTTCATCGAACCTTAACGATCGGAATACGGCTTCACCTCAGTTTCTTAACCTTGCGATCCATAATCTCTAAAGGTTATTCAACAAAACGTAAGTGTTCATCTAATTGAATTTCTTCAACCGGCATGATAAGAGTTTCATCAGCAAGGCATTTATTCAAGTTTGAGACGTGAAACACGTCATGTACACCACTAAGTTCATCCGGTAAGCTTAATCTGTACGCCATAGGACCAATGCGTTCGATGATTTCAAACGGTCCCACGTATCGTGGTGTTAGTTTGCCTTTCTTTGCAAATCAAACTACGCCCTTTCATGGGGAAACCTTTAGCATAACACGATCTCCCACTTGAAATTTCAACGGCTTGCGCCGTTTATCGGCATATCTCTTTTGTCTGCTACGTGTTGCTTGCAGCCTTTGTTGTAACTGAGCAATCTTGTCTGTAGTTTCTTGAATAAGTTCTGGCCCTGTTATTTGATTATCTCCCACTTCTGACAAACAGATCGGCGATCTACACATGCGACCATAGAGAGCCTCGAACGGTGCACATCCGATGCTACTATGATAGCTGTTGTTGTAGGAGAATTCGATCAATGGCAAATGGGAGTCCCAATTGCCACCAAAGTCTAGAACGCAAGTTCTTAACATGTCCTCCAGGGTTTGTATAGTACGTTCGCTTTGACCATCCGTTTGTGGATGATAAGCTGTACTCAAGTTTAATTGCATCCCCAGAGATTTCTGCATTGATTGCCAGAACCTTGATGTAAATCTGCTATCACGATCTGATATGATAGACAATGGCACACCATGGCGTACCACAATACAGCTTCGCTAGTTTATCCATCGTGTAAGTTTCTCGCATCGGCAACAAATGAGCAGATTTGGTTAATCGATCAACGATAACCCAAATAGTATCATGTCCACTGGAAGTATGGGGTAGCTTGGTAACAAAGTCCATAGCTATCTGTTCCCACTTCCAAAGTGGAATTTCAGGCTGTTCTAGTAAACCTGACGGTTTCTGGTGTTCCGCCTTCACTTTGGCACACGTAAGGCATCGACCAACGTACTCGGCTATGTCTTTCTTCATACCCGGCCACCAATAATATGCTCGTAAGTCTTGGTACATTTTATCAGCACCGGGATGCACAGAGTACTCGGTTTTGTGTGCTTTATAAAAAATAAGCTTTCTCAACTCATCTACTACAGGAATCCATATTCGATCCTTGAAGTAAAAGAGTCCATCATGTTTTGTTCCCAATTGCTTTTCCACTCCACAATCCAAGTCTTTCTTCAAGTTTTCTCGTTCAATCGCCTCTTGTTGTGCATGCATAATGTTGTCGTGTAAGCTTGTCTGCACAGTCATTCCCATTGCTCTGACGCGCAAGGGTTTGACCCGTTCCTTCCGGCTCAAGGCATCAGCTACAACGTTTACCTTTCCCGGATGGTACTTGATTACACAGTCATAGTCATTCAGAAGCTCAACCAAACGTCACTGTCGCATGTTGAGTTCCTTCTGATCAAATATGTGTTGCAGACTCTTGTGATCAGTAACTATGGTACACTTGGTGCCATATAAGTAATGTCTCCAGATCTTTAAAGCAAATATCATAGCTCCCAGTTCCAAATCATGAGTAGTGTAGTTCTTCTCATGAATCTTTAGTTGTCTCGAGGCATAAGCAATAACTTTGTCTCGCTGCATAAGTACACAGCCAAGTCCCTGATGGGATGCATCACAATACACAACAAAGTCATCACAACCGTCTGGGAGAGATAAGACCGGAGCATCACATAAATTTTGCTTCAAATTCTGGAAGGCTTCTTCCTGCTTTTGTTCCCAAGCAAACGGCTCGCTTTTCTGAGTTAGCTTGGTGAGTGGCAGGGCTATTTTAGAAAAGTTCGAGATGAACCTCCTGTAATAGCCTGCTAAGCCTAGAAAAGAACGTATCTCCGTAGGTGTCTTCGGAGTGTCCCAATCTTTTATTGCCTCGATCTTGGCAAGATCAACATGTATTCCCTCACTGTTAACAACGTGGCCTAGGAATTGAACCTCTTTCAACCAAAACTCACACTTAGAGAATTTGGGATAGAGCTTCTCTTCCTTTAACAGTTCCAAGATCTTTCTGAGATGTTGTTCATGCTCTGCTTTACTTTTAGAATAGATCAATATGTCATCAATGAAAACAATAACAAATTGATCTAAATACGGCTTGCACACACGGTTCATGAGATCCATGAAAACCGTGGGTGCATTCGTCAACCCAAAAGGCATCACCATAAACTCGTAATGCCCGTATCTGGTACGAAACGCCGTCTTGGGTATGTCTTCGCTTTGTACTCTGAGCTTGGTACCCAGAACGCAGATCGATCTTTGAAAAGCACTGAGCTCCTTGCAACTGATCAAACAAATCATCAATCCTCGGTAATGGATACCGATTTTTGATGGTTAGTTTGTTTAACTCTCGGTAGTCTATGCACATACGAAAGGATCCATCCTTCTTTTTCACGAACAAAACCGGAGCTCCCCAAGGTGAGTAGCTCGGTCGGATGAAACCTTTATCAAGCAATTCCTGTAGTTGGTTAGACAATTCCTGCATCTCTGAAGGTGCTAACCTGTAAGGAGATTTAGCAACAGGTGTTGCTCCAGGAATCAAGTCAATACGAAACTCTACTGGTCGCACATGTGGCAAACCAGGTAGATCTTCAGGAAACACTTCGGGGTATTCTTTCACTATCGGTACGTCTTGTATTGTTTTCTTGTCTTTTTCTTTCTCCACCACGTGAGCCAAGAAAGCTATGCACTTCTTTTGTAGACACTTACGCGCTTTTATGCATGATATGATCTTTATGTTTCTCTTTTCTTGATCCCCACGAACTTCCAATACACGATCATTCGTCACTGGAATCCGAAGTAGCTTTTCAGAACTGTAACATCACTGTACTTCCGGTCGTCCGTACATCCGTACGATTGTACTGTTACGACCTGAGATTTTGTAATTATTTATATTGATACATTATTTGATGATTATCACTGTTACTGGTATACATGTTTAGAACACATTATACGCGTAAACCATGGAAAGTTTAGTTGTAACCCAACTAAACAGAACCAGAGAGTTTATCGCAGATGAATACACGGATCATGGATTTTGGTTTGGAATGAAAGGAATTAGGAGTTTGTTATCGTCTGGTTGCTAAACATAGTCAAGGACACATGGTCATGATTTATCGAAATAGTGGTGGGACGGTGTAGGGGAGCTTGCGATCTACCTCTGCATATGCCCTATACATATGCATATTTCGGTCTATCATGGATGGGTCAGTGACTTGGTTAAGTGGGTTTTGGATTGAGATTTTAATATTAAAGTTAATAAAATAATTGAAATATAATGAGAATTTATTACGCGATGGTGAGGTTACGAACATAACTTAAATTCAAATATTAATTCAGAAATGTTAACTTAATCATATATTCGCGTGGGTGTCGATTCACACGAATATAATTATTAAGAACAATATTCTGAAATGATATTCCACAAATCGTAAATCAAGTCGAAATACGATACAAGCTTCGAATTCGCAAAGGTGACGATATCTACGAACACGTACGCGAATAACATGTTTCGACGAGATAATTAAATAATATCTGACGATATTAAATTTATAATAATAAATAAATAAACAATAAATTAAAAACGTTTATTAGGACTCATAACCTAAAACGAAAACGAGGGAATTATTTTATTAAATAATTAATTTAACGAAAATAAACGGAAACATTTTATTTAAACGATTTTTAGTTAAAATCATCTTATTATAACCAAACATAATTATTTGAAAGAATTTGTGTTTAAATATATCTTTCGAACAAAACCGAGCGTTTCCGTAATATTATCGCGATAAAAACGAGACTGAACGCTGGAAAATGGAACGCGATATGAATTCTTCTTCCTCATTTTCTCAACTCTCTCTCCGTCTCTCTCTCTCTCTCCAAACTTTGATTTTCGTCACCTACACACACCCAACTTCTCTCTAGCTTTTCTTCTCCATTTCTTAACCGATTCGCAATATCTTGGTGTCCAAACGACCGTATGATCGACTAGAACAAGATTCCACGAAGAAATCTCAAGCTTAGTCGACATTGCAAGGTAAATCTGAAGCTCTATTCACGGTTTTGTTCATAATCTCGAAACCTCTAACATATTGATGCTTTAACCGGACCAAACACTTAGAATTACTAAGATAACTTTAGTAAATCATGTAGAATCTCTAGAAACAAACTTGTAACATAAACAATGCAAAGGATAGGAGGGTGAGCTGTGGTTCGTGATCCAGCTAGATCGGCCGAACCCTCATGGTTCGGGAACAGGAGGTCGGCGAACCTGTGTCATCATGAACGAACCTTGCATTGCAAATCTAAGAACCGAACCTAGGTGGCCGAACCCTGGGTGGGGCGAACCATTAGGTGCCAAACCCCTGCAACTCAGCCGAATCTCTCATGCAGCGAACCCTCACCCATGTTGCTAAGGTGGCCGAACCTTGTCATGCTATAGGCGAACCCTTTAGGTGAACCAGGGAGTACAACAGCCGAACCAAGGAACATATTGGGCCGAACCCATGGCTGCGAACCTGCATGGGGTGTGCGAGCCTTAGGGTAACCGAACTCTTTTGCTACTGCCGAACCCTAGATTAAACGAGCCTTTTGTGTTAACTTGGCTGAACCCTTCCTGATTAATCAACCGAACCTTGGGGCCAAATTTTGATAACCGAACCTTAGGGGAGCTGAATTCATGATGGGCCGAACCTAGGACATTGCGAGTCTTAGTGGGCCGAGCCTATAGGTTAGTTATTCTCAAACCAGAGCAGCGAACCTTAGGACCTTTAAAACATTAACAGCCGAACCCAAGGGGTTCGTGGGGCTGCATAAGCAGCGAACCTATTGGGCTGAGGGTGAATAAGTTAAGCGTTGACAAGGGATGGGCTTCACAAGTTGTTAAAAATCATGAACCACCTAAGACTATGCATGCATGAGAAATTCTAAGTCACCGTCTTTTTGATTGATAATATAGGTTGATAAGATTGGAGGTTATACATAATATGAAAACTTTATAAAAATAATTTAAATATAAAATCCGTAAATCTAAAATGGATTGTTTATAAAATTAGATTATAGTGGTTGACTAAATTGATCATGCATGTATGTATGCTTAGGTATGTATATGATTAGGATTGTCACCTTAGAGTATACATATCTATGGAAATACATTTATAACCTCACAACTAGTTTATTATTATTAAATAATTGGAACTAGTTAGTCTAAATTATATATTAATTATGAACACTTATAGGATGTATTGAGTAAATCATCTTAACTTAGATTTAATAAACTAAGTTAGTAAAATGCTCTGGGGTTTAAAGTAAACCTATATGGATACTCAATAATAACAAAATGTATATACTTATGAATACGAAACACACGGTAATTACAGGTTGTTGAGTTGTTGATTTCACATACGCGAGCGCGCATAATACAAGAATACTGATTCTAAGGATTCAGGTGAGTTCTCATAACCTCCCTTTCTTTTAAACTGTTTTGTTTTAAACTCGAAGGTGTGACATGTATACCAAATTTTAAATATTATTTTTGATAACACATGGATGATACCTGTTTATCAAAATGATATTCCTAATATGGATTATCATGGATTAACATTAATTAATATAACTCCGCGTGATATTGCTGATGACTTCGGTTATCCGCAATGATCACATGTATTGTCACGTGGGTTAACACAATTCCATGTATCGTTGTGTTGACTACGGTCATCCGAAACGATTACATGTATTGTCACTTGGATTATCACAACTCCGTGAATCATTGCCTTTGACTTTGGTTAATGGCAGTGTTTTCATGTATTGTCACGTGGATAGCTTCCACTCCATGGATCATGTCTTTAACTTATGTTAATTACATAATTTCCATGTATTGTCACATATACTCTTGAGAATATTGTTGTTGAGTTTGGTTGAATGGTTATATGATTGATTATCTATTATTGCCTATGATTATCTATGATTAACTATGATTAAATTGATTATGTGATTATGTGTTTGTTTGAATGTTGACTGTTGTGTTGGGATATGTGTTGGATTATCACGCATGTATTCTTGTGGATTTTCTCAAGAAGATCATAAGCTTTTATACTCATTTTTATCAAAACGTTTTATAAAACCTTTTTCAAACACAAACTTTTAAACTCATTTTATAAAACACTTTTAAGAATAGAAACTTATGATTACTCACCAACTACTTCGTAGTTGACACTTGATTTTCTTACATGTTTCAGGTGATGAAGCTAAGTAGGTTGATAAAGATGAATTCACCCTTTTGGACGTCATCACATAGGATCTTGGACTTAGCTAAAATTAACTGAAATTCTGGCGACTAGAGTTTAGTTGGTTTAGCTAATTCTTTTATGTAATTGATGTATTTCATTCATGAAAGACATGATTTTTGTTTAATTAATTTGGTTGGTTGAATGTTATGTGATGATTTAATTTAGATGCCCACGAGCTTTTGAACAATCTACACATCCCTCGTGGCATCCCGACGTTTCTGCCATCGGTCGAGGTGTTACAGATTGGTATCAGAGCCTGGGTTATAGGGAATTAGGTTACTAGAAATGGTTTACCTAGTCTATAACCGTAGGATACCCTAGTATGAAGAAATTCATACACTAGTTAGTATATTCAGGATTTGATGCTTATGTGTTTATTACATGTTAACTGAACTCCTGTTATACATCTGATATACATATGTTGCTTAGTAATTTCTTGCTTACGTGTGCCCTAATGATTCGATAAGGACATGCACGTGGTGTATCGTAAAGGTGGTGGGATGTTGGATAGGGCAGTTGCGACTGACCCTTACATATGCCCTATATATACCATTTACGGTACATTAGGTGGATGTCAGTATTGAAGAATGTGGGAACTACCCGTTTGGGAAATTATGTGGTTAGGAAATTGATTGCTTAGGAATTATTTGCTTTAGGAATTATCTGTTTAATCTATAAACACCAGACAAGGACACACTCGTAGTATACTACAAAAGTGGTGGGACGTTGGCTAGGGCAGTTGCGACTGACCCTTACATATGCCCTATACATATACCATTTGTAGTATATTGGGGGTCTGTCAGTGTCAGGAACTTAGGATATTATTAGGAATTGCTATAAGTTGAGGTTGATGGGATATTGGTTGATGGTATGTTTGTTGGAATGGTTTGGATTGACTCACGGATGATCACACTTGATGAACACTTATAAATTCACTTATGAAACACACCTATTGGACACGTAGGGTGCATAGGATCAACGGACAATACGTACGCTTAGTGATGAGATATAGACTTGAGAGATGATATAGACACTTGATGATAATATAAACGCATAGTGATGATACTAACACTTAGATATGGTATGAACACTTGATGAGAATAAATTATAGGGAAGATATGAACACTTAGTGACCATAAGAGCACTTAGTGATGATATGAACTTTCATTGATAATTATGGACATTGAGATTAGCATGGATTCTAGTGACCTTAGACATTTGGTAAACTTAGAAATAAGCAAACCTACGTGTCAGGTGAACTTAGACATTAGGCAAACTTAATTGTCCAAGGGAACTAGAGACCACTTCACTCAAAAATTATCCTACCTAGGATAAGGTTTGTGAAGTGAGACTAAGGTAAGATACATGATACACCCTAAATTCTAACAAGGGCATAATCGTGGTGCAATGAAACGGTGGTGGGACGGTGTAGGGGAGATTGCGATCTACCTCTGCATATGCCCTATATATCAGCTTGTTGCATTGCATCGGGAGGTTGTCAGTGTTGGTATAGGGTGGAGAATGTATGGAACTTAGGAATATTTTGCTAATATTAGTTATGACCAACTAGGACACTTAGTATAATATTAGGAAATGTATAAATGTTACGAGTTTAATGATAGATAGGAGAAAAATATAGTTCATATATGAAATCCTAACTGTGTAAAATGAACTCATTTGACCATTGTTTGCATGAATTACATTGTAAACGGTAGTAACATGTTTCTAATTCCTCAGAAACATGCCACTGCGCCGTCTCAATGAAGATGACTCAAACAATGGGGATGCTAACAACAGTAATGCCAACTCTGGTATACAAGAGTTTGCAACACTTATCTCTAGATTGATGAACCAATTGACTCAGGCCAATCAGAACAACAATCAAAACAGAGGAGGTGCAAACCCGCCAACTTGCACATTCAAGCATTTCAACTCCTGTAATCTTTTGAAGTTCACGGGTTCTGAATCAGCCACTGGTCTACTGCAATGGTTTGAAAGCATGGAGAAAACCTTCATCAATAGTGATTGCCCCGACAATCTGAAGGTGCGCTATGCCACAAAAGAGAGCACTGACTTGGTGGAATGGCGAAAAGCGAACTAGGGGAGTTGATGCTGCCCTAGCACTGACTTGGACTGAGGTCAAGAACCTAATGACCACTGAAGTCTGTCCTCGTAGCGAAATGAGGAAGCTTGAGACTGAGTTCTGGTAACTCAAACAAGATAGTGGAGAGTACGTCATCTACAATACTTGTTTCCATGAGTATAGCCTGCTGGTGCCTCACCTTGTTACACCCCTTGAGAGAGCTATAGAGAAGTATATCGACGGAATGCTGATGTAGATTCAAGTCACTGTCTATGGAAGCAACCCCAAAACACTTGAGGCTGCGATCCATTTATCTGCTACACTCACCTACAATCATGTGAAGGCTGGAACACTCATTCGGAAGGGATTCAAGAAGACTAACACCAAATCATCTGCAAAGGAGAGTTCTACTGAAGTCAAGATTGAACAAGGCAGTTCTTCAAAAAGCAACAACAAGAAGAGAAAGACCAGAAACTTCATGGTCATTGCTCCTGCTGCTAAGTCTGCGCAGCAATCATTAAACAACTCTACTGCCAGGAATTATGTTGGGAACACTCCTCAATGTAATACCTGCCGATACCACCATGCACCTAACCTGCCATGTCGCATCTGCAAAAACTGTGGCAAGTATGGTCATATTGCAAACGTCTGTCGGAGTGCACCGCAAGCACAAAGGATGCAACATGAACCGCTTGCACTGCCAGCTCCACAAGCTCAACCTATTCCAGCCGTACCCATTCGCCAGGTACCCGCACAGGCAAGAGCCTGAGTGTGGCGAAGTGGTTCATTTCAAAAATCAATGCCCAAAGTTGACTGGGAACAATCAGAGGGTGGCAAGAGGCCGGGCGTTCCAACTGAATGCTCCAGCTGCTCAAGCCAACCAGGACGTGGTCAACGGTACATTTCTGATCAACAACTCTTATGAATCTGTCTTATTTGATTCTGGTGCCGATAGGAGTTTCGTTTCATATGATTTTGAATGCTTGCTTGGTAGAACACGTACATATTTAGATAAACCGTTCAATGTGGAGGTTGCTGACGGAAACACTATTGATATTGACACTGTTATCATTGGATGTACTGTGAACTTAAGTGATCACGTTTTTCCGATTGATCTTATACCTATGCATCTTGGTAGCTTTGATGTTATCATAGGCATGGATTGGTTAGCCACCCACCGAGCGGAGATTGTTTGTCATGAGAAATACATTCGTATTCCATCACCTTCGAGTGAAACCTTACGAGTCTTTGGAGAAACTGCTAGTAAGGGTCTTAAGCTAATGTCTTGCACTAAAGCACACAAGTACCTTAGGAAGAAATGTATAGCATTCTTAGCACACATTGTGAAGAAAGAGGAGAAAGGAAAGAAAATTGAAGATGTGCCTGTAATCAGAAAATTCCCAGAAGTATTTCCGGATGATTTACCGGGCCTTCCACCAGAACGTCAAGTTGAGTTCCGAATCGACTTAGTACCTGGTGCGAATCCTGTCGCGAAAGCTCCCTACAGACTTGCGCCTTCGGAGTTGCGATAATTGGCGAGCTAGCTGCAAGAACTGACTGATAAAGGATTCATTCGCCCGAGCCATTCGCCATGGGGTGCATCGGTCCTGTTTGTCAAGAAGAAGGACGAGTCATTCAGAATGTGCATCGAATACCGCGAATTGAACAAGTTGACTATCAAGAATCGATATCCACTACCGCGCATCGATGATCTCTTCGATCAACTTCAAGGCTCAGCATGGTTTTCATAGATCGATCTTAGGTCTGGGTATCATCAGCTTCGCGTACAAGATGATGATATTCCCAAGACTGCGTTCCGAACAAGATATGGCCATTATGTGTTTCTGGTAATGCCTTTCGGCCTTACCAATGCACCTGCGGTTTTCATGGACCTCATGAACCGTGTCTGCAGGCAATACTTGGATAAATTTGTGATTGTGTTCATTGATGACATTTTGATATAATCGAATACCAAGGAAGAACACGAGAAGCTCCTTAAGTTGGTTTTGGAGATCCTGAGAGAAGAGAGACTGTATGCCAAATTCTCTAAATGTGAATTTTGGCTTAAGGAAGTTCAATTCTTGGGGCACATAGTCAATGAATATGGTGTTCACGTGGATCCTGCAAAGATTGATGCGGTGAAGAATTGGAGTACACCGAAGACACCGACGGAGATTCGATCATTTCTCGAACTTGCCTGTTATTATAGGCGGTTCATATCGAATTTCTCCAGGATTTCTGTCCCTCTCACTTCTTTGACTCAGAAGAATAAACCATATGAGTGGGGACCGAAGCAAGAAGAGGCATTTCAGACCTTGAAGCAGAAACTTTGTGATGCTCCTGTCTTGACATTGCCTGATGGAAATGATGATTTTGTGGTTTATTGTGATGCATCCAACCTAGGTCTCGGTTGTGTTCTCATGCAACGGGGAAAGGTTGTGGCATATGCATCAAGGCAGCTAAAAATTCACGAGAAGAACTACACTACACACGACTTGGAACTTGGTGCAGTCGTTTTTGCCTTGAAGATATGGAGACATTATCTTTATGGCACAAAGTGTGTAGTCTTTACTGATCATAAAAGTCTGTAACACATTCTCAATCAGAAAGAGCTTAATATCAGACAACGGAGATGGGTTGAACTGTTGAACGATTATGACTGTGAAATTCGCTACCATCCTGGTAAAGCGAATGTAGTAGCAGATGCGCTTAGTCGCAAAAGTCAAGTTCAGATTCATAGTGTTCGAGTGCACACTAATCTCCGTAGTGATGTTCTTACAGCCCAACAACACTCATTGGCTCAAGACAATTTGAAGAATGAGATGTCCTGCGGGGCTGAGATATTATTGGAAACTAAGGATGATGGTTTAATGTATTATTTGAATCGGTTGTGGATACCGAACAGGGGTGATCTTAGGATGGTTATTATGAATGAAGCTCATAAGTCTCGTTACTCAATCCATCCGGGTTCTGATAAGATGTATCAAGACCTTCGAAACTTGTACTGGTGGCCTGGAATGAAGAAGGATATTGCTGAATATGTGTCTAAGTGCCTTTACTGTGCTAAGGTCAAGGCAGAACACCAACGACCTTCGGGAATGTTTATTACAACCAGAAATACCGATGTGGAAGTGGGAGAATATCTCTATGGATTTCTGTCACACCCCGGGCCGGCTGGGTAAGGATCGGGTTTCCCCGTCGGGCAGAAGGTTCCCGGGGCGCGATATCGTGAGTGATAATTGGGATGATCAGATTGTTTATATTGCACATGATATAATTGAGAAATGCTAAATAAAATAGAATTTACAAAGATAAATTACATCAGTAATGTTTATAATTTAACAATGTAAATCTATCATCAACATCATAACTTTCAATCTTGTATCTGCACAAGATCTACAAAAATATATTGTATAATTATGTTTTCAAAAAATGCAGGTCCAAATTACTAAGTCTTCTAGCTGAAGTCCTAGTCCAAAAGTAATAACTCTTCAGTTGACATGTTCGTCACCTGAGAAGTCATGCAAAAATAAAGTCAACACATGGTTGGTGACTTCATGTAGTTTTGATAATGAAAATAGATTTGTGAACCTCTTAGGTAAAACCTTAACCTCATTAACATCACCTGTATCATCCAGCTCGGTATGCTTATATATAGGGCATACCCCTGAGTCGAGCCTACAAGCCCGCCCAGACGCCATCCCACCACATACTAAACCACATAAGACATTGATATTAAGGATAATTAAGCATTATTACCTCCACCCAATTCTATGATAAAAACCTTGAATTTCCACAATTTAAAATACTTTGATTTACTGGGTTCACCATGTCTTCATGATTTCCCAAAAACGTTTGTAGAAACATAACATTTAAACGATTAATTAAATCAATAATTAAACGTTTAATTACAACTAAGACATGATGATTGGGCTTTATTTGACTCAATCATTTAGACTTAGTTGTTAGTGGTTGTCCAAGTTGTACCCTCTCACACGTGACCCATGTCAGGCATGACTCACTAGGAGCTTACCTGAGCGCGACGGGCTTTTAATGATGCCCATACAGCTTGACCCATTGGTCTACTGTACATGAAGGGACTTTACAAATATCCTTTGATTCTTGATCTCTTTGATTCTCTTGATTTTTGATATTGATTTCATATGATAGTTCACGTTATTGCCCATATAGCTTGACTACAAGAGTCTACTACTATGAAGGGACTTTATGTGTGTTACACGTGGTATTGATTTCTATACAACTGACATCCACCTTAACTCAAGTATTAATGATTTCATTATATTGTAATGATTTCATAATTTCAATGATTCACACACATTTATGATTTTTGATTCCTTGAGTCTCTTGATCTTGATCATTATGATTTCTATGACTTCACCATGATAATTGATTCTTGATTAGGATCCATTGTTTTCAGATCACACACTGAATTAGATTTTCTTTGAACATGATCTTTAGCTTTAGTTCTTTTGGTTTCACTGTGAATTTAGATTCTTGAATTTGAGCTTGATGGACTAAGGGTTTGTTTAGAGTCTTAGAATTAAAGTATTACTCGTAGGAGTAATTTAATTAACTTGTTAGTTAATTTTGCATAACAATTACCTAGACAGAACAATCATATATATATATATATATGTAAATCATATAACAAATAAAGCATTTAAGTAAACAATTTAAATAAAACAGTTTACGCATGCTTCTCAGCCCCGCGTTTAAAAAACAAAAATGTTTAGAAAAGGGGCAATGAACTCACATGTGCTGCTCTGTATTGATTTACCACAAAATGCGCGCTCGTTGTTGTAACCTTAGTATCTGCAGTCCCTGAGTTGTTTTAAAAGAATTCGAATACGATAAGTACATACGGTAGTTGTCGTAACTAGGGTTTGGTCTCGGTGTGCAACTAAGTGTCCTACGTTACTAAAGTGTTTCTAGGATTTCACCTAACTAGTCTAATTGTATTACCCGTAATTGACCCATGTCCCAATATTATTAATTACTACTAAACCCCTAGATGAGTAGGGTTTACTTTAATTATTTCACAATTCTCTAATTAGAACATTTTTAAGATAATTCATTTTAAGTTAAATTTATTTTAATTACACATATATTTAGTAAATCCTTTAATTTAATCTTTAACAAAGTTTACAATTTAATTTCCTTTATTAAGAACATAATTAATTTAAGAAAAGTATGATTAAACATGATGGGCTTAGGTTAATCCCACCAGATTAACCTTGGCCCAATTACTAGATTTTGATTTCCAAATGATTCCTTGATCACCTCTTGATATAATCCATCCTAGATAGTTCATATAACTATCTAATGTAATTATATACTCCATGAAATGTCTAAGTGTTGAATGTTGGTTATGAAGTCAACATCCTTATTCTTAGTCATTGTCTTGATCCATAGTGTATTCCTCACTATAATATTAATAGTTTAACTCAATGACATTCGATTGTGTTAGTCTAAAAGGATGACTACAACATTCTTGTTGTATTTTAAATCCTTCCTTTAATAAGTGTTTACATTATAAATCCATAACATAAAAGATTTACTACTTGTTTTTCCTTATTTGAAAACCCTAATTCATGATGTCCTTTAAATAAACTCTTGTGAGCTTAACCAATCCGCACCCAAGGTTAAGTCTCATTGTCACTAAGATAAAACCTTATTTTATGACTTAATAATGAAACTATAGTAGCTTCTATATTGGTAACCTCAATGTTTGATCCTTAACTAACACCAAGTTAATTTGCATGAAATGAAACCCTAATAATTCTTCCCATGCACACACAACCACCATATATGCGAGTTAACTCTACCATCTAAGCCATTTGTGGACCTTTGTAACCTATCCCAAATCTCAACCCACCTACACAACCGCATGCACCTGACCCGAACCACTCTTGCCCGAATGGGGTGCTCGGCCGCATGGGGCCCAGCCGAAGATCCTAGGCCGAGCGAATGGCTAAGGCCGAAGGATGATGGCCGAATGAGTGAAGTCAGTGGGCCGACCGAATCACTATAGGACCGACAGAGTAGCCTTTGGGCCGAAAGAGCAACGGGCCGAGCGAATGAGCTGTGGACCGAAAGGGAGGTCGGTCGAATGGCTCATTGTCGAATGGGACTTTGGCCGAACCATAAGTTGACCGAATGTCTTGGTCCGACCGAATGGTGACCAGCCGAAGGAGTTGGGCCGACCGAACGAAGTGATGGTCGAATGAGCTTTGCTTCGGTGGATACCTATTCGGCCGAATGAATGTGGTGTTCATTCGATGAGCTGATGGTGGTCATTCGGCTAGCCGCATCTTCCCCCTATGTGCAGCCACGATTTCGACTTATCCAACTAAGAATCCAAGTGGGGTTTGTTCCTACCTAGTTCTAAGACACCATGGTCCAAAGCCTAAGGGTTAATGAGGGGTTTCACCGGTTCTAAATAGGTTCGAACAAGAGGGTTTTAAAACCCTAAAACCGTGACAAAGAACTCGTTTTTACCTCGATTCAACTGGTTCAAAGCTTAGAACGGTTGTACTTTCGTGTTCTACAAGTTGTAGTGGTCGTTTGGACACCAAGAACGCGAGATTTCGTCAAGAAACGAGTGAGATCTAGATGTGAGAAATTGGAACTTTTTAGAGAGAGAAAGTTCCGGGTTTTTGGTTTTAGAGAGAGAGAGTGAAGAGGTTAAATGAGGAAGATGACTCATTCCGGGTATTTATACCTCGGGTGAGTTCGGGTTCGTTTCGATTGCTCGGTTTCGCGTAAAGGCGTCGGCTTCTCGTTGTTTTCGTAATGAAACCGTTCGGTTTTAAAATAGAACTTATAAAATTATTTTAGGTTGTGATTCCTAATAAATTAACAAAATATCTTCTGTTTATTTTAAATTTACGAAAATATTTAATTTACTGTTTTAAAAATCGAATAGTACAGTCGTCGCTCGTATTCGTTCGAATCGTCACCCGTACGAACACTGCGATAACTATACTTTTCAATATGGTTTTCTAATTATTGAATATCATTCAGAACGTTAAATTTTCAGATGTATTCGTACAGATCGTCACCTATACGAATAATCCGTCGATTTAGCATTCACATAACGACATCCGTTTTGATTTGTTCTGTAAAGCCTCACATACGTTTATACATAATAAAATCCTAACAATTAATCACATGATGGTTCTGTATTGCTAGGTAATTATCTGACCGATGAACCATGTTTCTGAGTTTTGTTTCTGAATCAATTCTGAAATTGTGCTATGATAACATAAAGTGATAATGATATATGAACAACAACTGATATGTGTACTTGCTTTACTATTCATTTTACTGTACCGATCACTGTTCCGGTGACGTTTCCGGCACTGATGTTACAATTTCATTACTAAACTCTCTCTAACCGCAAACGGTAAGGATAGTATCTGGGTGATAGTTGATAGATTGACCAAGTCGGCTCATTTCTTACCGATACGCGAAACTTACCCTGTGCGGAAGTTAGCTCGTATCTACATTGATGAGATCATTAGCCGACATGGCATTCCCTTAAGCATAATATCGGATCGTGATGCTCGTTTCACGACACGATTTTGGGAATCACTTCATGAAGCTTTTGGAACAAGATTGGATCTTAGTACCGCTTATCATCCTCAAACGGATGGTCAAACGGAGCGAACGATTCAGACATTGGAAGACATGTTGAGAGCTTGTGTCATCGATTTCGGTGACAATTAGGATGGCCATTTACCGTTAGTTGAGTTCTCGTATAACAACAATTATCATGCGAGCATTGCTATGGCGTCGTTTGAAGCTCTTTATGGCAGGAAATGTCGGTCACCTATTTGTTGGACCAAAGTCGGCGATTCGCAGATTACTGGTCCTGAGATTATTCAGGAAACGACTGACAAGATCTGCCAGATCCGTGACAATCTGTTAGCTGCAAGCAGTCGACAGAAGAGCTACGTGGATAAACGAAGGAAACCCTTAGATTTTGAAGTTGGAGATATGGTACTACTTAAGGTGTCGCCTTGGAAGGGCGTTGTGCGATTCGGGAAGAAAGGTAAGCTTGCTCCACGATATGTTGGCCCTTTTAAGATTCTTGAACGAATCGGGAAGGTTGCCTATAAGTTGGAACTTCCTCCTGAGCTTAGTAACGTGCACCCGACGTTTCACGTGTCCAATTTCAGAAAGTGCTTAGCTGATCAGGATCTTCAGGTACCACTCGATGACATTCGCGTCATGATTTATCGAAATAGCGGTGGGACGGTGTAGGGTAGGTTGCGATCTACCTCTGCATATGCCCTATACATATGCATATTTCGGTCTATCATGGATGTGTCAGTGACTTGGTTAAGTGGGTTTTGGATTGGGATTTTAATATTAAAGTTAATAAAATAATGGAAATATAATGGGAATTTATTACGCGATGGTGAGGTTACGAACATAACTTAAATTCGAATATTAATTCAGAAATGTTAACTTAATAATATATTCACGTGGGTGTCGATTCAAACGAATATAATTATAAAGAACAATATTATGACAATGATATTCCACAAATCGTAAATCAAGTTGAAATACGATACAAGCGTCGAATTCGCAAAGGTGACGATATTTACGAATACGTACACGAGTAACCTGTTTCGACGAGATAATTAAATAATATCTGACGATAGGGGTGAGCTAAACGGGTTACCTGGACCGAAATTTAAGATAACCGGACCGGACCGAACCCGGCTAAATGTAAAAATAAAAACCGAAGACCGACCAAAGTTAGATGCATCGGGTACTGGTTATATTTTAATCAGGTATATTCGGGTTTACTAAAACCCTAAGACCGATGTCTTCATCACTCTCACTATTCAGTATTCACTTCAGCTCCTCTCCAACATCCAACCTACAACAATCGTCTTTGTTAGCAGCCAAAGTATCACTCACCGGAGATATGATTATGTCTTCTTCCCCACTAACAAATGGAGGTGTTCAGTTCTACCGGCCAACCACCTCCGCCGAAATAGTGGCAGCGTCAAACCAAGAACTCAGAACCAGGTTCCTCTCGAAATCCAAAATTACATGCAAAGGTTTCGCCTTTATCTTCATGAAAGGCAGGGCTAATATTTCTGGTCCCTGGTTTAATCGAAGCTTTATCAACAACAGATCCATTCAAATGAAATCTTAGTGTGTCGTGAAGAGTGTTGTCAAGAATTTGGGCTGAATTAAATTACCTTGGTCACTGAAGCCAATTGTGACAACTAGTACCTCACCGGCCGGCAAGTCCGTACGGTGCGTGTACTTTCTACAGTAACTATGTGTACATACATGTGATTGTAAACAGTGTTTGTGTTAACAGATTCTTAAATCCAAGAAATCGTTGTACGTATTTTTGTGTAAACTTAGATACATTAAGTACAACGTACATTTGAAACTTTAGTTGTGTGTATTTAAGTGAAAACTTAAGTATAATTAACACAACAGATCATGAGAAACAACAGTGTTCAAGTAAACAACAGAAACAAATCGGTTGCGATCTGATATCCATAGATGACAGGAATCAGATGGCCGACATTTCAATGTGAAAACAATGTGATAACAGGATGTTTAGTTGAGTCCGACAGTGAGGAAACACAATTCAAACATAAATTGCAGTGTCGTTTCAGAATAACGAACTGACAGTGTGTTTGCGTGGGTGACGATTCACACAAACAAATCTGTGAGTTTAACGTTCTGAAATGATGACTGGAAAGTAGAAAACAAAATTCAGAAAGCAAAACCATCGTCGTGTTCGTTCGAATGACGATTCGAACGAATACGCGCGATGGTGACGCGATTCGACGAAACAAAACGAAACACGACACGAAACGATTATAATTTTAATTAAATAAAATATTTAACATTTTTACAATTTTGAAACTCATCAAATTAATTAAACTAATCTCTTTATTTATTTATTACAATTTGCGCGTAATTTTCCGGTTACGCGACAAAAAACGCGAACCGAGCAACCGAAACGAACCCGAACACCACACTGGGTATAAAAACCCTAAATGAATTCATTTTATTCATTTATCATCTTCATCCTCTCTCTCTCTAGCTCAAAATCCGGCTACCACCAAAAATCACCATATTTGATCTTTCAAGCACCATAACTCCTTCGTTTCTAGCCCGATTTGAGTGATTCTTTCGCTCACGCGAAGCTCTCGACAAGCTCTACATATAAGTACAGCAGATCTAAAGCTTTGTCCACTGAAATCTGAGGTAAATGAGATTGAATGTCACGAGTTTTAGGGTTTTATGTGGGTTTGTTTAGTCTACATCTTTTCAACCGGCCAAAACCCACCCCACGACCACCACACCTTCGGCAACTGTGCTGGGATGGCATCATTGAGCAAACAACCCAAAGATCCCATGCCCTCGACGGAGATGGTGAGCGGTTCTGGTTAGTAACAGCAGGTCGTGGCCGAACCTGCACATGGGATGCCACTCCCGAACCCATGAGCGACGAACCCTGCGACTGAAACAGCCGAACCCTCATCACCGAGCCATCTCAGTTGGCGAACCCATGTGCATGCCACTCACGAACCTTAGACCATGACACGAACCTCGGTGTCCAGACATGGAAGCAACGAACCCATGGCTGCGAACCTAGACATGCAACCGAGGCTTTTGTGAGCAGGAACGAACCTTTCCCTTCACCGGCGAACCCTGGAGGTCCCACGAACCCTAGCTGAGCCGTGCATCATTACCGAACTCTACCCACCTTAGACGAACCTTGACTCCAAGCCGAACCCACACCCAACGAACCTTAGGGTTCGCTGGAATCATGCGGTTTCCTTGCTTAGTGAACGACAACACAGATTCTGGTGGGCCAATAACAACAGAACGGGCCCAGCAATTTAATCACTTACGGCCCAAGACCCACACTTGATCACAAGATTAAAGTGAAAAACTAACATTTTAGACTATTTAACTATGATAACATGCACTAGATTATCAAGCTAAGTTATTACAATATGACAAAGTTATGGACTTCAATTCACAACACCTAAAACAATGGGTTTGAATGAATTAACAAATGAAATGTTTGAGTGCTAGGTTCAATGAATCAAACCAAGTAAACGGGGCCAAATAAGGATTGAGACTCACGAGTGTTAACCAACTTTAGGGTTAACACCTACATTCACACAAATTACAATAATTCGATACTTACGAGGCAATTACAACATGAAATCAATACAGGATCGTGAAACCAACCGCAAGAATAACAAAGAGCGCGTGTCTTCTTTCTTTAAGCTAAGTCAACCCTACAACAACAAGGTGAGTTCATATGCCCCTTTTACTTTAATCTTTACTGATTTTAACTTTCGGGGCTGAAAAACATGTTTACTTTTATTTATTTAAAAGTCTTGCTTAACATGTTATTTATACTTTGATATAGATAATATTAAACTGTTATTATCGATTATCATTGTATGCATGCTTGTATGATCATGAGATAACAGGGAAACTCTGATGATTATGATAAAGTAATTTCATAATCAATAATACATTTGAATAACATAGTTGTAAGATTATATCTTATAATACATAGTTATTCTACATGAGTAAACAGTGAGACAATTCATATACAAACAAACAATGAGAACTATTACAGTGGAACATGATGACACTTCACAACACATAAATGATTAGAAGATAAAATATCTTCTTAATATCATTTCACATTATAATTGATAAAGTGTGATAAGTAAATCACTTATAACACTTAATCTACACCTTAAAAACATACTATGTGATAGTATGATCGCATTTGAGTATCCACCACCTGCGTCACTTAAGGGTACTAAGACATGTTCTTACTATGGCTTAAGGATTACATGGTGAACATATGGATTTCAAGTGAATGATGATCATGATAACGTAACTTCATGAGGATTCTTATCATTCACACATAATTAACATGATATAATAAGACAAGTTCTTATTCGACTTTGTTAATCACACGAGAACAATCCCACATTGAGGCTTTGGGATCACATGGATTTCAGTAAATGATGATCATGATAACGTAACTTCATGGGATTCTTATCATTTACACATAATTAACATGATGTAATAAGACAAGTTCTTATTCGACTTTGTTAATCACACGAGAACAATCCCACATTGAGGCTTTGGGATCACATGGATTTCAGTAAATGATGATCATGATAACGTAACTTCATGTGATTCTTATCATTTACACATAATTAACATGATGTAATAAGACAAGTTCTTATTCGACTTTGTTAATCACACGAGAACAATCCCACATTGAGGCTTTGGGATCACATGGATTTCAGTAAATGATGATCATGATAACGTAACTTCATGGGATTCTTATCATTTACACATAATTAACATGATGTAATAAGACAAGTGCTTATTCAACTTTGTTAATCACACGAGGACAATCCCACATGGAGACTTTGGGATCACACGGTGGAATAGAGGTGAATGGAATGCATTGTAATCTGATTACGTGAGGATTACAATGGATTTCATTTGGGCTCTATACGTTGCATTGAGATTACATTGCAAACAGTTAACTAACACTTTTAATATTCAAAAGTGAAACATCAATTAACCCCACAAACTATAGAATAATTCAAGGAAACAGATTGAAAATCTAATATCCTTAACACATATATTGGTTATCAATACTTCGGTTTGATAATTACAACGTTATCATATTATTATTCTATACATGAGAACGCAGGTGATCAAAGAAGAGATAAACATGTGAATTGAGAGTGGAAATCAATAGTTGTATTGCAAGTAGTGTGGAGTTCTAGTGGTGTTGTGGTGGGATGTTGGCTAGGTCTTAGTTCCCTTACATATGCCCTATATATAAGCAACACTACTAGGATGATATAGTACTTGTGACTATAACTATTGAGGAGCCATTGGATGAACAAGTGAATCAGACAATCATACAAGTAACATATTATCATTGTGAATGTGCATGTGAATGAATCAAGGTTTTACATTAACTTAATTATGAACTCACCAACCTAGTGTTGACTTTGTTTAAATACATGTTTCTCAGGTGATGAACAGGTGTAGATACTTTCATGCAAGGATTTAGCTAGTGGACTTTTAGAAGACCTAGCTTTATTTTGTGTTGCATGCTTTTGGGAACAAGAACATGAATCATCTTTTGTATATCTTGTACATATACAAGATATAGTTACATTGATTCTTTTTGGGAGATTTACTTGATTAAATTATGAACGATACTGTGTAATTTAATCTTGTAATTCTATATCATGGATGTGTTAGAAATTTCTCATTTATTTATCATGTGCTATGTAAACAATCTGATCATTTGATTATCACTCATGATATCGCGCCCCGGGAACCTTCCGCCCGACGGGAAAACACGATCCGTTCCCGCCGGCCTGGGGTGTGACACCAATCGATTCACAAAATCACAACACGAGAAGTGAATTTGGCAGGTACTAGCAGTGTTTTTTGGTTAAATTAAATGGAATCCTTATCTGTAGTTCATAAGACTACGTAGGTTTTTATGTTTAAATCAATTGTTCGGTCCGGTCCTAATTTTCGGGTTATATTTTAAAATGCCGGGTACCCGACCCGAACCCGAATAGGGGGTATTCCAGGACCGAAAACCGCACCTAAATAGTCAAACGGTTTCGGTTACCGGTTTTTCGGTCTTGTTCGGTTACCCGGTAAAGTGCTCACTCCTATCTGACGATATTAAATTTATAATAATAAATAAATAAACAATAAATTAAAAACGTTTATTAGGACTCATAACCTAAAACGAAAACGAGGGAATTATTTTATTAAATAATTAATTTAACGAAAATAAACGGAAACATTTTATTTAAACGATTTTTAGTTAAAATCATCTTATTATAACCAAACATAATTATTTGAAAGAATTTGTGTTTAAATATATCTTTCGAACAAAACCGAGCGTTTCTGTAACATTATCGTGATAAAAACGAGACTGAACGCTGGAAAATGGAACGCGATATAAAGAAGAAGCAAAGCTTCTTCTTCCTCATTTTCTCAACTCTCTCCCCCCTGTCTCTCTCCGAACTTTGATTTTCGTCACCTACACACACGCACCTAACTTCTCTCTAGCTTTTCTTCTCCATTTCTTAACCGATTCGCAAGATCTTGGTGTCCAAACGACCGTATGATCGACTAGAACAAGATTCCACGAAGAAATCTCAAGCTTAGTCGACATTGCAAGGTAAATCTGAAGCTCTATTCACGGTTTTGTTCATAATCTCGAAACCTCTAACATATTGATGCTCTAACCGAACCAAACACTTAGAATTACTAAGATAAATTTAGTAAATCATGTAGAATCTCTAGAAACAAACTTGTAACATAAACAATGCAAAGGATAGGAGGGTGAGCTGTGGTTCGTGACCCAGCTAGATCGGCCGAACCCTCATGGTTCGGGAACAGGAGGTCGGCGAACATGTGTCATCATGAACGAAACTTGCATTGCAAATCTAAGAACCGAACCTAGGTGGCCGAACCCTGGGTGGGGCGAACCATTGGGTACCGAACCCCTGCAACTCAGCCGAATCTCTCATGCAGCGAACCCTCACCCATGTTGCTAAGGTGGCCAAACCTTGTCATGCTATAGGCGAACCCTTTAGGTGAACCAGGGAGTACAACAGCCGAATCATGGAACAGATTGGGCCGAATCCATGGCAGCAAACCTGCATGGGGTGTGCGAGCCTTAGGGTAACCGAACTCTCTTGCTACTGCCGAACCCTAGATTAAACGAGCCTTTTGTGTTAACTTGGCCTAACCCTTCCTGATTAATCAACTGAACCTTGGGGCTAAATTTTGATAACCGAACCTTAGGGGAGCCGAATTCATGATGGGCCGAACCTAGGACATTGCGAGTCTTAGTGGGCCGAGCCTATAGGTTAGTTATTCTCAAACCAGAGCAACGAACCTTAGGACCTTTAAAACATTAACAGCCAAACCCAAGGGGTTCGTGGCACTGCATAAGCAGCGAACCTATTGGGCTGAAGGTGAATAAGTTAAGCATTGACAAGGGATGGGCTTCACAAGTTGTTAAAAATCATGAACCACCTAAGACTATGCATGCATGAGAAATTCTAAGTCACCGTCTTTTTGATTGATAATATAGGTTGATAAGATTTGAGGTTATACATAATGTGAACACTTTATAAAAATAATTTAAATATAAAATCCGTAAATCTAAAATGGATTGTTTATAAAATTAGATTATAGTGGTAGACTAAATTGATCATGCATGTATGTATGCTTAGGTATGTATATGATTAGGATTGTCACCATAGAGTATACATATCTATGGAAATACATTTATAACGTCACAACTAGTTTATTATTATTAAATAATTGGAACTAGTGAGTCTAAATTATATATTAATTATGAACACTTATAGGATGTATTGAGTAAATCATCTTAACTTAGATTTAATAAACTAAGTTAGTAAAATGCTCTGGGGTTTAAAGTAAACCTACATGGATACTCAATAATAACAAAACGTATATACTTATGAATACGAAACACACGGTAATTACAGGTTGTTGAGTTGTTGTTGATTTCACATACGCGAGCGCGCATAATACAAGAATACTGATTCTAAGGATTCAGGTGAGTTCTCATAACCTCCCTTTCTTTTAAACTGTTTTGTTTTAAACTCGAAGGCGAGACATGTATACCAAATTTTAAATATTATTTTTGATAACACATGGATGATACCTGTTTATCAAAATGATATTCATAATATGGATTATCATGGATTAATATTAATTAATATAACTCCGCGTGATATTGCTGATGACTTCGGTTATCCGCAATGATCACATGTATTGTCACGTGTGTTAACACAATTCCATGTATCGTTGTGTTGACTACGGTCATCCGAAACGATTACATGTATTGTCACTTGGATTATCACAACTCCGTGAATCATTGCCTTTGACTTTGGTTAATGGCAGTGTTTTCATGTATTGTCACGTGGATAGCTTCCACTCCATGGATCATGTCTTTAACTTATGTTAATTACATAATTTCCATGTATTGTCACATATACTCTTGAGAATATTGTTGTTGAGTTTGGTTGAATGGTTATATGATTGATTATCTATTATTGCCTATGATTATCTATGATTAACTATGATTAAATTGATTATGTGATTATGTGTTTGTTTGAATGTTGACTGTTGTGTTGGGATATGTGTTGGATTATCACGCATGTATTCTTGTGGATTTTCTCAGGAAGATCATAAGATTTTATACTCATTTTTATCAAAACGTTTTATAAAACCTTTTTCAAACACAAACTTTTAAACTCATTTTATAAAACACTTTTAAGAATAAAAACTTATGATTACTCACCAACTACTCCGTAGTTGACACTTGATTTTCTTATATGTTTTAGGTGATGAAGCTAAGTAGGTTGATGAAGATGAATTCACCCTTTTGGACAACATCACATAGGATCTTGGACTTAGCTAAAATTAACTGAAATTCTGGCGACTAGAGTTTAGTTGGTTTAGCTAATTCTTTTGTGTAATTGATGTATTTCATTCATGATAGACATGATTTTTGTGTAATTAATTTGGTTGGTTGAATGTTATGTGATGATTTAATTTAGATGCCCACGAGCTTTTGAACAATCTACACATCCCTCGTGGCATCCCGACGTTTCCGCCATCGGTCGGGGTGTTACAAGAACAGATGACTTCAACTCTATTGAGTGATAGCCAATCCATCCCCATGATGATGTCGAAACCGCCCAACTCCATCGGTAACAAGTCGATGGTAAATGTGTGATCTGTGAGTGTAATTGGGCAGTTCCTAAGTATAGTGGTAACTGTAACTTGCTTTCCGTTCGCTATTTCGATAATGTAGGGGGAGTCTAAAGTTTCCTCAGTAAGACTAAGTTGTCTTGCAAAATCAGATGAAATAAAACTCTGGTCTGCACTAGTATCAAATAGTATAAATGCATAAGAGTCATGTAAAATAAATGTACCAGTGACCACATTAGGGTCTTGGCGTGCAGCATTGGCTCCGATAACGAAGGCTCGTCCTCGAGGTGCTTGTGCTCCTGGTTACACTCTCTTTGGACAGTCGCGGGAGAAATGACCCACTTCCCCACAGTTGTAACAGCCTCTGTTGTTGTTGTTGTTGTTGTTGTTGTTGCTGCCTGGATTCTGTGGTGGTGGTGGAGGTAGTGCTCTTGTTGTAGTGTTGGTAGCCTGATTTAGAGCAAAACGGCATCTTGCAACCCAGTGGCCAAATCGACCACAATTAGTTCATTTCCTACATTGAGCAGTAGGAGGATGATGATACTTGCAGTGAGTACACTGGGGATGCTCTCCCCCATAGTTCCTGAGTGCAGGATTGACATGTGCTGCAGGTGCTTGTCTCAATGGAGTAACGGCTGCATAGTTTTTAATGACCTTTTGTTTCTTCTTTTGGTGGTAAGGCTTCTTTGTTGTTGCTTCCTTAGCTTTTCCCGCATCATCTTTTAGAACTCCAGACTTTACCATCACATTGGTAAGTTTAGCTGAAAGGGAGATGGCTGACTCCAAAGTAGCAGGATACGCAGCCAATACAATGCTTTGAATACAAGAAGGTAATCCTGCTACGTAACGATCAATCAACTTTTCCAATGTTCGCACCATCTCTGGTACCAAAGCTACCAATTCATGATAGCGAGTGGTAAAGGTCATATGATCGGCTCCCTTCATCACATGGTTCGAGAGCTCAATCTCTAGTTGTTGCAGTTCGTGTTTCGGAAATAACTCGTTCCTCAGGAGGAGTTTAAATTCTGCCCAAGTCATTGCAATTGCTTCGTCTCTTCCCTTTGCTCTGATCTGAGCATTCCACCATGTCAGTGCTCGCTTACTAAATGATCCAGCTGCATAGCGAACCTTGTGGTGTTCTGGACAACTGCTTATGTCCAAAGTGTTCTCGATCTTTTCCAGCCATTGAATTAATCCAACAGCTCCTTCAACTCCAGTGAAGCTAGGGGTTTGCATCCTACAAAGGACTTGTAGGAGCAATCTGAAGTGTGACTAGTGTTTCCACTAGCCTCTCCGGTAGTATGGCCAGAAGTGTTGCCATGTCCCTGAATCCGGTTGATCATTTCTGGAATAACATCTTTCAGTTGGCTTGTCAGTTGGGTGCTCAGGAATGTCGCCAAGGCAATAGTGGCAGGCTCAATAATTGGACCTGCATTCGGGTTCGGAGGAGGAGGTGGCGGTGGTGAATCTGGTGGTGATGGAGTAGAAGAGTGTGGTGCAGAATCTGGGTAGTAGGTACAGGAGTCGGTTGTCTTCTAGGCGGTATTCTGATCATAACCAAAAGAATTTGGTTAGTGCAGTGATCGAATGCAGAAGACACAATGCAAACTTAAGTCTTAGGTTCTCTACATGAGGGTCCCTAAGTTATAGTCTAGGACAAACCATTTAAGTAATGACCTATTATTCTCTATAACCTTAAGCTCTGATACCAATCTGTCACACCCCGAGCCGGCGGGGTTGGATTGAAGTCCCCGTCGGGCGGAAGGTTCTCGGGACGCGATATCGTGAGTGATAATCATAGTGATCAGATTGTTTACATAGCATCAATGTTAAGAAAAACTAAAGCACAATCAAACATTAAACTAGGATTACAAAGTTAAATTACAATATCAAAGTTCAGTAATTTAACTAAGTAAACCTATCAAAATAATCAAATGTTTCTATCTTGTAAATGTACAAGATATCAAAAGTGATTTGTATTATCCACAAAAGATGTGCTTCCAAAATCAACTAGGTCATCTATCTAGGCCACCCAGCATGCAATCCAATAATCATAGCTTAAACATGTTCTTCACCTGAGAAAGCATGTAAGAAAAACAAAGTCAACACAATGGTTGGTGAGTTCATAAAGTTTCTAAGTTTAAAAATAGCTTTAGCAAACCTCTTTCGGTAAAACCTTAACCTCATTAACTCCACATATAATATCCAAATCGGTATGCTTATATATAGGGCATACCCCTGAGTCGAGCCTACAACCCGCCCAGACGCCGTCCCACCACATACTAATCCGCATATGACACTGTTGTTAATAATAATTAAGCCTTTTACCTACCATTCAACCCATTCCTCATCATAGCTTTTGTTTTCTGTATCAAAGTTTACAAGTCTATGGCATACATAAGTATTAGCTTCGATATAGTTTAACAAAGCATTATAGTTTCACACGCACATAGTTTATCTTTCCCTAATCTCATGCGTGAGTACAAGCTCTGCTATAGCAGAAGTTTAGCAATTACGTAGCTCACGGCTAGATACAAGCTCTGCACTAGCAGAAGTTTAGCAATTACGTATCTCATACATAGACACAAGCCATGCATACACAAACAATCCAGCAATTACATATCTCATATAAGCAGACAAAAGCTTTGCACTAGCAGAAGTTTAGCAATTACATGTCTCTTATATAGATAATAGCTTAGCCTCGTCATGGTTTAGTTTTAATCCAGCAATTACATACCTCATATAAGAAGACAAGAGCTCTGCACTAGCAGAAGTTTAACAATTACATGTCTCTTATATAGGTAATAGCTTAGCCTCGTCATGGTTTAGTTTACATGTATCTCAATACATAGGTACAAGCTCTGCACTAGCAGAAGTTTAGCAATTACGTAGCCTATGATTAGATACATGCACAGTGTTTCACGCGCAAATAATAGTTTCAAGCATACACGTATAGTGTCATCATGAATTCCATAGCATAATCATCAAGTCTCCAGTTTAAGTATATAGTTTCTAACATAAGCATTAAGTCTCACGTTTAAGTATCTCGTTTCAAGCATAAGCATCAAGTCTCAAGTTTAAGCATCTCGTTCAAGCATAAGCATCAAGTTTGTAAAATAAATATCAAGTTTATAGCTTCTCAAAGTATACTAGTTTCCAAGCATAAGCCTTATTGTAAGCATTATGTTTAAGGTTCAAAAGCATTAAATAACATTTCAATAGTTTATGAAAATGTTTAGCATGCTTCTCAGTCCCGAAGTAAAACAAATAAGTTTGAAAAGGGAAAAATGAACTCACCTTGCGTCTGTAGTAGTTGACTATGTAAAACAAGAATACGCACACTCTTTGTTTGCACTTGTTGTGATGATCACGATCCTGTATTGATTTCATAGTGTTTGTAGTTGATAAGCATTTGTTTGTAAGAATTCGTTGTGTATAATTGTTAGTGTTAGCCCTAAAGTTGGCTAACACTCGAAAGTATCACTCATTATCCGGCCCCGAATGTCATCATGTTGCGCAAAATATTATTTACTTTTGTTTATTAGTTTACCCATTCTCCACTTTAAAGTTCGATTCAATCTTCATACTTTATGAAATAAAACCTTGGGTCTTTACATTAATCACCTAATAATCTTGTCATCGCCATTGTAATATTCAAAATAATAATTCACATATAAGTTTGTCGTTTATGGTTAAATCTAACGTTAGTTTGTGAGTCCTTTACTTTCTTTGAATCCATTGGGTCGGATAACTTATTGGATCAATTGTTATATAGTTGGGCTTAGTAAGTATATGTGTGTGGGTCGTTTAGGTGTATTGGGCCAATTAACAGTGGGCCGAACCCCTAAATTGTTTGGGCCGTAGGTTATAGATATGGGCCATATAGATCACGTGGGCTAGGACCTGCATGTATATGGGCCGATGGTTGATTATTGGATTGAGAATGGACCGAATTGGCTTTGGGCCAAACAATAAGTGGCTAGATAATGTTTCCAGCGAACCATAGGGTTCGTGTGAGCCAAGGTTCGGCCACTCATGATGCAGCCCAAGGATCGGTGGGGTTGGGCTGGTGGTTTGCATGGTTCGGCTGCGACATGAGGTTCGCCGAGGATGTCTACGTTCGGTCAACAAAGGGTTCGTGAATTATCATGGAGGGTTCGGCTATGGTTGGTCCGTATAGGGTTCGGGTGACCAAGAAAGGTTCGGGACATGCTGATGGTTCGGTGATGGCCGGAGGGTTCGTGGCTCTTAGCAGGGTTCGGCTATATACAAGGAGGTTCGTGGTGCATGGAAGGTTCGACCCAACCTAGATGGTTCGCAGCCATGCAAAATGGTTCGGCCACCATGTGGCTTAGCAGGTTAGTGAATGGCACCATAGGGTTCGGCTGTGGCTGTGGCTCACGAACCCTGGTTCTAGCATCTTCATCTCCATCGAATTCATCAACTACTAGCCCTGATTCGTGCTGAGGAGAGTTGCTAAGGTGCGGGACTCGAAGGGTGATGCAAAGGACCGGCTAAGGTTATTGTAATCAAAACGAAAGTGAAAAACCCTATAATTCTGAACCTTCAAGCTTGTATATCTCGATTTTGACCGGAAGAAACCTCAGATCTGCTGTACTTTCATGTAGAGAACGATCGTAGCTTCGTGTAGACACCAAAAACTCGTGATTTCGTTGAGAAATGGCCACGTTCTTGAACTTTGAAGTTGGAAACTTAGAGAGAGAAGGGGAGGACGGCTTGGGAGTGTCAAGAGAGAGAGGGTTTGTGTAAAATGAGAAAAATAGCCTCATTCAAGGCTTATATACCCCGGTTGTATTCGGATTCGTTTCGGTTGCTCGGTTCGTATTTTCGTCGCGTTTCCGGCTCTTTACGCGCGTTTCTCGTAAATTAATTAAAAAAAGTTTATTTTAACTATTTAGATGGTATTTAATTCTAATAATTATTTTAAATTTCGTTTAATTAATTTATTTATCGAATTTCATTATTTTTTTTACGCATTTCGTTTATTTATTCGCGAATTTGTAAAATAGTTTTGTTTAATTTTATTTAATGATAAGTTTCAAAATTGTAAAATAGGAAATATTTTTATTTCCTTAAATTTATGATCGTTCATTTCGTTTCCGTTTCCGTTTCGTTTCGTCAGAACGCGTCGCCATCGCGCGTGTTCGTTCGAATCGTCATTCGAACGAACACAACGATGGTTTGGCTTTCTGATTCTTGTTCTCTACTGTTCAGTCATTATTTCAGAACGTTAAACTCTCAGAATCATTCGTACAGATAGTCACCTATACGAATAATCCGTCGGTTTAGCATTCCGTAACAACAACCGTTATAGTTTCGTTCTGTTTAACCTCACATACGTTTATACACAATAGTATCAAATCAAGTATCTGTGTTTCCATATTGTGTTGTCTGATATGTTTCTTACTGTTAAACCCTACGGTTTTAAATCAGATTTCAGACAATCGTATAATAGCCTACTGTTAATCACAATGTATCAATAGTACAAACATAGTTTCACATAATGTGTACCTGAGTTACTGTACAAGTTACTGTTGCAATCACTGTTCCAGCTCGCGTCCGGCACTGATGTTACATCTATTGTGTTCATAAGTAAAACAACTATCTAACTTTCCAAACATGTCAAAACATAATATATTCCAAGGCTATGTATACTCATTAATCCTCATCACTTCATGTAAGCATCACATATGCGCTACATAAACAATTAACACCATCACCCCTACATCACTCTACGTAGGCACCACATGTGTTATCATCACCGCCTCATCACTCCATCAACCCTCCTCTTTTTCCTGTCTCTTCTTCTTCATGTCATGACCATGGTCACGTATTTGAGCCCTCACGCCCCTTTCACGCCCTTTTGTAGTGGGGAAGGGCACCATAGGGACGTGACTCATGCCCCTCACGCCCACTCACATACCACTACACATGACCTAAACGAAACATAAAGTACCAAAGGCTGGATGGTCATATCAACAGACGCATAGGAAAACACTACAAGCACAACTATCAAAATCCGTTCCTTAGGCAAGCAAAGCCACAATGCAATGTCTATCTCCAAGTTATATTAAAGCCTAAATTTGAATTTCAATGAATCGAATTTCGAATAACTCAAATATTTCCAATCGAATAGTTTCGAATTTGAATTTTTGAGTAGAATTCGAATTCGACTTGAATTCAAATTAAGTTCTAATAAAGGAATTCGAATTCGAAATTCAAATTCAATATCAAATTCGAAATTCGATTGTATTCACATTAAAAATTTGTTATCGAATCAAATTTGAGTTGATTTGATTTCAATTTACTTAAATAATTTGTCTAAAGTTATATTTATGCAATTAATGCTAACTTTAAACATCAAAACATAAAAGAATTAAAACCTTAAGCAAATAACTCTATTATAAAGTTCATTTTTTACATATATTAAACTAGCTATATATATAATAAAAATATATACATATATAAATATTTATAATTCGACTTTCGAATCGAATCGAATACGAATGTGAAAATTTGAACCTAATTTCGAATTGGTGATTTTCGAATTAAAATCGAATCGAATTTCAAGTGTTTAGAATTCAATTCGAAAAATGAAACCCCTGATACAAAGTTTAGTTTTTATATATACTAAACTAGTTATATGTATGATAAAAATATGTACGTATATAAATATTTAAAATTCGAATTTTGAGTCGAATCAAATTGAAAAATTCAAATTTGAAATTCGATTCAAAATTCAATATCAGGCATTCGATTCGAGTCAAATTCGAATCAAATTTCGAATTGGTGACTTTCGAATTAAAATCGAATCGAATTTCAAGATTTCGAATCCAATTCGAAAAATGAACACCCCTATTTAATTATGCTCATCAATATTACGCAACTACAATTAAACTTGTTTTGGTAACAAACCGATGATCTGACGATTAAAACTCAGAGATTATTAATCGGTAGGGACACTTTTGTTCATTTAGTTAGTTGTTAGAGACTAAAGACCCTCATGAAACTTCATGCACACTCATGTAATTAAGATTCATATTTATATAAGTAGTGAATGTTTATGTATCTTGTTCATTATACAATCATTCACGATCCAAAATTGCATATAGTGAAATTTATTTAACTTGAGTCTAGCTTATACAGTATAGTAACTAAAGGTGCACAAACCATTTTTTTAATCGGTTCCATTATGGTTAACAAAGTCAAGAACCGGTTTTAGTTTGGGTTTTAACTAGGTAAATGTTGAACCAGTTCTTGTAATTCCGTAACTGTTTTCTCAAAGAAACCAAAACCGTCTGTACCTGCCAGTTTGGGGAGGAACATGTTTTTTTTGCTGGGTTTATAGCAGGATTAAATACTCACATTCCAGTTACTTTTTATTCCCAATTATAAATCTTAATAATCCTATGAGCTTCACTTACCAACTTCTTATAACATATAGTGGTGTAGTTCAAGGTATGTATACAAAACTAACCGAGTTGATAGAGGTAATGCCTCTTAGAAAGAGATGTCATTGGTCCTGCGAATTTAACCTACTGGATGAGGTTTCGCCTTGTGACCGAAAGGTCCTGGGTTCAAGCCCTGCCAGAGGCTATTTAAAGGACATTCAGGTGAGGGAAGGAATCTTGAGTTTAATCTCGGGTTCTGGACCAATGGGGGCAAGGGTTTACAGGGGTTCCCGCACATCTGGTGTGGCCGCGTCTTACTTCTGCCCGGTGGACCCTGTTAAGATAACATACGTGGTATGTAGGATCATCGCCGTTCAAAAAAAAGAGGTGTCATTGGTAAAAAATCAAGCAAGAGAAGATTAATTTGGAGTAATTTAGAAATATGTATCACTTTGTGTGTGTGTATTTGCCCAGTAAACTCCGCTTGGGATTAGGGATGGCAAAAAAACCCGCACCCGACGTGTTTACCCGAAACCCGCTACATATGGGACGGGTATTCCCAAACCCGATGGGTATTGGGCCGGGTATGGGATCAATTTTTCAAATTTTCGCGGGTATGGGACGGGTTTGGGATTTGTTCATATACCCGTTTACCTGGCCAGATTACCCGATTATATATACATGTTTACCTGATTATAAATACCCATTTATATATATTTGAAGTAGATAGAATTGTTTTTATTCTTTTTAAACTTTAGAAATTGTTCTTAGAATTTGTTTCTTTTTTTATCTTTGTTTTTTTTGAACCATTTTGGTAATTATCATTTTTTGGTTATATTGAACGATGGTAATCAACTTATGACATTTTGAAATTTCATGCTATTTGATATATTAATAGTTTGTTGTTGTCATATTTAACATATAGTTTTTGGTTATAAAAAATAAATTTATTTTTGGTTACCCAATACCTGGCGTGATTTAAGCCAGTTATTCTCAATGAGTATATTTAGCCAAACCCGCTGGGATACCCGATACCCGACAGGAAAATACCCGATAGATACCCGATGGGTTTCAGGACGGGTATGGGACATAATTTTATAAACGAGTATGAGACTGTGATTACTCAAACCCGGCCCAAACCCGGCCCATTACCATCCCTACTTGGGATCATCCTAGCAAACAAATCACTCTTCTGCTCGAAAAACAAAGCATGATAACATGGCCTGCCCTGGAGGAAACCCACAACTAAAAATACTCACTGACTCAATCATATTTGTTCCAGACGAGACTCCAACCTCAAACTTGAGTTTCCTATTAAGATGCATCTAGATATTTCACAGAAACGTTTAAATCTTTGGTTAGGAACTTGGTTATTTCTTGCATTTTAGCTTTAGTTTCAATAGTTGTATGTACATGTCATAAACCAGTTAACAAATTTAGATTGTATAGCTAGTTTTAACAATATATGTGTACGGTTATCTTAAACTTACCCATTAACAAGATATATGCATTGTGCTACCTTGTAATTAATCTAGATAAACTAACATGAACAAAGAGATCGTGAATTCGAACTAGTGGTGTATATATATACTCGTTTGTAGCGGATTCGATTGGGCAGTGACAAAGGTACTCGATGTATGAAGAGGCTCGATAGTTGTACCAGTATCGGTCGAATGTAACAGCAACAAGGAGAGTACCGATGGTTTACAAAGTTGTTCATGGGTGGCGGAAATGTGATTCGTTGTTTAGATGGCAAGTAAGAATAACGACTAATATATCTCGTTATTGTAAAACAACAACTTTGTGTTATTTTTGTTAAGCAAATAATTTTGCTTATTTTTGCATTTTTTTTTTTTTAAATTTTGGAAGTAGGCTGAAATGCTGAATTGAAAATGTCTATATTGAATGGTTTCTATCAAGGCCCTTTTGATGTATCTCTTGGGCCTCTTGGGCCTGGTGCTTCATTGTACTAAATTTGATCCACCTTTGATAGAGGTGAGTGGTGACGGTTCCAGACTTCCAGTTTTAAATTGGTTTTATATGATCAACAGAGTGAAGAAATAGCACTGCTTAGGAAAGGATAATTTGAAAACAACTTATTTGTGAGAAAAACATGAAAACAAGGCAAAAATCATGTAAAAAAACGTATTTTTTTGATTTTTTTTACAGGTTTGTAACACTATTAGGCGCATTTTTATAAAAAGATCATAAAAAACGACAACTAGATATTTTTAAAAAAAATATTTTGTAAAACATATGTAACAAAACATTAAAAAAATTCATCAGATCTGACGCAACGTTACGTATGTTTTACATGGGTTTATAAAATATATTTTTTTAAAAATATTTACTTGGCACTTTTTTGATTTTTTTTAATAAAAATATGTCCAATAGTGTTACAAACCTGTAAAAAATTTTCAAAAAAAAATGTTTTTTTACATGATTTTTTCTTGTTTTCATGGTTTTCTTACTAAAATGTGGTTTTATTTTATTAATTCCATATATATATAGGGGACGGTTAACGTACATATTGGTGTTAACGTGCTAAACGTAGGAAGCCATAGGAACGCGCCATGTGTCATTAGGGTAAAGGGTATTATGGTCCATATAAAATTACAGACCGTGATTTACAAAATTATAGACTGACATTTAACACACATAATCACGGACCATCGGATAATCACAGACCAATAATTACGGACCACATTATATAACAACCACAGACCGTATTTTAACACACATAATCAAGGGCAAAATCTATAATCACGGACCAATAATCACGGACCACGTTATATAAAAATCACAGACCGTCATTTAACATGCATGATCAAAGGATCAACTGAATAATCACGTATCAATAATTACGTACCAAGCGTAAAAATCACGGACCACGTATAAAAAAACTTATAAAACTATAACAATACTATACTCAAATTAAAGATAATAAAATTCTCAATTTTATGGTGTAATTTTTTTAAAAAAATAATAAAGCATGTAAAAGTTATTTAATTTTTAAAAAACGAGTGGAACTTGTTGTAACATTATAAAATGTGATTGTTTCCTCTTTTGCCCTTCCAGTTATATTTTACACTTATTTTGTGGAAAAAGTTGTATAAAGTGGGGACCACTAAATCTTAACCATTGATTAGTCTGATTAAATGGTCCAGAATCCATCCTACGTTTAGTATGTTAAGAAGCATATGTATTTGATCCGGCTCCTATATATATACGTGTGTAATTAGGATTGGGTGCCACTTGCAATTCACACTTTTTATCTAGAATTTTGAGCATGTACATAGTTCCTAAACTTTGCTCGCAAGGGTTAACATAATATAATCACAAGTAAAAAATAACTGATAAGTGCTCCGAACCTTAACATGTATAACTGAGACAGATTTTAACCAATGATTAGAGGTGAAGCTTTTGAAGGGCCTGAGGTGCCCCGACCTAAGCCGGTTTTCTGCTCAGAAGGGTTGATTCAGTACTATTCACCAAAAAATTTTACAGATATTAAGTCATGTCTCCTTTGTTTTTATTTCTGAAAATCTTTCGGCCTCTTAGGGTTTATTTTCAAGCTCCATTACTGCTGATGATTATAGTTATGCTAAGTCATTAGATGCCAACCCATTCAGTTATTGTCATGGTTAAGTCAAGTCATTAACCGGCTTTAACTGAGCCGATTATTGTATATTTGCTTTCGTTCTTTTTAATACTTCTATCTTTGTGTGTGTAGAAGAATTTATTGTGTAAGTCAAGTATAAAAATATAAAAGGTGTGTCATAACTTTTTTATTTTTTGTTTGCTTATTTTCGATTACTCTAAAGTCCTAAACTTCACTCAAATTTTCATCTTTCAAAAAATATTTCTAATACAAGCTTATTTATAAGTTTTTCTTGTTCTTTCATTAATTTTATTATAAACCAAATTTAACTTAAACCAAACCATAGCCGGTTAATAGTTAACCATCTAATTCGTAATGATTATGAGTTTGGATTTAAAATTAACTGAAATATCGGTTTTGGACTTTTGGTTATGAAAATGACCATAACCTCACTGAATAATGTTCGTTCCTACTCATGGACTAAGTTTAATAGGGGCCGGGGGCGACCACCCACTCTTTTTTCCGTCCATATTGTTATTTTTCGATTGAAAGCTTATTTTTTGTTTAAATTATTAGTTTTGCCCTCTCGTTTCAAGAATTTAAAATATAATATAATTCTTATAAATTTCAGCCCCTCTTTCAAATCATTCAAGCCCTCTGTCAATGCTCCAACTTAGCTTGGCATTTTTTTTTGTACATGAAATCATATGGTATGAGCTTCGCGGAAGCTTCTTGAAGGTTGGCAGTTTTGATAATTTTAAACGTGTCACATGGGGAGGTTATATCAATTATTTTTTTTTTTTGAGTAATAATAATAGTAATAATAATAAAGTTATACGTGGCAATACATCCATGTGGAGTCGACCAGGTTAATATGTGTATGATTAGAGCATCTGCACCCGGTCGTTCTTAGCCATCTGCGGCAGCTGATGTGGGCATCGATGATAAATATTGATAAGAGCAAAATTATTAAAAAATATCTTTATACACATTTAAATGTCGAATAAACAAAAATAATAATAAAAAATAAAAATATAATACTAATATTATAATAATAAAATAATTATAATATAATAATATTAAATTACAATATTACTATAATAAAAATAAAAATATAATAATAGTATTATAATAATAAAATAATTATAATATAATGTTATTATAATAATAATATTAAATTACAATATTACTATAATAAAAATAAAAATATATTAATAGTACTATAATAATAATAATAATAATAATAATAATAATAATAATAATAATATAGTACTATAATAATAATAATAATACAAATATTATAATATTAGTATAATAATATAATTATAATCTAACTTTTAAGATTTTTAATCGTTTACGTTTATGTTCGGGTTTTTTTAAGATTTTACGACTAAGTGAGACTTATATGTACAATTAATGTGATGCAGAATTTTATTTGTTTACTATCGTTTTTGTGTTTTACTCTTTAAAGTTTTACAGCGCAGTGACAACTTTATGTTATATGAGTATCAAATTTTGAGATCACGTTTTTATTTAGTTAAATGCAGGTTTACTGCTGCAAATCTGCAATGCACGCAGTAACCCCTAGTTATCAACAACTCAAAAACTAAAAATACATTTTACATATTAAATTATTTTAAAAACATACATTAAGTTAATTTAAGAAAATAATTACAAATCCAATTAGTTTAACACTGTTTTAGGAATATTGATTGTACATCTAACATAATAAATTACAAGCAAAAGCTTTAATCACCAAATGAACTCGCTATCTATATAAACATTGATTTATCGACACAAATAACCTACAATTGTTTATTTACGTCAAAAATGTGGATCTAGCCCTAAATTGCACAAGCTGTTTATGCTCATCAGATTTAACATACATTTTTACGCATTGGTTCATTTTCATTTATATTTTATTATTTATCTCTCCTATTAAATAATAATATTATTTTAGACAATTAGATTATATTTATGTTTTATCTATAACTTTTTTAATCCAAAATTTTGTTTGTTATTAAATAAAATGTTTAAAAGTTCTATAATTTCTATATTATCATTACTAATTATTATTTATTAAATCCGTGTATGCACGGATTTTTAACTTAGTCTATATATAAATCTATATTATATAATAAATAAAAGTTTACATGACACATTTCATATTTATAAACCATGTAAATTTGATTTTTCTATTTCTATTTAGAAAATACTTGATCGTTTGTTTTTTTAGGTAAAACTATCTCCGTACGAAAAGAAAGAAAAAGCGAACGTGAAACGGTCACTGACCGGCCGGACACCTACCACCGCAACCACCGCATCCGCCGGCCGGTCACTGCTTTCTCCGGGTAACATCTCCCTCCTCTCCCCCCTCTTCTCTTCTCTTCTCTTCTCTTCTCTTCTCTGTATTCTCTTCTCTCTTCTCGGACCGGCCGGTCGGAAACCACGCAACCTAGACCTTCGCTATCTTCTCTTCTCTTCTCATCTCTTTCTTCTCTGTCTTTCTCCTGGTCGAACCACAACGGAAAACCCTAACACCTAGACTCGGCCGGAAAACCCCAAACTCTAACCAGATTATCGTGACCTATCTACCAATCCTTCTCTCTTCCTCTCTCTCTCGACCCCTCTATCTCTCTATCGGTTGCTCGCCTGCACTCCCCTTTTGCGTTCTGGGAGACCCTCTAGAGCCTGACAGAAGCTGTCATAAACCGCTAGGAGGCTTTGGTTACTGTTTTGCTCTCTTTTTTCTCGTTTTGGTTGCAGGTACAGCAGGGAGCATACTTAAACGCGCTTAACACAACACCAGAACACTGTTGGCAAACCCCGGTGAGATTGTTTCATTTCTTGTTGGATTATATCGCTGTAGTTTTGGGCACGGTCTTCTTGTTATATTATTGCTTCATGTTGTATTGAGTGTTTGATCGGTATACTTTACGATTTGCAGTTGTTTACTGTTTCTCTAATACATTCTCTTATCTCATTGGATTGTGGTGTGCCTAACCTGACAGTATAGATAGTAGAGTACAATATGCTTCCTTGAGATCGTGTCCGGGGAGGGGAGGTGCGGGTAGGCGGGGAAATGGGGGAACTATTTTGCGTATAGGCTCGTGGAACATCGGAACACTTATCGAGAAGTTGTTGGAGTTAGTGGATGCACTCAGAAGACGCAAAGTACAAGTAGCATGCCTTCAAGAGACAAGGTGGAAGGGAAAAAGAGGAGGAGAGTACAATGGGTACAAGCTGTGGCACTCGGGTGCGGATGGGGCAAAGAACGGAGTGGGATTCCTGGTTGCTAAAGAACTTCAAAACACGGTGCTGGAGGTGAGAAGATACAATGACAGAATTATGGTGCTAAGGATGGTGTTAGGCGAAGAAGTGGTAACAGTAGTGAGTGCTTATGCACCACATGTTGGGCTAGGGGAGACTGAGAAGAGACAATTCTGGGATTGCATGGACGAGGTCATGAGAAACATACCAACCGACGAGAAGGTCTGTATAGGAGGAGACTTTAATGGGCATATTGGTAAGGAAAATGGAGGTTTCCAATCAATACATGAAGGTTGCGGTTTCGGGTCCAGAAACGAGAGTGGTGGCACCCTACTGGACTTTGCAGTTGCTCATGATCTAGGAATCATAAACTCGTTTTTTAGGAAGAAGGATTCTCATTTGATCACATTCAGCAGTGGAGAATGGGACACACAGATCGATTACCTGTTAATGCGACGAGGAGATCGCAGCAGGTGGTTGGATTGCAAAGTCTTTCCGGGGGAGGCAGCGGCATCACAACACAAACTGTTGGTGGCAGATATTGTCATGCGAAAGAAGCTGGTGGAAGGGAAAAAGGTTACACCTAAGATCCGATAGGGTAGGTTAAAAGGAGACAACCTAAAGTTGTTCAGGGAAAAAGTCTTAGCAGGCAGAGTTAACATGCGATATGACGACGCAAACGTCATGTGGGAGGCAATGGCTGACAACGTGATAAGAGTAGCAAAAGAGACATTGGGGATGACCACAAAGAACTTAAGCGGCCAGAAGGAGGCATGGTGGTGGAATGATGAGGTGCAACACAAGGTTCGAACAAAGCACGTGAGCTTTAGAGAGTTGGTTAGATGTAGGGAGGAAGCACAAAAAGAAAGCTTGAAGACAAAATACAAGGAAGCGAAGCGAGAGGCAAAAAAGGCAGTAACTGTAACGACCCGTTTTAATAAAACGAAATGTAATTGTGATAATCGTTAATTGAACGATTGTGATGGTTGTTATAATAACTCAAAATTCTCATGTTAGAATCATAACTCGAGAATGAAAAGGATGAGTGTAAGCGAAATCACGAAACGAGGCTCTGATTTCAAGATACGCTAAGTTGAAGATAGCGTTAAATAAGAGATCATATATTTTGAATTTTTCAGGTCTTGAAATTATAACCATTGGAAAGAGCTCGAAAAATCGTGAACGTAGGCGAAAACCGTGCGCAAAACGGAGTCCGTATGCCCCCGGAATCGCGAAACGAAGATAAGACAAAAATCTGGCCGCCATGCACCCGCGCGGTACGCCCCAACTCGGCGTCCCGAGTCAGGCGATGCGCCTAAGGTCATCAGATCGCAAAAATGGCTTAAAAAGTCAAGTTTTTGTCTGGAATCTCATTTTTGAGCTTATCTTCGACGATTTCGACCTCACACACACTAAATCAACATCCAATCCATCAAAACTTCAATTTTGAAGGCTTCTCAAGGTTTAGATCGGACCAAGGGACGTTTCTGCAAGTTCGGATCATCTTTTTAACCACAGAACTCCGCCGGATAGGTAACGGTTCATCCTAACCTTCTAGATTGATTATGATTGATTAAATCTTGTTTCTGAACGTGATGATAGAGTTAGGGTTATTGATTATTGCCTAGTTGATAACTAAGGGTGGTTAGAAACAAAGAATTTGATATTTTGATGGTGAAATCTTCGTTTTGAAGCCGGGATAATGTCCGGTTGTTATGAAACCCATAGCATGGTGTGATAACTAGTAGGAATGGGTGGAATATGATTTTAGATGAAATATGGATTATGATCCATGGGTTAAATGATGATTGTGATGAATTAATGATAAAATCATTAAAAGTTATGATCGTAAATGAATTTTTGAATAATAAAAGTTATTAAAGATCGTAACTTATATAACTGAATATCAGTTATTTGATGAAATGCCTAAGAAGGCATGAAATATGATTAATTAAAATAATTGACTAAAACTTACTAAAGACAGTAAGATAAAGTCAATTATGTGATAAATTGACTTTGAAGAAGTCAAACCAGTCAAGTGCGTTGAACTTGATTGTATGTGTTGTATGTATTGAGCATAGTTGTATATGTGTGAATATGCAACTAGGTATTGGTGGTGAAAGTCAAAGGACAATTCACAGAAGTGGAAAAGAGGTTGTAGGAAGTGAACAACCGTATGAACCAGGTAAGTTACCCAACTTACTGTAACATTACATATAAGCAGTAGAATGAGTCTACTTGCGTGTTTGAAATATGTGAATGATGTTAAATATGTGATTGAAACTAATGGATGAGAAATCCTTTAGTTTGTGTTGTGAAGTTTCAATGAGAAACGTGTATGCAATATATTTGCATTAAAATAACCGGATGAACCGGTGATTAATCAATATGATTTTGGTGTTTATATAAATGATTGTGGTTAATGTTGTTGCATGATTCACAAGGTGTGTGAACATGTGGTGATCATAATTGTGGTTATTGTTGTTGCATGATTCACAAGGTGTGTGAACATGTGGTGATCTACGAATGCGTAGATGTTGAATTGGTAATGTGCATGTTTAGATTCACAAGGTGTGTGAACATGTGGTGATCATAATTGTGGTTATTGTTGTTGCATGATTCACAAGGTGTGTGAACATGTGGTGATCTACGAATGCGTAGATGTTGAATTGGTAATGTGCATGTTTAGATTCACAAGGTGTGTGAACGTATAACTTGCAATTCCAATGTAAAAGATTCACAAGGTGTGTGAACATGTGGTGATCTACGAATGCGTAGAAGTTGAATTGGTAATGTGCATGTTTAGATTCACAAGGTGTGTGAACGTATAACTTGCCATTCCAATGTAAAAGATTCACAAGGTGTGTGAACATGTGGTGATCTACGAATGCGTAGATGTTGAATTGGTGATGTGCATGTTTAGATTCACAAGGTGTGTGAACGTATAACTTGCAATTCCAATGTAAAAGATTCACAAGGTGTGTGAACATGTGGTGATCTACGAATGCGTAGATGTTGAATTGGTGATGTGCATGTTTAAATTCACAAGGTGTGTGAACGTATAACTTGCAATTCCAATGTAAAAGATTCACAAGGTGTGTGAACATGTGGTGATCTACGAATGCGTAGATGTTGAATTGGTGATGTGCATGTTTAGATTCACAATGTGAACGTATAACTTGCAATTCCAATGTAAAAGATTCACAAGGTGTGTGAACAAATGGTGAATTGGAAATATGCACATGTATGTGTGGTGTTAAATTATAATAATTGTACATGAATGGGAGATTCATGGGGTTTTGGGTGGAAACGACCCACTAGTGGATCGTTTTGTAGGTGATTGAATATTGTGTTTTAAATTAGCCAGAGGTGCTGGTGATAAAGTTGTATTGGATAATATATTATTATCTAGATATGATAAACATCCATATGATATGTATGTGGATGTGTTAAATGAGTTGTGGGAACTTGGGGAGGGGTTACTTACTTAGTTCGTATGAACTAATGGTGACTTATATGTGATGTTACAGGTCAAAGATAGATATGCATCGGACGATCAGATCGGGCACGTTGTGAAGCAGAACCAAACGTTATGTAAAGTTCTCTGATTGTATTAAACTTAAACACACTGGATTTTATTAATAATAAAAGGGAAGTGGTGTGTTTAACTCATGAAATGGTAATTTTACGCTTCCGAACAAAATTTTTGAGAAAGTTTAATCTGGGACCTAAAATGGGACACGTGTAATCGTGTGGAAAGTTTGGGTGTTACAGTAACGGAAGCTAAAAACACAGCGTACAAGGAGATGTACAAACGCCTCGGAACTAAAGAAGGAGAGAATGATATGTTTAAGATTGCCAAGGCAAGGGAACGAAGGAGGGAAGATGTAGGAGTATTGACATTCATAAAGAACGAGGAAGGTCAAATCCTAGTAAAGGAGATTGACATCAAGAAAAGGTGACAAACATATTTTAGGGATTTATTCAACAACAGCAGCGACACAGAAGATAGTGAGAACGACACTACAAGAGGAGCATCAACAAACAAATGCTACTGTAGACGCATTACTAAGGAAGAGGTGCAGCGAGCTCTTCGGAGGATGGGTAGAGCAAAAGCGGTGGACCAGACAATATTCCGATCGAAGCATGGAAATGTCTAGAAGATGAAGGGGTTACATGGTTGACAGCGTTGTTCAACAACATATTCAGAACCTGTAAGATGCCGGATCAATGGAGAAGTAGTGTCCTAATTCCCCTATACAAGAAGAAGGGAGACGCTCAACGTTGCGAAAACTACAGGGGAATCAAACTTTTGAGTCATACCATGAAACTCTGGGAAAGAGTGATCGACAAAAGATTGAGGAGAGAAACCCAAGTAACAGCGAACCAATTTGGATTCATGCCGGGGCGATCTACCACAGAAGCGATACACGTTTTGAGGAGGCTCATGGAGAAATATAGAGAGAAAAAAAGAGATTTACACATGGTGTTCATTGATCTTGAGAAGGCGTACGATAGTGTACCACGTCAGCTAATTTGGGATAGCCTTGCGAGCAGAGGTATACCTTGGAGATATATAGAGATTATAAAGGATACATACGCAAGCGCTAAAACTAGTGTTAGAGCGCCGGTGGGTGATACAGACCCCTTCCCGGTAGAGGTGGAACTGCATCAAGGTTCGGCACTAAGCCCGTTCCTTTTTGCAGTTATTTTAGACGAGTTGTCAAGGTCGATTCAGGAAGATATTCCATGGTGCATGCTTTTTGCGGATGATATTGTGCTTGTGGCAGAAAGGAAAGACGACCTAACTGCGAGGTTAGAGGAATGGAAAACCGCCTTGGAGAATAATGGACTACGCATCAGTAGGTCAAAAACAGAATATCTTTGGTGCAACTTTAGTGGGACCAACGACGAGGAGGACAAGGTGAGCCAGGTGACTATTGGAGGTCAAGAGGTGCCACAAACAACCAGGTTTAAATACCTAGGATCTTTCGTACAGAGTGATGGAGACATTGATTGCGACGTGGCCCATCGGGTACATGCAGGATGGAACAAGTGGAGAGCAGCTACAAGCATCCTATGCGACAAGAGATTCCCAGACAAACTAAAGGGTAAATTTTACAGAGTAGCAGTCCGACCAGCCATGTTGTATGGAACTGATTGTTGGCCGATCAAAAAGATTCACGAAAGGAAGCTAGAAACGGCAGAGATGAGGATGCTTAGATGGATGTGTGGGCACACGAGACTTGACCGAATAAGGAACGAAACCATCAGGGGAAGAGTGGGGGTAGAATAAAGGCTAGGGATTACTCGAATGATAGGATATAGGTTAGCAACCTTACTTATAGATAGAACCTTAGTTTGTACAAATGCATGCTTGACTGGTTGGTAATGTTTACCCTGTGTGTTTCAGCTTTTTTTTTACGTGGTTTATGTCCTTAAATTATATATGGCTCCTGTTTTGCTTATGTTACATGCGTAGTCGGTGTTTATATGCCTTGCTTCTAATCATGCTTTCTTTATATATGATTGTGTATGTGACCACCATATGATTGAGATAAGTGTTTATAGTTTTTCTCTTTATGACTGCTATATACTTCTGTAGTTGTACTCATGCAAGGTTTACTCTTTATTTTTAATAAAATGTCTCAAAAAAAAAATTTGAGCCAAGAGTCTCTTCTGACGCAGCCTCTCTACCTCTGCTTGAGGTAGGGGAAATGTTTGTTTTCATCTCACCCCTCCCAGACCCTACTTAAAAGTGATATTAAACTGGGTACGTTTGTTTTGTTTGTTTGTAAATTTGATTTTTCTGTCTCTTTCTCTCATTAAATATTTACAGGCAACATTTTATTATATTTTGATTTTTCTTTTATTAACATGTTTACATCATTAGCCATACTTTTTAATTTATTATAAAACATCTATTTTGAAAAATATTATTTAAAAAAATAATTTTATAATTTGTTTATTTAAAATGTATAATACACAAATTGATAATTTTAATATATAACAAATAAGTTATTTATGTGGTCAAGTGTCACCAAATCTAGCTACTCAAGATTATTTTTCATACTCTGTTTTTAGTTTTAATATTATTATATTTATTACCTATTTAAAATAAAATATATTTAAACGCCGTCCACTTCCGAGCCAGAAAACCCTCATGCAAGCTAGCCACAAACTCCATGCGAGTTCGAGAAAACTAGATACCAAGGTTATTTTCAGTCGTAAAGCTGTCACCATTAGGGCTGTAAACGAAACGAACGTTCAGCAAACAGTTCGTGAACCGTTCGGCTGAAAGTTCGTTTATGTTCTATGACATTCCGCTCGTTTAGTTAAATGAACGAACATGAACAGAGGTCATGTTCGTTCATTTGTGTTCGTGAACGTTCGGTAACACGTTCGTTTACGTTCGGTTAAGTTCATTTATTATATTTATTCGTTAAATATGTTGTTTATTTATAATTTTTAGTTCAATATTATAATACTTAAGTTAGTTTTAGTTTAATACTATAATATCTTAATTTATATATTTATAAATGATTATTTTCATTGCTTGAGATTAAAAATGTTGATTTTTATTGTTTAAATTATGTGTTCGTTAGCGTTCGTGAACAAGCTAAATTCCTTAATGAACGAACATGAACAAGAATTTCCGTTCGGCAAGCGTTCGTGAACAAGTTAAAAGTTAAATGAACAAACACGAACAAGGCCCCGTTCGAGTTCGTTCGGTTCGTTTACAGCCCTAGTCACCATAACCTTTTACGATTGATTTGTCATCGTAAATAAAACTCGAAAAGGATATGATTATTTACATCTTTCCGTTTATTATTTATTTTATTTTAACATTTACTGATAATGTATACCTCGTATAAGCTAATACGAAACGTATAAAACATTCAGACAAATATAAACATTTTATAAGTAACGTATAGAGTAGTAGTAGACTGCTATACTTCACACCTATATATATTTTTTCTATTTCATTTTTTCTTAATCTTGCAACTCATATGAGCTTATTTTAATAATAATGATTTTTCATTTTTCAATGGATAAACAACATTTTAAGTTAAGTCTATCATATTTAAGTTTCATATCACATTTTCTTCAAAACAATCTTGAGATTTTATTAACATCTTCATATTAAATTTTATATGTTTATTTTAAATTACAAACTACCAAATTCAATTTGTTACATATAGTATTATACGAGTTATATGGTTGATTGATATTCAATCATAAGTAAGAGTCGTCATGCGTGAATGTTTGATAACCTAAATGACTCGTATAGCTTTATACAATGCGTATAACCGAGGTGATAACACAATTTGTCAGAGTTGACAAACACTTAGAAGGTATATGTTTTATATAAACATATACAAGACATATAAATGCATTATTGAAAATTTTTAACGTAGATCTATTAACATGACATGATACAACATAAAGTTAATAAGTTTTGTGTTTGAGCTTAACAAGTTTAGTGTCGTTAATAGGTCGGCACGTTAAAGGCATGATAAAAATAGTGTCTAAACAGATTAAACACATGTTAACTTGTTAACAACCTATTTAAACATTTTAATTTATTAACGACATATGTTAACTTGTTTAATCATGTTTATATTTTTATAAATTAAACATGTTTATATTTTTTAAAATTAAAAAGAATTAAACCTTTTATTTTTAATAGGCCCTAAATAGGTATTATGATGTGACATGTTTTTACACATATTTCGCATATATAAAAAATGATACTCTTATTATGATATCGTATTCTTGTCTATTAGACTATCCACAGCGGTCACCCCACTGAAAATCCTTCCCCACTGAAATTTCCTGCCACGTCATCACCCCACTGAAAACCTTAAACACCCACAATGGTCACCCCACTGAAAATCCTTCCCCACACAACCCACCATTTCAAGCGGCTAGAATCATTGGGCCAATCACAACCCACCGTTTCAAGCGGGGAGCGGGGGCCGTGCGAGGGACTTGGGCGGGCACCGTTGGCCTACGGGGCGGTGTTCCCGCTGGACCTTGCGGCGGGGGAGGAGGCCGCTGGCCGGGCGGGATGGGCGCTGTGGGGAGTCTTATTTATCGTGTTTGCTTATAATCTGTTATTTCAAGCCTGTATAAAAGAATGTGAGATTATGAGTTTAAATGTAAGTTTAATACAAGTCTTTCCAAATGTATTAATTAATTCCTATTCTATAGAAACAGTAATATTTTAAAATTTTCAAATCTTACCTTAACTTTAACTTTATAATATTGTGATTGCTTTTAAGTTTCTAAAAATTAGACTTTACCTCGGTATTAACTATTATATATATACTATATTTTTTTCCTTAATATTTTCGTTCATTTGAACTTAATTTAAATTCGGTTAATTCTACTGAAATGCCACATCATCTCTTTTGTCGCAAAGCAACATAAGACCGTTTTTTTTCCCAAGAATTAGGGACCCATTTTGCAGTCTCAAACCTTTTGACTGGTTTGTCACATGTAGCATTGTGATTGGTTTGAGACTGAATATTTACAATCAGAGTTGCACAACCAAACCGGTTTGGCTTGAAACCGGTTTCCAAACCGGTCCTATCTCGATCTTAAACCGGTTTTCAAACCATTCTGAACCGTAGGTTTGGGATATGTTTGACATCCTCATCTCTCAAACCGGTATCTAAACCGGTTTCAACCCTTCCAAACCGGTTTCAACCCCTCCAAACCGGTTTCAAACCGGTTCTATAGGTTTGACATCCTCAATCTCCAAAACTGGTTTCCAAACCGACCCGGTTTTCACCAAACCGGTTTTGACCATGTGTTGACCAAACCTGACCGGTTTGAAAACCAAACCGGTTTGAGCAAAAAAACCGGTTTGAGCACCTCTATTTACAATTGTTTTTTTTTTTGCTATCAAATTTTTTTATTATTCAAAATATATTTCAAATTTTTTTGACCAATGTGCGAAAATATTTTCAACCGTTTTGCCACATAATATTATATTTATTTGATTTGTTTATAATTGAACCATTTATGATTGTTTTTAGTGTAAATTACCGGTATGATTTATATGGTTTGTTAGTATTTCATTTTTAGTTTCTAAGTTTCATAAATTATTCATATGGTCCAAAACTTTAAATATTTGTAACACATATAGTCTTTATATGAGGGTAGTTTGGTCAAGTATGTGAGGGCAATTTGGTGACCTACGAACTATATACGTTACAAATGTCTAAGTTTGAGACCATATGAGTAATTTATAGAATCTAAAGACCAAGAGTGAAACACACTAACAAACCACACGGACCATATCGATAATTTACTCTTGTTTTTATGTCTTGTGGCCAAAGTTTTAAGACCATTTTACGATTAAAAATATTTTTACTTAATAAAATTTCATAAATTTATATCCGTTTAGCGACCAATATATATATATATATATATATATATTTTATTTTTAGTTAAACCTTTCACATATTTGTGACCAATATGTTTGATTTAACTTATATTAATTGTTTTGCTTTAATTAAACGAGTTGCCAACGATTTGAAATTTTGAACTATGCCCGGAAAAATGGGCGGGTTGGGTCGGGTTGGGTAACGGGTTAGAACGGGTTCAGGTCAGGATGGGTGCAGGTCAGAACGGGTTTTAAGCAAAATCATTTTGGGTCTAAATGGATTGTTCTTAAAAAACATCAATTTAATTTAACTTTAGATGTGTTATAAGTAAACAAATAGTTCATTTGGATAATTTTTAGTGATTTTTTCATCAAATATGTTATTAATCATTGTTAAATTTTTGAATCCATTGCATTTACAAATTTTTTTGGTTACCCGTCTTGACCCGCATTGTGTTCAAGTGCTACTCATCTCAACCCATCTAATATTATGATGTTACCCATTTCAACCCATTATCCTACAATTATTTACCCAAACTAACCTATTTCCTTTGACATGGGTAAAGATTGCCACCTCTATTTTGAACTCTCATAGAATTTGTGATCATGTTACAACATTCAGTTTTTGTCGCCAAATTTGTGATCGTTCAAATTTGTTTGCAAAACTATTGTAAAATTTGCAATGATTTTTAGATGGCATGTTTTTTAGGAACGTGGAGCCAATATTACACCATGACCATGGCTACCTAATAATAATTGTTATTGTTATACTATTGATGTTGTTTCTCTTCCTGTTCCTGCTCTTGCTTCTACTACTGCTATTATTATTTTTCATGCTAGTTGTTTCTTCAAGTTTTTTTTAGTAAACTAGTGTTCATAAAAAAAATTTATATTTATCAAAATAGTATTTCTTGAAAACTATTTACTAAAATTGTGTTTTTTGTTATTTTTACTAATATGATAATAGATTTCTATAAAACACTAATTTAGTAATTCTTTTTTCCCTAAATAATAGTTTAGAAAACCTTATTTTATTATATTTCAAAATTACAAGAAGTTGGTGTTCCGTGTTCGATGTTTTCTTATTGATGAAATTATTTTAAATATTATATAAAATAAATAACATAATTTGATGTTTGACATTATTTTTTAAAACCTAGTTATTATATATATCATCTACATAAACATTGATAACTAAGTGTTTTTATAATGTTTTCATAATTCAACCGAACAATAAAATTACCAACTTATCAATTTAGTATTAATGAAAAACAAAAATATATATATCGATTTTTTTTTTGATAAATTTAGTATAAATTTATATTTCTTTTTAATATATGCATAATCTGATAAATTTAATATTTATAAAATATATTTAAAATAAACGTTTTGAATATGCATAGATTTTTGATTTATTTTTTTTTTTGATTTTTTCTTATCTAAATCATTTTTGTACCAATATTCTTCATGAGGGACTCGAAGTGTAAATTTTTTTTAATACAACAGGAGCTAAAAGCACAATTCTTGAAGGGCGTATTTGAAAACTTCACTATGATCCACATGTTAAACGTATTGTTGAAAGAAACCTTAAAAAACCAATTCCATGTTTTGCAGCCGCTCACAAGATGGTTTTCTTCTTCTTCTCTTGTTTAGTTGTTTTTCACAAATCTATTTATGTTTATACTTAAAGTTTTCTCTTGTTTATCACCAAAGACAGAAATTTAATCTTTCATCATCTTTGTGTGTAATCCCACACCGTCTAAAAAACATTGTTATCATCCGAAAACACATTCAATCGAATCAATCGTGAAAAAAGATTGCATTCTAGTGACTCTGTATGGATAACATTAATAATCCCCTGCACTTATCTTCATATACTATTAATTGATTTCAAAAAATGTCAGAAGACATTCTCCAAGTATTACAATAATAAATATGTTTTTTTTTTAATTTAAATATATAAATCACAATTAATTTTATTAATAATATACATTGTTTACATAAATACACTAATTAATGTTAATAATTAATAATAACAACAACTAATAATATGATAATAAATAGCATCTTATATATATATATATATATATATATATATATATATATATAGGACAAGGATCAAATAAAAATTTTATTTTGCCTAAGAAGCCTAAAAAGGATTTTTAAAATCACTAAAACCGACTCAAACGAACTCCGATTGAACTCATTTCGATGGCATTGGAACCGTTTCATCGAACCCTACAATATTTGCTTTTTAGTTTTAGCTTTAACAACTAGTTTTAGATTTGGATTTTAGGGCATATTTTTTTAGTAGATTTGTTTTATAATTTTGGTTTTATTATTAAGGTTTATTGTTTATGATTTAAGGTTTAGGTTTTAGGGAATTACAAACCGGTTCCAATGATGTAAAAATGAATTTAATCGGAGTTTGTTTAGGTCGGTTTTCGAGTTTTTAAAAATCCTTCTTAGCCTTCTTAGGCAAAAAAGACTTTTTAGGGGAACCTTCCCCTATATATATATATATAGGGGAAAGATCAAATAAAAAGTCTTTTTTTGCCTAAGAAGGCTAAAAAAGATTTTTAAAACCTTTAAAACCGACCCAAACGAACTCCAAACGAACTCCGATTGAACTCATTTCGATTGCATTGGAATCGTTTCATCTAACCCTACAATATTAGCTTTTAGGTTTTAGCTTTAACGACTAGTTTTAGAATTTAGATTTTAGGGCTTGATTTTTAGCTTTTAGTTTTTATCTTTATGTTTAAGGTTTGTTTTTAAAGTTTTGGTTTTAGTATTTGGGTTTATTGTTTATGATTTTAGGTTTGGGTTTTAGGGTTCGACAAGACGGTTCCAATGATGCAAAAATGAATTCAATCGGAGTTTGTTTGGTTCGGTTTTCTAATTTTTAAAAATCCTTCTTAGGCAAAATAGACTTTTTAGGGGAACCTTCCCCCATATATATATATATATATAATGGTTGTAGAAGTCGTTAGACGTTAGTCGGGCGGCGAGAAAGTACTTTAAAGTGCAATCTTAAACACTGATTTCAAAGTTTAGAGATGAATTTTGATGTTAACTGGCTGGATTTGATGTTTCAGAGACATATTATGGATTTTGGTTGAGAAATGCTTAAATAATAATGAAATTGGTCTCTTTTTACCAGAAAAAGTCAAAAAATAAAAATAAAAATTTGACTAGGCCGCTTAGGCCAACTAGGCCCCGCCTAGGCCTCCTAGCACCGCCTAAGACAAAATCGAGACAGTAGATGGGCGTGCCTAGGCGGCCGCCTAAGCCGATTTTTACAACGGTGATATAAATATATATATATATATATATATGGGAAGGTTCCCCTAAAAAGTGTATTTTGCCTAAGAAGGCTAAGAAGGATTTTTAAAAAATTGAAAACCGACTCAAACAAACTCCGAACTAACTCATTTTTGCGTCATTGGAACCGTCTTGTCGAACCTTAAACCCGGAACGTTAAAACCCAAACCATAAACCATAATACTAAAACCTAAACTTTAAACTCAAACAATAAAGCCTAAAGATAAAACCTAAAAGTTAAAAATTAAGCCCTAAAACCTAAACTTTATAGATAAACTTTAAATCTAAAACTTAAAAGCTAATATTATAGAGTTCGACGATACGGTTCCAATGCCATCAAAATGAGCTCAATCGGAGTTCTTTTGGGTCGGTTTTAAATGTTTTAAAAATCCTTTTTAGCATTCTTAGGCAAAATATACTTTTTATTTGATCCTACCCCTATATATATATATATATATATATATATATTAAAAACGTTTTTTATAAATTTTTATTTGTTTTTAATTTTATTAATATAAAAAAGTATAACTAGAATTATTATTTTAATTATGTAAAATTTATAAAAACATAATAAAAAAATCACATATTTTTTTATTTATAAGCTCGTGCAAAACACGGGTTAGTAATTTAGTAAGAATATAAATATGTAATGAGATAATCATTTTTATTCAAGCTGTGTTCCTTTTCTAACTGGTTGAGGTTTCATTTTTATAATTAATAATTAAATAAAAGTGTAACTTAATGTTAGTAAAGAATAGAGGCTATATGAATCTAATAAATCATAATTTCCCAAAAATGAATGTGTGACCCAAAATAATGCGTGGCCCCCTTTTTTGTGTGTGGTGAGGGTAGCCTAAGATTTGCATATCATCAAATGGCCCATTTGAGATGAGCATTGGTTTTGAGTAGAGGTGGGCAAAAAACCCAAAACTAGAACTGACAACCTGAACCGGAATCGGTGGATACAGGCGATTCCAGATTCTCAAAGAAATTGAAACCCGAAGCAGATCCGGAGTCGAAAAAACAAAACTGGTTTCACTTTTACCTGACTAAACCCAAACCGTAACCGGCCAAAATCCGAACCGGAACCGGTTTAAAATAAAAGGGTTTGCCCACCACTAGTTTTGAGCATTAGTTTTACTGTTTAGTCATTTCAAAAGGTTGGTAGAAAAAATCAAAGCATTGCTTTTAAAAAAAAAATCAACTAGCCATTTTAGTTGATTTTATTCAAACCATTTTCATAAAATAACCAAAGTATTTATTATTCTTTTAATTTATCTGTATACAAGGCTGGAAAAATATGTTTTTCACAAATTGATTAAATAAAATATTAAAGAAAAAAAGTAAAATAAAAATAAAAAGGCTGAATATTGAAAATATTAATATATAAAATATTATACGTGGAAGCAATAAGTATATATAAAAAAAGATTGAAAAAAAATAATACTAAGAAATAAAAAAGTTAAAAAACCTTTAGTTTGAAACAAACATTTGTTAAATATTTTTGGTTCCGTGTAATGGTTACTGAATAATATGATTTTAAGGATAAGAATATGCAGCTGGAGAAGTTTGAGCTTGAGAATGTGTATGTAATTATTATTATATAAAATGAATAGAAAAATTAGAAAAATCCGAATATTATATTGCTAAAAAACACTTCAACCGGGCGGTTTTCCGGCCGGAACGTTGGCTACCGGTCCAACCAGCCGGCTCGCCCAAAAACAGTTCTAGATATATAACCGAACCACCTAAGTGACCGCAAAACATAATCCGGCCAGTCCGGTCCACATTTGAAAACACTGAATAATCTTTAGAACCCACTTAATGAAAAATAAACTTGAGTTTTTCTTTTGATCTTTTCCACTCAAATGTACTCATTTTTTTAAGGTTAAATTATGCAGATTCTTGATATCCATCATTCTGCCTGTTTGTCTCTATGCACAAGATGTCCCTTGAATAAGTTAAACTACGAAGTTTCCAAGAAACTATAACAATTTATTCTCCTATGTATAATAAATTAATAAATATTGGCGTGAAATGATTTTTAATAGAATTTTAACAATCAAGTTAGAAACTCTTTTGTTTTTGGTTAACAAGTGTTTTCTATGAAATTAAAACATTCTGAATTAGAAACGTGAAACCTATTTTACACATTTCATGTTTACACCTACATACATGTCTATACACAGGTAAAGTTTAACCGAGTAAATTACCAAGATAGTCTTTATGGTTTACTAGTACTTCACTTTTAGTCCCTAGGTTTCATAAATTACTCGTATAGTCACAAACTTTAAACATTTGTAACATATATAATTCTTATTTAAGGGTAATTTGATCAATTATGTGAGGTTAATTTAGTGAACTTAGGACTATATGTGTTACACATGCCTAAATTAGGACCATATGGGTAATTTACTTTTTCACAGCCATAAATACTTTAGCGAAAATGACATTTGAAGAAACTAGCAATTCAGTATAAACTAGAAAAGTCACCCGCGCGTTGCGGCGGGACGATATTATTAAGATTCGCGCGTTATAACGTGGTGATACAATTGGGAAAAAACAATATGAAGTCGTGATTAATTGATTGAGAAGACTAAAAGATAGATAGAAAACATTATTATGTTTTTATGTTGCATGTTTGAACTTAAAAATATTAATAGAAAAAATTATAAGAAAAATAAAAAATGGAAATCCCATGATGTAACGTATTTACAAATTTCGTTATGTACTTTGCGTATTAAGTACGTAAAAAAATATATAAAGTTACAACAACTTGATTTTATAGATCAAAACATATATAAAAAATAACGGTGCGATGTTATTTGGTTGGTGTCGGTCTCGGTGTCGGTCTCGGTCTCGGTGTCGTTCATTACGAACAACATGTCGTCGTCAGTTGATATAACTCACGATTCCATATATTTTTAAAAATTTACAAAAAAAAATTATTGCGAAAAATCATATCGTATATAATATAGTAGAAATAGCCTTATACATTAAAACACAAGTCGCAACGGTGTACTAAAAATGATGAATAAGTTGCGTTGTTCTAAAAAATTGTTAAAAAATAAAACAACTAATATGTAGCTAAAATAGTGATTGTAAAAATTAAAATTATGGACCGAAAGCGTATTTAAAAGAATGTAAAATATAATGTAGTTAGCATGATCGGAAACATAGATGAACTCGATTTTGAATAAAATTTATATTAAAACTTAACTATCAAAAGAACGTCATAACATTAAATTATTAAAAGCACATCGCAACATTAACTCAGAATACACGGAAAGATTATATATTAAAAGCGGAAAAAAATTGGAAATATATTGTGAAAAATGAGATCGTATATAATATTGGAGATTAACTCTAAACTAAAAAACACACGACGCGACGGTATATTCAAAAATGATGAATAATTTACGTCTTTATAAAAAATGCTATGAAAAGCAAAAACAATCGAAATGTAGGTAAAATTAAATATCTTGTCTTTGTAAAAATTAGAATGGCGAAACCTAAAAACGCATTTCAAAAGAAAATATATCGTAGTTAACCCGAATGGAAAAAATATATCGTAGTTAACCCGAATGGAAACATAGTCTGACTTGGATTTCATTAATAATTATACCAAAACGTAATTGTTAAAAGCACGTCACAATAGTGAAAAACAACATTTTTTTAAATAAAAAAAGAAAATCTCGTAAATTAAAAGAGGAAGGCACTTGAACTTTGACCGCTTTTATCTGCACACTACCATATCTACCAACGTAATTATGTTTAGAGTAAACTTCTCTTTTGCTCCATGTGGTTTGACAATATTAACCATTTTGCTCCAAAACTTTCAAAATGATCATTATGCTCCCTGTGATTTGACATTTTAATCATTTTGCTTCCTGTGGTTTGACAATTATAACCCTTTTGCTCCCCATGGTTTCGAAAAAAATGGAGTATAATGGAGATGTATTGGAAAAGTTTGGAGCAAAATGATTAAAATGTCAAACCACATGGAGCATAATGATCATTTTGAAAGTTTTGGAGCAAAATGGATAATATTGTCAAACCACAGGGAGCAAAAGAGAAGTTTACTCTTATGTTTAAATATCTGTATAGAAAATATATATATTGATATGGCAGCACATAAACTTACACGTATGCCCCCACCGACTTTACTTTTTAAGTATGTACTAGAAGGCGTTGCCGCGCTTCGCGGCGGGTTATGCATATTGTTTGTAAATTGCAATGACACATGTATTTACCAAAAAAAATGGTAGTACCTTAATAAATTTGTTACATAAACATGTTTAAAGCGTTTATTATATATAGTACATGAGTCAAGTTGAAAACATTAGAAACTAAAGTTCTTGAAATTAAACGATTAAATATGATAAAATAAATAATAATGGTTTCTAGCATTGTTCGAACAACAGCCACAAAATTCACAAATACAAAACTCTAACCAACTAATATAGCTGGTTTATCGTCCCAAATGTAACGAAATCGTATTTATGAAAGAAAATAAAATCCAAACAAACAACCTTACCCAGTATATTCTTACTTTTCAGTAGGGTTACGGGGGGAAGGATAGATACAAACCTTACCCCTATCCCAATTGGGATAGAGAGGCTGCTCCGAAAAGAGTCCCCGGCTCAAAGTTATCGTTTGAAGTTGATCATCCCAATAATTTTAACGTTATTTTCAAAAAATAAAACCCAAACAAAGAAAAAAAATTGCAGCTGAAAGAAACTCAATAATTAAAAGTTATAAAGAGATGGGAAAAAAAAAACTCAAGAAAAACGAAAAGAAAAATGTGCCCTTATCAAGAAAAAAAAAGAAAAAATAGGACTTTTAGATTTGATGGATGTGAAGTGCTAGTAAGTGGCCCCTGACTTCCTACACCACCTACATGCAAAATTACAATATTGCCCTTTCATCTCATCACCTTTTATATTTTTCTTTTTTTAACGTTTTTTTTTTCAAGTACTTATCCACTTGAAATCCATGTCCAACCTAACTCACTGCATTTGCCTCGTGGGAATACATTACCACCATCATAGACGTAATCTTCCATTGATCGTCTTCTTCATGCACCTTCAATCTCAGCCAATCACAACTCCAATGGCGTCCTTTCACGTTTTCTTCACCTTCCTCTTCTTCTTCCTCACTCTGCTCTGTTTCTCCAATGCTTACACTCTTAACGTCGGCGGCAAAGATGGATGGACTTTACACCCCTCTGAAAACTACAATCAATGGTCCAGCAGATTGAGGTTCGTTGTCAATGACACTCCGTATGAACTGACAGCCTTTTTAATTTGCGTTTTCTATCTTTGTAGACTCTTTTTTATTTGGGTTTTTGGTTTTGTAATGCGAGTTGGTGTAAGAATTGAATCTTGATTTGCAGATTTTAAGTATAATGGTGGGTTGAATTATGTATTGAAGGTCACTAAAGGAGATTATGGTAGCTGCAACACTAACAATACGAATTCTAATAAAATTTATTTAATATTTAAAATATAAGAAAAAGTAATTGAATATGAAAATTTGAAAAAAGGAAAAAAAATATCGCACGCCATGACCATCAATTAAAAACTCCAAGTTCTAACCACCAAGGCAATCGTTCAAATGCTTCTTAACATGAAAGCAACTTAATTTTATCCAAAAAAATTACGTTGAGAAAAAAGAAAAAAAAATTACGTTGGGAAAAAAGAAAAAAAAAAAAGCTAATTGCTCAAAAAAATTACGTTGAGAAAAAAGAAAAAAAATTACTTTGAGAAAAAAGAAAAGAAAAAGAAAAAGAAAAAAAAAGGTTAATTGGTCACCGACAAAAAATTACGTTGAGAAAAAAGAAAAAAAAAGAAAAAAAAAATTACGTTGAGAAAAAAGAAAAAAAAAAAGAAGCTAAATGGTAAAAAAAATTACGTTGAGAAAAAAGAAAAAAAATTACGTTGAGAAAAAAGGAAAAAAAAGAAAAAAAAAAGAGCTAATTGGTCACCGACATTACCTTTTAAGGGTATACAAGATTGGAGGATGTTGCATGCAAATACCCAAAGTGTTAACATATTTAAAAAATAATAAAACACGTCATGTTCCAACATATTTTAAAAATAACAAAATATGTCGTATGTGCTGACATAAGAATTCTAATAAAACTATTTAGGAGAAAATGTTAGAAAAAAATGAAAAAAAGAAGTTAAAAAGCATTCGACTCAAAATCATGTGGAAATATTGAAGGATGGAGCGCGATAATAATTAAGTGTAAACACATGTAAAACACTAATAATATACATCATATACGATAAAAAAATTTAATAAAAATTATTCCATATAACAATATAAGAAAAATCTAAAAGAAAACACCTCACATTACGTTAGAAGATGTGAAAAAAGTAATTTTATAAAAAAATAAAAAAAATTAAATGAAAAAAAATAAAAAATTTAGAAGAAAGAAAGAAAAAAGAAAAAAAAAAAGAAGTAAATGGATAGCATAGAGTTGAACCCACAACCCTTAGTTTGAAAGCTCTAAGCTCCAACCACCTGACCACTTCTTCAATGATGATCTAATGTGCAAACACTTATATTTAATATAACTAAAAAGATGACTTGTAAAACGAAAAAAACGTGATTGACGACCGACATTACAAATTAAGGTATATATAATATATATAATGGTTCATCTAGATAACTATGATGTGATGATGTCCATAACAACTAGTTGTTTTATGAATTATGATTTATAGAAACTAATAGATAGTCTATATTAGATAAAATTGAATAATTCTTAGAGGCTATGACATCAGTTGAAACACATATTTTCATAGAATTAGTGGATTAATTTAATTTTCAGTACAAACAATTTATTACAAATTAAAGAAAAAAGTTGTACATAATTGTTTTTACAAAAATACCAATATAAATGTTTTCATAACCAGACCGGACATCGAACCGGATGTCTTGATGGTTACTGGTTGGACCGGATTCAAGAACCGGATAACATAATAAATATATAAAAAATTCCAAAAAATTATAGATTTATAAACACATTTATACAAACATAATTAATGTTCAAACACCTATAATCATGTTAAAAAATACGAGTTTTGATTTTAATGTTTAATTTCTTTAGATTTTAGTTAAACAAAATAAAAAATAATAAAAAATAAAAACTTGAAATCCGGTCTGACTAGTCGGCTCAACCGGCCGGTTCCATTGAGGGCGGTTCACATATTGTTTTTGGACCGGTTGACCTCCCGGTTCCCGGTCCGGTTCTGACAACTGCCAATATTCTTGCAATATTTTCCTACGTATTGGTTTGTTTAACAAAGATTGACTATATTTGACATGTTACCATCATGATTGACTAGCTTTGATTCTAAGATTGACAATGTTTTCATTATTTCTTTACATTTGACAAATTGCAGTTATGTTTGATGAACTATTGTATTATTTGGTTAATCATCATCATAAGATACCATGATTAATCAATTTTATCTACATTTGACCTTTTCACAAATATATAGAGGAAGAGTACGTACATCTTCGCGATCCGATCTCTCTCGAAGATCCGATCTCTCTTTAGACTTGCGCAAAACAGGAGCTAAGTTAAGCACCTATTTATCTCATTTGACCAAGATTGGCTATGTTTAACAAAGTAGAGCTTATGATCAATCATTGCAACCTACAATTATGGATGTGCTTGACTAATATTGACTAACTTTAACAATTAGTTAAATATGACTTTGAATAAACAATTATGTTCGTATTCTTTAACAAAATATGGCACTATTTTACAAAATATCGCTATATTACTATCTATACATTTAACAAAGGTAATCATTACGTGAACAGTAATATTATTTTTTTATTATTTTTGTTTTTAAATAAAATATTTGAAAGCCAGAAAATAAACAATTGCAGCCTAGATAGAGTTGGCAAAACTTATGGGTCCTTAAGGCTTTTTCTCACGTTTGTCTTGGGTTCGATTCCTTGCAGTGTTTCCATTTTTTTTCTTTTTTTTTTTGGGTTTCCTGCAGAATAAAAGCGAATGTGTTTGTCTTAGTATTAGGTTCAATTCCCAACTAAATTGTTTTTCTTTTAATAAATAATACCATTAAAATTAAATAATAATATTTAATATTAATAACTAAATATAATTAATAATTAGGTAATGCTATATAAAGATAATATTAATAATTATGATATCATTCCTTGGGATTAAAGATCGATTTATTATTTTAGGATATAGTGACAGTCGTTACAGATGCTTTTTTGGCATACATTTTGATGTTCGTGATTATGTCTGTGACACCCCGTAATTTCCAGGTCAGCATCTTATTTATCTAAATGTTTATTTAAATGCATTATGTACACGTGGCACTAGAATTAGAGTAATTTAGTGTGACACGTGGCACGACAGTACGAACACAGGCATACGACAAGATAATTCGTGGAATTATCGACAAACAGCACACACGTGTCAAAACACACGAACGTTGGTGAACATCACAGCACTTAAGCACAGAAACACTGTCACAAGTCAATTATGGCTAATAATTGACCAATAGAGTCCAAACGACGTTCGAATGATGTTTTACAGTCGAGAAACGGGCAAGAATGGGCCAGAACAACAAAACAAGCTTAGTGGGCTTGAAATCCAGGCCAGGCGGTACGCCTGACCCGGGATGCCCGCGACAGGCGATGCGCGCGGGCGAAAATTGATCGCCTCGTCCGTCCAGATCCGCGCGTAACGCACAAAGAAGTTCGCCCACGTCAGGCGATACGCCTGGGGCGCCCCAGTCGCCAAACAGCTTTTTAAGCTCCCAATGTCATCATTTTGCCTACACTACTCCTTTCACTCATTATACCCGACCTCATACTCAACCTCTCGACCATCTTCATCCCCAACCCTCTGTTACAACCTCTCACCTCTATTGGAAGCCATTTTTACCCCCCTTTGGAAGCTTGAGATCATTGGAAGAAGACCTCTAAGGAGCATCCACCACCACCACCATCTTGATTTCTGTCGAGTCCAACGAACCAGAAGGTTTTAGAGCTGCTAGAGCATCATCTCAGCAATCTACAGAGCTTAGAAAGGTAGTTCAATGCCCCTTGTAGTTTAAAATGCATTATTCTCACTTCTACACACACATGCAAGACTTGAATCACACATGCAAGCACTTTGAATGCACATGCACGAGGTTTTGATCTGGGTTTGTTGATTTTAATGAGTTTTATGATGATCTATGATGTTTAAATGGTGTTTCATGACGATCCATGATGATATGTTTATGAGTACTTCATGATTTGGTCACAAATGGGTGATTTAACCACATGCATGTACGATCGATGATAGCTAGAATGATTTTCAGTAGTTAAGCATGTTTCTTGATGATATTGGATGATGATTACATGTTAGATGATGTTGGAAATGGTTAAAAACATGATTTGTAAGGACCTTACTATATTTAGAAACTTTTTAGTTACAAGTTGGTGATTTGGTGAAAATAATGAGCATGCATGTATGTAGAATTGTTGTTAGGATGATAATATGATGATTTGATTTGTTAGAAAGTGGTTTTGATGGTGTTTGTAGTCATACTTGTCATTGTTACTATTTTTAGTAACTTTTCTAGTTAGAATGTTGTTAAACGATAATTTGGGATGAGATGACATGATTAAATGGTGTTAAGTGGTTTATTATGATGATTGGTGATATAAAAATTGGTTTAGAAATGTTAAATGGTCATTTCTATGCAAAATTAGAAAGTTACTATATTTAGTAACTTTATTTTTACAAAAACCAACTTATGAACGTTTTGAATGATTTGAGCTTGCTAAATGGCTTAATATGTTATAACATGATGATTAGATGCTAAGTTAGATGGTTTCCGATGTCACGTATGCTAAAAATGGAAACTTTCCATTTTAGGAAACTTTTGTGCACTAACATGTTATAAACGGCGTATATGAACTTGTATGATAATGTGCTATGTGTTAACATGACCCCGTAGGACTATTGAACATGCTAGAACTCTAAAACCGTTATGCTTTGTGAACTTTCTAAAAATGGAAACTTACTATAAATAGTAAGTTGTCCATAGACGCGATTTGCGCGTTTTGCACACGACAAACACTTACACGATTGCTACACGATTCACAACCGTCACACGGTTCACCAACGGGTCGTTGACTTGACACGGTCAACCTTGGTCAAACACGGTCAACTTTGGTCAAGCACGGTCAACTTTGGTCAAACACGGTCAAACACGGTCAAACATGGTCAAACACGGTCAATATGGACCAACACGAGCAAACACGGTCATTGTGGACCGACACGGGCAAACATGAACAACCAAGGGTTGTCGGACACAAACACGAGCACTAACACGAACACTAGCACGGTCACTTACACAAACTCACGTACGGTCTACGATATAGGTTGCCGGTGACCGACGTGCTACACGACAACTCGGGAGCTTACGCTTACGTACGATCATATCACTAAGGTGAGTTTACGGCCCCTCTTTACTCTTTTCAACTGCTTTTAAATAGGGGGAGAATACTAGTTGCATCGAGTCAAACATTATTACTATTACAAACATTTTTTGTGTATGCTGGTTTATTGGACAAACATTAAGTGTTGAACTCGTTACAAGCCCTCACAAAGTCTTACCGTTAATGTACAAACAACGTGGTAGATTTGGATGGATCCATTAGGGAATGACTAACCCCACGGGGCACCATGTTGACTGAGTGTCATAATCTCACACCCCCAAATTTCAACTAACGGAATCACGCCGTTTGAGAGCATGACAAACCAGGATCTCAGATCATTAGACATAGCGAAGACCTCTATATGAATTTCAAAACATACGTTGGTCTTTAAAACATAACATTCAGAGTTTACAAAAGGTTGCGGAAGCGTTTAAAAACCATAAACAGTTGTAAAGTAAACATTACAAACCAAAGTACTTAAATATTCAAATGTTCAAATTCAAATTCAAAGTGTTTATAATGCATGAGACTCTATCTTCCTAGTCCATGCCAGCTGTAACGCGCGCCTTAGCGTCCTGAGAAAACATGCAAATCAAGTCAACACAAAGGTTGGTGCATAACACAGGTTTTAAGTAATCATAGTGTTCAAAACATCAGTTCGAATAACAAGTTTGTAGATAACATAATCACAAATGCACAGTCATGATAGCTAGTCATATAAACTATTTACATACGTGTTCGACACCGAAGCTGACTAGTTGCCATGCTATAGCATGTTTTCGCCTTGCCACTATTGTCTATCACAACAATAGTAAAAATTGTGTTTGGTCAGTCAAACACCTGCGTAGATCCCATCTACCAGGTGAGGTTTGTCAAACCTAATAGATCTATTTCCAACTACCACGCTTTGCATTACAGCAAACTAAACGGTTCGAGGTGTGTAAGGACTTTCAAGTTGATATGTTGTCACATAATGTAAACAGCTAACTCATGCAAGTGATATGTATCTAAAATAGTTTGTTGCACATGTTTTCTCCCCCAAAACAGTTTAAAATAAGAAAGGGGCCGTGTACGCACCTTTGATAATAGTAGAATGATCAAATACGTGTGAACTTGCGTAGAAATCCTCTACGAAGAATCTGTGATTTAAACAATAACCTAAAGTTATTCGGATTGCCGTTTTGTGCTTGAAATCACATACGTATCAACATACGTATGTTAGAGTGTGAGAATTGTGCATACGGAAGTACGCGTGCCATTGAAATCGATTAAATAAAATCATATTTGATTTTATTCAATTAATCGTAATTATACGCGATTTCGTGTTTGGATTAAAATATGAATTTTATTATTCTAAAACATTCGTATTCTCGTTACGGTTCCAACGCAACTTGAACGGATCAAATCGGAGTTAGAATGAATGAGATATGAGAAAAACCTTAAACTAGTTTAAATTCCAAAAACAGTTGGGGCCCGGGTTCGAACCCGTGACCTCCAACTCTCCACACCCACGAACTACCATTTCAGCCCACCAACATTTGTTAACAAAAGCCCAATTTAAATTCTTTTAACCATTTACAGATTCGGTTTCCCTTGCTTAACCATAGCCGAAGCATCCAACCCCCAATTGACCCCGAATTCGAATCTGATCGACCCTACGACCTTAGGGGTTTTGTTCCATGAATACAACCGAATCTCTATGTGCTTTTAATTCAAAAACAAAACACTATAACCCTTTTAATCGTTATTGCACAGTTTCGAACTTTATCTCTAAAACCCACCATTCGATCTCATCGAATTCATCGAATTCAAATCATGAAATCATCAGATCTTCTTCAACATAGTTCCCCGAATCCATTCATGCCAATTAATTCGATTTTAGAACTTGTTTCTATCAAAATCCCCAAACCGTTTAACCCGAGCAAACCTAGAACTAGAACTCAATCGATTCGTGATCGTTTCATGAAATTAGAATATGCCTTAGCTTGATCGAGGGTTTCTGAAAATGCCTATGCCTATTAATTTGATTCTTAAACCGGTTTAATCAACAACCCCCAAAACCGTTTAGACTTAGAACCCTAACACCCGAAATCAATCAATTCGTTATAATATGATTAAATTGACATATGGATTTCGTTTAACAATTAATTCCAAAGCTACCTATATAATCTAATTTGATTTGCAAACTTGTTTTGTTAAAAACCCCCAAAACGTTCACAATGATGAACCCTAGCTACTGAATTGATATAATTCGATGTTGTTACACTAAATACGGTTAGGGATAAGTTTAATCGGTCCATTTAGGTTGTGTAAAAGTGTTTACTTACCCGATTTGGTCTTGAATCGAAGGATTTCCACTCGCGGCCCCAAGTTCGACTACTTTATGAATTTGTATCTTCACAGTGTTTATCTTCAAATTGTGGTATGGAACTGATGCTAAGGAGGCCGAATAGAGTTTAGGTTGTTCCAATTCGGGTTATTAAGTTCAATTGATGAGTGTTTGATGATCATAAATGTCGGTTACGAACTTTTAAGCTCCAATGTGGTTAATTCGATGAATTAATGGACTAATAACGGCTTCTACTCATTAGTAATCATCAATAGGATGATTAAGAGCAATCAATTCTAATTTTTACTTGAAATAATCATGAAATTCGAATTTTATTGCAAAAATCACACGAATTTTGACTTTAAAAGTCAAAATTGTTTATTTCATGATTTTACAAATTTAATCCTTGCAATTTAAGCCTATTAAGACTGATCTTACTTAATTCCAACCCTCAGATTTGGTTTTTGATCGATTACATAACATATCGGTTAGTCAAAGTTGAACCGAAAATCCTAATTTGTCACTAATTGGTCACTTACATTATTGTTGGGTTAAACTAATCTAATTTGGGCCTCACAAAATACCATTGGGCCTGTCTTACCTTACTGGGCCTTCCTAGATCTCATTGGGCCTCCCTGGGCCTTATTGGGCCTTAATTTGTTCACATTGGGCCTCATTTGCCCCTATTGGGCCTAACTTAGTTCTGTTGGGCCTTCATAGACTTTATTGGAACTGATTTGTCTTGTTGGGTCTTCCTTGACTTCACTGGATCTTCTTTGGCTTTACTGGGCTTTCATGGACCTTATTGGGCCTACGGAGGTTAACAAGGTTAACTTGAAAAGTCGGATTGTCACATCATCCCCTTGTTGAAGGAATTTTCGTCCCGAAAATTAGCAAGTGTTAAGAGTAGTTAGGAAACTACTTACGAGTTTAAATCGTACGTGTTAGTGTGATTTGATCATTCTGTGTGCTTGTGTGTACTCACACACAAAGTCTAATGCTTGCAACATCACAACTCAATTGTGATCATTCAATGTGACTGTTTGCGTGTACACTAGTTAGTTCACCTAACTGTGACTATTTGTGTTTGATCATACTGTGTTGTGTAACCTCACACATAGTGAGTGTCTGAAACTGTTTGTACTATGTAACCCTGCACATAGCAAAATGTATGTACTATGCAACCCCACACATAGCCAAATGTGTGTAACCAATCATGTATGTACTACCATAACATGTAACATATGAAATGTAGCACATAAAACATATAGTATGCAATGTAGCACAAATGTTTGTAACAAAATCAATTGAATAAAATGTTAGTGCTTACAGTTTGAGATTTGCAGTGTTGATGTGTGAAAGCATTACGTCATCCCCTTGTTGAAGGAAATTTCGTCCCGAAATTTAACGTGCGCTCTCAGTGTTAGCAGTAGCTGTCTTGAATAGATGAGGATATTTCTTCATCATTTGATCTTCCCGTTCCCATGTGAATTCAGGACCACGTCTTGAATTCCATCGGACTTTGACTATTGGAATCTTGCTTTGCTTCAGTTGTTTGACCTCTCGATCCATGATTTCAGCTGGTTCTTCAATGAATCGCAACTGTTCATCTACTTGTATTTCTTCCAACGGTACAATCAATGTCTCGTCAGAAAGACATTTCTTTAAGTTCGATACATGAAAGACATCATGAACTCCACTGAGTTCATCTGGTAGTTTGAGTTGGTACGCAACCGGACCAATCCTTTTCAGAATCTCAAAAGGTCCTACGTAACGTGGACTAAGCTTTCCGCGCTTGCCGAATCGTATCACTCCTTTCCAAGGTGATACCTTTAGAAGAACTCGGTCTCCCACTTGAAATTCCAACGGCTTGCGACGTTTGTCTGCATAACTCTTCTGACGATCTCGAGCCGCTGCCATACGGTTCCGAATTTGAACTATTTTCTCTGTCGTCTCGTGCACCAGTTCAGGACCTGTTAACTGACTGTCACCAACTTCAGCCCAGCAAACTGGTGAACGACATTTGCGGCCATACAAAGCTTCAAACGGTGCTGCTTGAATGCTTGTATGATAACTATTATTGTAAGAGAATTCCACCAACGGTAAATGATTCTCCCAGCTGTCACCAAAGTCAATTACACAAGCTCGTAGCATATCCTCGAGCGTTTGAATCGTTCGTTCACTTTGACCGTCGGTCTGTGGGTGATAGGCGGTACTCATATCCAAGCGAGTCCCCAATGACTTATGAAGAGATTTCCAAAAGTTAGAAGTAAATCGGGCATCCCGATCAGATATGATAGAGATTGGCACGCCATGTCGTGCTACTACTTCTTTGATGTAAATGCGAGTCAGTTTCTCCATCTTATCGGTTTCCTTTATTGCTAAGAAGTGTGCAGATTTCGTTAATCGATCGACAATTACCCATATCGTATCACAACCACTCGGTGTACGGGGTAACTTAGTAATAAAATCCATCGAAATCTGTTCCCATTTCCACATCGGTATCTCTGGTTGTTGTAGTAAACCAGATGGCTTCTGATATTCAACTTTGACTTTCGAACAAGTCAAACATTTGCTAACGTACTTAGCAATATCAGCTTTCATATGAGGCCACCAATACAGTGCCTTCAAATCATGATACATCTTGTCTGATCCCGGATGGACTGAATATCTGGACTTGTGTGCTTCGTCCATCACGAGTTCCCTTAAACCTCCATATAAAGGTATCCACATTCGATCAATGAAATAACGAATTCCATCAGGTTTAACATTCAATTGTTCTTCCATTCCTCGTAAAGATTCCGGTACTAAGTTTTCCGTTTTCAAAGCCTCAATCTGAGCACTATGTACCTTGTCAGGTAAATCAGTATGTATTGTCATCATAAGTGCGCGAACCCGTCTTGTTCCCGTTGTATCTTTTCTGCTCAAAGCATCGGCTACCACATTAGCCTTTCCCGGGTGATACTTAATCGCACACTCATAATCGTTCAAAAACTCAACCCATCGTCGTTGTCTCATATTGAGTTCCTTCTGATCAAAGATATGTTGCAAACTCTTATGATCAGTATAAATAGTACACTTAGTTCCATACAAGTAATGCCTCCAAATCTTCAAAGCAAAAACCACTGCTCCTAACTCCAAGTCATGAGTAGTGTAATTCTTTTCGTGTGTTCTTAGTTGTCTGGAAGCATAAGCGATCACTTTATCCCGTTGCATCAATACACATCCCAAACCCTGTCCAGATGCGTCACAATACACCGCAAAGTCTTCCGTTCCTTCCGGTAATGACAGAATCGGTGCACTGCAGAGTTTCTGTTTCAATAACTGGAATGCAGCTTCCTGTTTATCCGTCCAGTTATACTTTGTTCCCTTGTGCGTAAGAGCTGTAAGTGGTTGAGCGATCTTTGAGAAACCTTCAATGAATCGTCGATAATAACCCGCCAAACCAAGGAATTGTCGTACCTCAGTAGGGGTCTTTGGCGCTTCCCAATTCTTAATCGCTTCAATCTTCGCTGGATCAACATGTATGCCCTTTTCATTTACTATATGCCCCAAGAACTGTACTTCTCGCATCCAAAAATCACATTTCGAGAACTTAGCGTACAGTTGTTCTTGTTTCAATAACTCTAGCAGTAATCGAAGATGTTCAGCATGTTCCTCCTCAGACTTTGAATAAATGAGAATGTCATCAATGAAAACAATGACAAACTTATCAAGATAAGGTTTACAAACACGATTCATGAGATCCATGAATACAGCTGGAGCGTTTGTCAACCCAAATGGCATGACCAAGAACTCATAATGGCCATATCTTGTCCTGAATGCTGTCTTCGGAATATCCTCCTCCTGAACTCTTAGTTGATGATAACCCGACCTGAGATCAATCTTCGAGTAGTAACTCGAACCTTGCAATTGATCGAACAGATCGTCAATCCTGGGTAACGGATACCGGTTCTTGATAGTAACCTTGTTCAATTCCCGGTAATCGATACACATACGGAAAGTCCCGTCCTTCTTCTTTACAAACAATACTGGAGCTCCCCAGGGTGAAAAACTAGGTCGTATGAAACCCTTATCCAACAACTCTTGCAATTGTGTGGATAACTCTTGCATCTCTGACGGTGCAAGTCGATAAGGCGCCCTAGCTATCGGTGCTGCATCTGGTGTAAGATCGATTCGGAATTCCACCTGTCTGACAGGCGGTAATCCCGGCAAGTCTTCTGGAAATACCTCCGGAAACTCACAAACTACAGGTATATCTTCAAGCTTCCTCTCAGCTACCGGCTTTTCAGTTATAAGTGCTATAACTGCTGTATGACCTTTCCGCAGACACTTGTGTGCTTTCATACAAGATATGAGACGCAGAGGCGTACTGCTCTTCTCGCCTTGTACATATAATGTCTCTCCCTGCGGAAGAGGTATGCGAACAATCTTTTCATGGCATACAATCTCAGCCTGGTTCTTGGACAACCAGTCCATGCCAATAACTACATCAAAACTGCCTAAGGCAATAGGCATCAAATCAATCTCTAATGTTTGACCCATCAAATCAAGAATACATCCCTTATAAATGTTTTCCACTACAATTAACTTACCATCAGCTAATTCCACAGTGTATGGACTATCTAAGGCAGTGGGACTAACATCTAATGACTTAGCAAGTGAACTAGATACAAAACTCCGGTCGGCACCAGTGTCAAATAACATAGAGGCATAGTGATTATTTAAGAGGAACGTACCCGTGACAATGTTGGGATCCTCCCGCGCTTGCCATCCTCCGATCACAAACGCCCTGCCTCTAGCACCGTTGTTGTTGTTGTTATTGTTGTTGTTGTTGTTGGTGCCATTTCCATTACCGTTGCCACCTCCATTACCATTACCATTGTTGTCCCCGCCTTTCTTAAGTTGTGGGCAATATTTCTTGAAATGTCCCATTTTTCCACACTCAAAACAACCCTTCTGAGCGTTGTTCTGGTTATTGTTCTGGTTGTTGTTGTTCTGTAGTTCTCCGCGACAATCCTTAGCCGCGTGCCCAATCTTGCCACACCTCTGGCACTTAGCTCTGTCACACTGGTTACCCGCATGATGATAACCACATTTGTTGCACTTGGGGTGCTTACCAATATAGCCCCCCGATGATGATGATTGCTGACCACTGTTGGAATTATGATAGGACTTGTTTGAGTCCTGCTTCCTGTTCTGCTGTTGGTTGTTACCCTTGAAGTTGTTACTTTCCCACTTTCTCTTGTGATCTCCTACCTTGGTAGCAGATGTTCGTTTGGGCAGAGTCCCCTGTAACACTGCCTGGTCAGTAAGCTGATGCGCTAAACGAACAGCTTGTTGGATGGTGGTGGGATTCGCTGAAGTAACTAACCCTTGGATCTGAGGCACTAGTCCTCCAATGTACCTTTCGATCCACTTACTGACTGGAGTAGCCATGTGTGGTAGCAGTCTGGCCAGTTCATGCGATCTGGTCGTATACTCCTCAATATTTGACCCCTCCATCTTGAGGTGCCAATACTCTTCCTCCAACTTCTGCATTTCACTACGAGGACAATACTCCTCTTGTAGTAAAGTTTTGAAGTTGTTCCAGGTCAATGCATTTGCTTCTCCCAACCCCAGAGTCTGAACATTGGAGTTCCACCAAGTCAGTGCTGGACCCTCCAATGTTCCAGTAGCAAATTTCACCTTGCTGTCATCAGGGCAGTTGCACATTTCGAACACAGACTCTGCCTTCTCAATCCATCGGAGAAGTCCTATGGCTCCCTCCGACCCTTTGAAATTGTGAGGTTTGCAGTCCAAGAACATCTTGAATGTGCAAACTTGTGGGTTAAGCAATCCCCCAGCTGGACCATGTGGCCCCGTGTTGTGTGCCTGTGCGTACTGTGCTATTGCCTCTGCAACCCTGTTGTTGATTAGCTCATTGAGCTCAGCAACTGTCATTTGTACGTTTCCCTCAGCCATTTCCTTCCTATTTACAAGAAATGTTAGCGCATAATCAAAATCCAATTTTGACATGTGTAAGTAAAACAACAAACACAACATGTAATATAAGCCAACGCAGTTGTTGAAAATATAACTCTTTAATAGATAGAAACTTTCTTTGAGTACAATACTTTTGAAATGAAATACAAAATTTCAAACTACTAATGTAGGAACACAACCCGTTCCTAATAAGTTTAAATAAAACAAGGAAAAAAAATGAAAGATAATCAATCGTCCTCGACGGTGGATTCAGGATCGGACTCAGCAACTGGTGCTGGTTCCTCCTCCTCATCCTCATCCTGTTCCTCATTCTCAACTACCACTAAGTCCTCCAAAGCTTCAATCCTGCCTGCCAAAATCTCCTCTCGGTTATCTGACTCTTCTAGACGACCAATCATGTTCACCATCTCATCCCGCATGTCATGAACTAGATGGGCAAGTTCATCTTGCCTCTCAATGGCATCCCATAACTCCTGAGATCTCTGTATAAGCTTGTCTTCTGTCTCATCCAAGTCCTCGCGCAACTTGGCGATCTCCTCCGCGTCCGTCCTTCGCCTCTTAGGCTCAGGAGCATCTAGTGCGGGTGGTGGGTGTGTGGAAGGTCCCTCAGCAGGAATCTGCTGAGTGCCCTCCTCCTCCTCTTCCGGATCCTCATCCGGGTCCTCCTCTGGATCCTCTTCTGGATCCTCGTCTGGATCCTCCTCCGGATCCTCCTCTGGGTCTTCCTCCGGATCCTCCTCTGGATCGGAGTCCTCCATCTCATACGGTGGAGGTGATGGAATAGGTGGTGGTGGTGATGATGGTGGTGCCGGAACTATCGGCTCCTCGTCCTCGGAATCATCAATGATAACATAAGGAACTGATGATGAAGCCATGCCTGTTACATAATATCATATGTAAGTGCAGTGTCATGGAATACGTAAACAAGTCAATTACATAATGTCATATGTAATTTCTAAGTAATACGTATAAGCATGTATGTCTATTGTCTAACAGTCATAGTCTAGGCCTATAAATGCAAACCTAGTTCGCTATAACCAATGTCTCTGATACCAATCTGTCACACCCCCAAATTTCAACTAACGGAATCACGCCGTTTGAGAGCATGACAAACCAGGATCTCAGATCATTAGACATAGCGAAGACCTCTATATGAATTTCAAAACATACGTTGGTCTTTAAAACATAACATTCAGAGTTTACAAAAGGTTGCGGAAGCGTTTAAAAACCATAAACAGTTGTAAAGTAAACATTACAAACCAAAGTACTTAAATATTCAAATGTTCAAATTCAAATTCAAAGTGTTTATAATGCATGAGACTCTATCTTCCTAGTCCATGCCAGCTGTAACGCGCGCCTTAGCGTCCTGAGAAAACATGCAAATCAAGTCAACACAAAGGTTGGTGCATAACACAGGTTTTAAGTAATCATAGTGTTCAAAACATCAGTTCGAATAACAAGTTTGTAGATAACATAATCACAAATGCACAGTCATGATAGCTAGTCATATAAACTATTTACATACGTGTTCGACACCGAAGCTGACTAGTTGCCATGCTATAGCATGTTTTCGCCTTGCCACTATTGTCTATCACAACAATAGTAAAAATTGTGTTTGGTCAGTCAAACACCTGCGTAGATCCCATCTACCAGGTGAGGTTTGTCAAACCTAATAGATCTATTTCCAACTACCACGCTTTGCATTACAGCAAACTAAACGGTTCGAGGTGTGTAAGGACTTTCAAGTTGATATGTTGTCACATAATGTAAACAGCTAACTCATGCAAGTGATATGTATCTAAAATAGTTTGTTGCACATGTTTTCTCCCCCAAAACAGTTTAAAATAAGAAAGGGGCCGTGTACGCACCTTTGATAATAGTAGAATGATCAAATACGTGTGAACTTGCGTAGAAATCCTCTACGAAGAATCTGTGATTTAAACAATAACCTAAAGTTATTCGGATTGCCGTTTTGTGCTTGAAATCACATACGTATCAACATACGTATGTTAGAGTGTGAGAATTGTGCATACGGAAGTACGCGTGCCATTGAAATCGATTAAATAAAATCATATTTGATTTTATTCAATTAATCGTAATTATACGCGATTTCGTGTTTGGATTAAAATATGAATTTTATTATTCTAAAACATTCGTATTCTCGTTACGGTTCCAACGCAACTTGAACGGATCAAATCGGAGTTAGAATGAATGAGATATGAGAAAAACCTTAAACTAGTTTAAATTCCAAAAACAGTTGGGGCCCGGGTTCGAACCCGTGACCTCCAACTCTCCACACCCACGAACTACCATTTCAGCCCACCAACATTTGTTAACAAAAGCCCAATTTAAATTCTTTTAACCATTTACAGATTCGGTTTCCCTTGCTTAACCATAGCCGAAGCATCCAACCCCCAATTGACCCCGAATTCGAATCTGATCGACCCTACGACCTTAGGGGTTTTGTTCCATGAATACAACCGAATCTCTATGTGCTTTTAATTCAAAAACAAAACACTATAACCCTTTTAATCGTTATTGCACAGTTTCGAACTTTATCTCTAAAACCCACCATTCGATCTCATCGAATTCATCTAATTCAAATCATGAAATCATCAGATCTTCTTCAACATAGTTCCCCGAATCCATTCATGCCAATTAATTCGATTTTAGAACTTGTTTCTATCAAAATCCCCAAACCGTTTAACCCGAGCAAACCTAGAACTAGAACTCAATCGATTCGTGATCGTTTCATGAAATTAGAATATGCCTTAGCTTGATCGAGGGTTTCTGAAAATGCCTATGCCTATTAATTTGATTCTTAAACCGGTTTAATCAACAACCCCCAAAACCGTTTAGACTTAGAACCCTAACACCCGAAATCAATCAATTCGTTATAATATGATTAAATTGACATATGGATTTCGTTTAACAATTAATTCCGAAGCTACCTATATAATCTAATTTGATTTGCAAACTTGTTTTGTTAAAAACCCCCAAAACGTTCACAATGATGAACCCTAGCTACTGAATTGATATAATTCGATGTTGTTACACGAAATACGGTTAGGGATAAGTTTAATCGGTCCATTTAGGTTGTGTAAAAGTGTTTACTTACCCGATTTGGTCTTGAATCGAAGGATTTCCACTCGCGGCCCCAAGTTCGACTACTTTATGAATTTGTATCTTCACAGTGTTTATCTTCAAATTGTGGTATGGAACTGATGCTAAGGAGGCCGAATAGAGTTTAGGTTGTTCCAATTCGGGTTATTAAGTTCAATTGATGAGTGTTTGATGATCATAAATGTCGGTTACGAACTTTTAAGCTCCAATGTGGTTAATTCGATGAATTAATGGACTAATAACGGCTTCTACTCATTAGTAATCATCAATAGGATGATTAAGAGCAATCAATTCTAATTTTTACTTGAAATAATCATGAAATTCGAATTTTATTGCAAAAATCACACGAATTTTGACTTTAAAAGTCAAAATTGTTTATTTCATGATTTTACAAATTTAATCCTTGCAATTTAAGCCTATTAAGACTGATCTTACTTAATTCCAACCCTCAGATTTGGTTTTTGATCGATTACATAACATATCGGTTAGTCAAAGTTGAACCGAAAATCCTAATTTGTCACTAATTGGTCACTTACATTATTGTTGGGTTAAACTAATCTAATTTGGGCCTCACAAAATACCATTGGGCCTGTCTTACCTTACTGGGCCTTCCTAGATCTCATTGGGCCTCCCTGGGCCTTATTGGGCCTTAATTTGTTCACATTGGGCCTCATTTGCCCCTATTGGGCCTAACTTAGTTCTGTTGGGCCTTCATAGACTTTATTGGAACTGATTTGTCTTGTTGGGTCTTCCTTGACTTCACTGGATCTTCTTTGGCTTTACTGGGCTTTCATGGACCTTATTGGGCCTACGGAGGTTAACAAGGTTAACTTGAAAAGTCGGATTGTCACACATAACCCGTGCAAATTCTGACCTATCTTGCTATGCATACGAGGCATAGCGGAGGCAAGGACAAACAAGTCTAGTTCGGTAGTGACGCACTGACACTTTGGGCCTAGGGCTCGGTACTAACATTGATAAACAGCATGACATACTTTTATTACTATATGTATATCAAAACCTGTGAACTCACCAACCATTGTGTTGACACTTTTTCTAACTTGTATTCTCAGGTAACTAGCAAGCTATGGATAACAGGAATGCGCACACTAAGGAACGAGCATTAGGAATCTCATTGCATTTCTGTTTATGATTAGTTTTCGAAAACAATTTAACTTCCGTTGTTAAGACAATGTTGTATTAAACTTACTATTTTCCGCTGCATTATGTCAAACATCAGATTTCCGCTGCAATATATGTTATGATAACTTTATTTCCGCTGCAAACTATTTTATCAAGTGTATGTGTCAAACTTGGATTTGTAAACGCATATAGAGGTGTTCTATATGACCTTGAGCTGTGATTCTGGACACGTCACATCCACGTGGACATACGCCACGAGTGGGAATTTGGGGGTGTGACAATGTCACCGTTGTTGTGATAAAAAAAAATTATGATAAAGATGAGTTGTGAGAGAAAAGAAGGAATATGATGGTTCTATTTTCATCCATAGCAACCTTTTTTAGTTTTTCTTTTGTTAAATAATACTATTTAAATTTAATAATAATATTTCAATTATACTAATAAATAAATAATATTAATAACTAAATATATTTAATATTTAAATAATTCTATTGTGAATTAAATAGTAACATTTAAATAATAATAATTAAATAATATTAATGTAATAAATAATTTTTATTATTAATAATTAAATAAGAAGATTATTCCTTACGAGTAACGTTCTATTAATATATAGATATCCAATCAAGGCTTAGCTGATCGTATTACCACAGAGTCAACTTGGGCGGTTTCTATTTTTTGTTTTTAGATATATTGGTTATGATAGGAAGCAAGACATATATGCAGAATAGATCAAACTGGCAATAAGTTTTTGCTAAGAAGCTTCGCTCGCATGCACCCAGGTTTCGACTCCTAGCACTTCTTTTGTTTCCGCTATATATTTATGAATCACGATCAACATTCTTAACCACATTCTACGACTTCAATTAATTTCCAAATTTCAGTTTGGAACCTAAACTTTGAACTATTATTTTTAAATCTCCTCTCACTTACTCACATATTTTTAATGTTCACATAATTTTAGCACGTTCTTACGTCATCGGATAATAGTGATTATTATGTTAATTTGATCTCAATTACCTCACGAATATTTATACAAATTTCGAACCCAAACGGTCACAAAACTTTTACGTGTTATTCATAAGTCTATAGTGCGTCCGTACATTATCGAGTATTTGTAACGGTCATATCATTTCGATCGTAATTATTTCACAAACATTATAAAGTTTCACTTTAGACCATGCAACTATTATTTTTAAATCACCTTATTATATATATCCAATTCACAACGATAATGATTGCGTATAATTAGTAACATTATTTTTTTATTTTTTTTTTGTTTTAAATAAACATAGATAACATGAAAAAAGTTATCATACTTTTGTTTAGATCAAACTGAAAATAATTTACCTTGACTTAGGTCGTTACCCATGTTGCCCGTGTTTAATTCTAGGCTGAATTTTTTGGGTTATGCTTTCGCTTAATTCAATTAGACATAGTAATGTTAAGTTGTTAATTCACTTAGTCCTTATTTTATGTTTTGCGCTTATATTTGAGGTCACATTTCTTGCAATTAACACTTGATTTTGTTAAAGTTCAATTTATTGTTTTAGGACGGGTTAATACCCGTTTATGACCAGCCTTTTAGTTTGTGTTTGATATTCATGATGTTGTTACCCCCATCATAATCATATATAAATACCAGTAGAGTGATATAATTCAATATTTATTTGTAAAATTTTAATTGAGTAATATCGTGTTATTTTTTATTCAATACGGGATTAACCGCCACAACGCGCGGGGTAAATCCCTAGTTCATATACATTATCATTTTTTATAAATGAGTAAATTACGGTTTTGGCCCTTGTGGTTTAAATGTTTTAACTGTTTCGGCTCATAATAGAATCTACTGTCAATTCAGCTCAAGTGCTTTAGACGACTATCAGTTTTGGCCCCTAAAACTTACTTATTATAATGGTTTTGGCCTAAAACCTAACTATGATTGGGGGCCAAAAAATTAGTTGTCTAGACTACAAAGTCTGAATTGATAGAAGATTTTATTTTTGGTCGAAATAGTTAAAACCTTAGTACAATTATGGATGTGCTTGACTAATATTGACCAACTTTAACAATTAGTTAAATATGACTTTGAATAAACAATTATGTTCGTGTTCTTTAACAAAATATGGCTCTATTTTACAAAATATCGCAATATTTTACGGAGATTAATATATATCAATATACATTATCATTTTTTTATAAATAAGTAACTTACGGTTTTCAGCCCATGTGGTTTAGACAACTATCAGTTTTGGCCCCTCAAACTTACGTATTATAACGGTTTGGCCCAAAACCTAACTATTGTTGGGGATCAAAAACATTATTTGTCTAAACTACATAAGCTGAATTGATAGAAGATTATATTTTTGGCCAAAATAGTTAAAACACTTGAATTGACGGTCGAAGTCTTGATTTTAAAGGACGCGGTAACTTAAATCTAACGCCTTTCATTTTGACCTGATCTCAACATTATACATTGTCTGTCGTTTTCTGAACGATGTATACATGAGAAGATTATGGTAATTTGACGTACTTTTGGACCATGTAAAAAAGTTGAAGCCACACGAATTTCGATTCTTGATCTTCAATTTTAAAGATGTGGTGGATGAATGAACCAATTTCGTTGTCAAGATGCTAAGTTACGTGGCAATTACGACCCTTGTCAATTATTTTGTCTTGGTCACAAACAATTTACATATCTTTAGTGGCTCTATGATAAATATTAAACCTTCAAATATCTGGCTCTTGCTTAAGCCGACTAGCCATCATCACAAGAGGGATTCCGTACCAAATTGTTTTCTTTTGCCTTGGAAAATTCAAGGAAGTTTCATTTTGGATTACGATGCCTTTGTCTTTAAAATTTATTTGTAAAAAAAAAACAAAAAAGAAAGAAAAAATTGATACTTTAAAAAAAAAAAAAAACACTACCTAGAATTCTTCTATGCAAAATGTGTCTCGTGTTAGGTTTAAACTCAAAACCTATCATTAAGCAACAATGAATGTTGACAATTTTGTCTTAAGATGACTAATATAAATTATTTACGGAAAAATTACTAAAATATAAAAGTTTAGTCGAATTTTTCCCTAAAAGGCATATATAAGTTGGATTAACTTCTATGTACAGTAGACTTATTAGCATAGTCGGCTCAAGCCTTTTAAAAGTCTAAAGCAAGCTTAGTTGGGGCTCTTTTGTATTTTTTTAAGTCACCTTTTACTAGCGGTGTTCGGAAAAACTGAAAACCGTTTAAAACCGATAACCGAACCGTATCCGTAACCGAAAAACCGACCGAATTCTGAATTCGGCTTTAGATTTTTTTTTTGAATTCGGTTTGTTCGGTTAACCGATTAAACCGAATTCATAATTAAATTTATTATTTTATTAATAATATAAGGTTGAATTATGTTTATTCGGTTGAGTTCTGTTTATTCGGTTCGGTTTATTCGGTTTTTAATCGGTTTGTTCGGTTGAATTCGGTTTGTTCAGTTATAATAGAAACCGAATTGAATTGAATTCGGTTCGGATAACCATTTCCCGAATTCGGTTTGGTTAATGGTTAGGGGAGATATTTTTGAAACCCGATTAAACCGAACTGAATAAACCGAACAAACCGTTAACCGAACCGATGTACACCCCTACCTTTTACTTCAAAAATAAGAGAATATAATAAAAAACATATTTGATATGTTGTTTTAACCAGTATTTTGCTTTTTAAAAATATTTTAGGTTGAATATATGTAATAAAATTGACGTGTACAATTGAAAAAAAATGTTTATTAAATAGAAAATATTTTTTATCAAAAACTCTCAAATACAATACAAGGCTCAACTCATTTGAAAAAAATTAACAACCCTAGAGAAGTGGGAGCTATGGTTGTCTCCGGCCTTGTTATTATTAGCTTAGTGTATCTCCAATAAACTTATTAGACCTTCCGGTGTGCCAAGTGAGTGGGCGTGAAAGGGGCGTGGGCGGGCATGGGGGGCTGGCCGTGAGTGGGGCAAGGGCACAAATGACCGTTGGAAGCTCTCAATCGGCACAAATGGGCGTGAGTGGGCCATTTCCACCACTTTTGGTGGAGTGGGTGGTTGTGGTGGGTGTCTACGTGGCGCCTACGTGACGCATATGTAGAGTGGTTGGACCAAGGAGCATACCCCATGGTCTTAGCTAAATTATGTTTTAAACTTATTAGCTAAATTATGTTTTAAACTTGTTAACTATGACTTACAGGTTGAAAATAATGTACACTAAAAAGAAGAAAAAAACTCTAGGCATAATCATACATTTTAGTAATCTTACAAAAAAAAAAAAAATTAATAAAACTTTTTTTTTATATATACGTCGTGAAGTATTAATGTGTTTGAAGTGAAAATGCAGTACCGTGGTGCGGACTGGATCTAAAATTATTCTTCCTTAATTAATTAATATTCTAATAAAAATTATCATATAAAAATATGGTTTAACGTACGTACTTTAATAGTTTTTTGAGTCATCTTGCTTGTTCTTTTAGCTAAATTTTATTATAACAAGTGCTTTTGACTATCAATTTATAATTTTTTTTTTGTTCCAAAGGGACTAAATTTTGTTTTATGGTTTGGACATTCACAAAGCTTTAGACGGCCCTGTTTGTATGTTTGTTATAGATAGAGACACCAATTCAAATTAATACCATAAGACCATGCGCAACGGCAAGGCCGCTGGCATTGCGGGATAGCGGGCACCCGGCGGGAACACCGCCCCCTCCTCCGGCGGGAATGATTTTGTGGGTTCGGCGGGTATCGCTCCCCGCTCAACCCCTCTCACACACCAGCGGGAATGATTTTCTCTTCTCTCACAAATGGGGAAGTTTTTCCGATAGGGTGACCACTGTGGGGTTTTAAGATTTTCAGTGGGGTGATGACGTGACAGAAAATTTAGGTGGGGAGGGATTTTCAGTGGGGTGACCACTGTGGATAGCCTAATACACATATATCCTATATTAGGGTATATTTCACTTTTGGTCCTTTATATTACACAAAATTCCAGCTTTGTTCCTTTATGTTTTAAAATGTCAAAATCAGTCCTTTAAGTTTCCAAACATTGTGAAGTTGGTTCTTTCTTCGTTAACTTTGTTAAGCATTAACATAATAAAATACCATTAATTTATGTAAACATAAAGGATCAAAAGTGAAATTTACTCAATTACTTATACGATTATTTTAACATTTATGTCCTCTATTATGTTAATACTTAACAAAGTTAACGAAGAATGGACTGAGTTTGCAACATTTAAAAACTTAAAAAAGTGATTTTGATATTTTAAAACATAAAGGACAATCTCTGAAATTTTGTGAAACATAAAGGATCAAAAGTAAAATTTACTCTATATATTAACAAATGGATTATGATAATTTATGTTTCTAAATTAACCGTGAGGGCTCCTTCTCCTTCCCCCTCTTCAAACTCCGATTCGTTTTTTTCATAAAGAAATCTCTGTGATATCTATTTTTCTGAAAAAATAAATAAGACATTTCAATTGGTACCAGGAGGGGAAAACAAGCTCAACCTCACAGGATTGTGACTTAAAAACTTGTTTTATTTATAAATATTCAAATATGTTGGTTATATATGCATGCCATCGCATGGTGAATCACGTTTTAGTTTGGCAATGTTTTCGGCCTTATTTAGAATACATGGTTGGTTGTAGTACAACATATAATAAGTCAATTGTGCCAGTATCAACTATAGTTTTTCTTTAATAACGGTGTATCTTTTGAAAGTCAATGATTGGTAATAAATTTGTGCATCATGATATTGTAATCAGTTATAAATTTTTAGTTGAATATTGTTAGTCTCAATCCCAGATAAATAAGGAGGTTTTTATAATATTAGTTTTGGAACAGAGCCCCAAATTTTTAGTTTGACTAAGGCCATAAAATCGATTTAGCCGATCTATGGATTCTTCTTTCATTTGCAATTCATTTCAGGTCAGAAACGTGGGCTGTTGGTGGGGCTGTGCCCTTATCTCCCTCTTCTTTCGCTTTACAACTGGAATAAGGAACTTAGAATTCACCTTGATGAAAAAATGGGATTTGAGAGGCTAGCGAATAGAAATTGTATGGGATGTCCTACTCCTACCCTAGCTTTCCAATCAACCAATCCCCTATTTCAGTGACATCTATGTTAGGTAGGCACATGAATCACTGATTAGTCGAATGAGCCTATCCCTCTGACCTATCATTTGTTGGTCGATCCAGCCTAACGGTTCCTCCGTCTGTGGTCCTTTATACAAGTTTGCTGCTAGGAGTCCCTAGAGGATGTCTCCAAATATGATGAATTTCTTCTCGCATTTAGAGAGAACCCCACAATCTTGGAAGGCCTTTTTCAACAACCAACAAAACAAAAGTTCTTGTTTAGTTCTTCACAATTCGTACAGGAAAGGCCTGATGATATCATGTATAGGCATCAACAACCGTGACCTGGATGCTTCACTATCTGAACCTCCTCCAATATTGAATCCCCAAAGTTGGTTCATAATTGAAGTTCAGGATGCACCTCTGGATAATGGTCTATTCGGGCTTGGTCCCCTATTAGTCTTATTTTTGTTATGCCTCTCGCAATTTATGTTATGAAGACCACTTTAAAGATTTCAATGCCTAAAGAATTAAACTATGAGCCACAACTCTCCCGTTGTGTTGATTTCTTGGTTTGGGGTTTGGGGTTTGGGGTTGGGGTGGGTCATTTATGGTTTGTACGTTAATAGGCTCTTTCTTGGGGACAATTTTCGCTATTGTGTTTATTTTTGGGTTGGGAACATCTAGAAACTAGCTCTTCTTTGAGCTAAGTACCGAGATTTTAATATGTATCAGAGTAGACAAGCCCATCTTATTATGGGCCTTAGAGCTTGCTTTTGGCCCATGGCTTACTCTTTATGCTAAGTACTGAGATTTTTATGTGTATCGTAGCAGACAAACCCATGCTATTCTAGGCCTTAGTAGTAAGCTCGTGGCAATTTCCCTTCTAAATAGAGGTACACAAAACGGTGTTTTTGTTTTTTTTTTTTATTATTATTTAAAACCGGTTCCAGACACAAACTCGTTCCGGTTTTGGTCAACAAAATCAAGAACTGCTTTCGGTTAGAGTTGTGTTTTTGACCAGGTTTTGACAAGTTTTTCTTGGGTTTTGGCCATTTCTTGTTACAGTTTTGGCTGGCTAAATGTGGAACTGGTTATGGTAATTCCGGTTCCGGTTACGATTTCTCTGAGAAACCAGAACCGTCTATACCCGTCGGTTTGGGTAGGACCGGTTCTGGTTTGGGTTTTTGGTTCTGGGTTTTTGCCCACCTCTACTTCTAATAGTGGTTTTAGATTCTAAACCAGCTTCCATGTTGACGATTTTAGCATATATTTACGATCAAAGTGAAATGAGCATATACATTGTTACACGTTACAAGTTATAAAGTTAATATTTGTACAAATCTATATTTATTTCTAGCACCGAGAACTTGATGGTTCAAAGAGATGAAGCTTCCTCGACAATGCTTTATTAGAAACTTCAAATAGCTACTAACGCAACCTCCAACTAGCAGTCTTCATACATCTTCGAAAGAGTGATAAAATATGCATGGATGTACTCTCATGCCCATCCTCATACAACTTCAAAACATTAATAAAACAAATAAATCCGAATTGAAGTTAAATTATATTTATTTTTTTTAATCACTAAACTTTTATTTAGTTTATTTAACTTTTTAATATTGTTATTTTGGGTTCTTTATGTTTATCGTTTTCTCTGTGTTTTCATTCGGGTTTTTGGCACTTACTTTTACGATTGAGTATCCTTTTGGATTTTACAGTATAGTGATAGTCACTTTTACGACATATTATGCTTTTTAGGGTTTTACGGCAGAGAGTAAGTGTTGCGACATGTTTTCTCATATGCATTTAATATTCGTAATTGTGTCACCGTCACAATTTTACGCTGATTTACCGCCGCAACGCGCCGTTGGTAAAATTCGTTAATATTTAACCAGAAAACTTGAGCCTCAATATTTCATTAATTTTAATTCCGCTTTGAACCCAACTTAGTTTGTTGTATTTCTCTTGTATAATAGGACATAAATTTAATAAATAATAGTTAAAATTGTAGCACATACACGTAATTATTTGGTTCTAAAGTCGGTAAAAACCATGTTTTACGAAACTTATTCTAGTTTATTAGTTTATATACTTGTATTTATGAAGCAAAATAAAAACACACACACATATATATATATATATATATATATTTCACCTTGAGTATATAAATAAAACCCATATTGAATTAAACTTAAATATTAATGAATTAGTTCCTGGATTTGCATGTTTGATCAATCATTCCAATAGAGATGAGAAAAAACCACTTCCGAAACCGGAACCGATTACCCGAAACGAAACCGGAACCAGTTCTATCCGAACTAGCAGGTATAGATTGTGGTTTTTCAGATAAAACAAAACCTATACCTGAATTACCGGAACCGGTTCCACTATTAAACCAAACCAGAACAGGTCGAAACCGGTCAAAAACCCAATCCTAACTGGAAGCGGTTATTAACTTTGTTAACCAGAACCAGAACCGATTTGGCCGGATCCGGTTCCATAAAAACCGGTTTGCCAACCTTTAAGATATCCCACCCCAGGACAAAAGCTTTTGAAGTTTCCTGGAAGGTGCTCAGCTCTCAATATAAGGGTTGAGTTTGATGAGTACTACATTCAATTCACTCATCTTTTGAAAACGTACTCCAAGTTCCACACTCATCACTTACATAAAACCAACCACACAATATATATCAATGGCTTCCAACGAACCATGGTTGCTTGAGAATGGCTCGGTCAAGCGACTCACCAAGGAGTCGCGACATGGCCATGGTCATAGCCGAACCGCCCACAACAAGTCCTCGACCTCGCTTCGGCGAAAATCCGATATGACCCTTGTGTCAAAAGTGCCTTGTCCAACTATTAGAAACATTTTGGCCAATCTACAAGAGGTCATTTTGGGTACTAAATTAGCCGTACTTTTCATCGCGATTCCATTTGCTATTGCTGCACAATACCTTCATTTTGCAAGGGTGAGTTATGTTTTTGGTTAATGTTATTGATTATTGTTCTTCTTGAAATGTTAAAACAACAAAAGTAGGTATTAATTTGTGTTATTATTTTTGTTTCATGCGGGCTAAGTGCAAAATTAAAATTATACTAATTTTGACGTTGTTTTATTTTTTTTGTGAAAATAACGTTAAAAACGTTGAGTTGATCGGTAAATTAGGCACCATGAGCAGGAGGTATTATTGAAAGTAGTCTCTCTATTCCTAACGGGTAGAGATAAGGTTGTTTACATCATACGCTCCTAAAACCTTACCTTAAGTTTGCTGGTGATAAGATATACTGAATATAATGATTTTTGTTTCATGCATAAGTTGTATATTTACCATTTTTAATATAATAAAATTGGCTAATATATGATATATTTAATTAACTAAATCATTTATTTTTCTTTGCCTAAAAACAGCCATGGGTTTTTGCATTGAGTTTACTGGGATTGATTCCACTTGCCGAACGTGTCAGCTTTCTAACAGAGTAAGTAATTGAAGATTCTCAATTTTCTTTATTTTTAATTTTACAAATTTATTTCCATTTTATTATCAGGCTAACTACATTCTTTAATTTTGTGTAATTTACCACTATATACAGACAAATTGCTTACTACACAGGCCCCACAGGTAAATTTAATTATCTATATGTTAAGATTTTGATTATATTTCCTTAATTTTTCAAGATCACCCAAAAAAAAATTAAAAAAAAATAAAATTGATCATTTTATATTTTTAATTGTTATTATTTTATGTGGAGTAATAGGTTTAATTAATGGATTTTTATTTATTATTGCAGTTGGAGGGCTGTTGAATGCAACCTGTGGAAATGCAACAGAGCTTATAATTGCAATATTTGCATTAAAAGAAAATAAAATTGATGTTGTTAAATACTCTCTCTTGGGTTCCATTCTCTCAAACCTACTTTTGGTTCTTGGCACTTCTCTTCTATGTGGTGGCATTGCCAATCTTTCAACTGAACAGAAGTTTGATAGGGTAATTATTAATATTAATTAACAACATTGTGTTATATACACACACACATATATCATGCATATACAAGCACACACATACACACACTCACCTATATATATATATAATTATATATATAGAATCTGCATCTTATAATAGCCCACTTTAATAATAAAAACCCAATTAATAACTCTGTATAAATTAAACCAAATCTTCTTTTATGTTTTTGGGAAAAAAAATTCGTTTAAGATCTTACAATAATGTAAATTGTTTTCACATGAAATAACATTATAAGTGTAATGCAAACTTACACTTCTTGTAAATCTTAAACGCTTGTTAATTAGCACATACACGTAAAATAACATAAATTTGTACATGTATAATAAGGCAGTAAAAAAACCCAAAGATTTTGGTTGATCTTGTCTTAATTATTTGGTTTCTACAATTTAGATCGATAGGTTAACAACGGATCATTCCCGCATACACACGTATATATTGGTTATGGGATATTAATCTAGCTAACATGGATATATAACATGTGTTGGCCGGAACAGAAACAAGCAGATGTAAACATAGCATTACTGCTGCTGGGGCTGTTATGCCATCTGTTGCCACTGATGTACAGATCTGCAGCTGAAAGTACAACCATTGATGCACTAAGTACTGCTAAAGCAACACTGAATTTGTCAAGAGCTAGTTGCGTTGTCATGCTTCTGGCTTACTTTGCCTACCTTATCTTCCAACTTTGGACTCACCGCCACATCTTTGAAGGCGAAGAGGTATATATACATAAGCATGCACATGAGTTATCTTCAATTTTCACTTCTTGCCCATATGCAATTTGTTTTGAACGGTTTGGTACGACGACACTTAAGATACGATTGCAACCATCCTCTCGGATTTGACGCTCTAGGGTGTACCTTAAGCCCACGCCAGGAGAAATCCCTACAACTAGATAAACACTCTACCCTGCCTCAACAAATATGCTTCGGCCCCGGATTCGAATCCAAGACCCCTCATGTAAAAGTCAAGGGGTTGTCATTAGGCTAAAAGCCCTAATTGGTTGCCCATATGCAATTAAGTTAACATGATGACACTAATTACTTTTAGTTAGACCAGGCCACTAAGTATATATCTACAATAATACTTTGACAATTTTGTAATTAACCTCATATGTTTCAAGAAAACAGTAAGAGATTTTAATTATATAAACAAACATACATAATAAACTCGATCTCACTAATCAGTACAGTATTAAGATGGGACGAAGACAAACCTTACCTTAATCTGTAATAAATTTTACGTGTTTTTGTAAATTTGCGTTTTTCTAGGTAAGTTGCAAGCACCCTACAAGGCGACTACTTATAAGACAAAACATTATCTCTATTGCCTTTTGTGAAGTACCAAGAAGGCAAGAAGGGTTTCAACATACCTAGCTAGAAATTTATTGATTCACAGAAACACATACAAAAATCTTTGTTGTTTTTCTAAAACACCTAAACTTACAAAAAAAAATCCGCTTTAAACCCATAAACATAGTTTATGCAATGACATAATGACAGTACTTGTATTTTATAAACAAATAACTTTAATTTAATTTCAATAGATTTTGGTTGCATCCAGGGGCGAAGCTATGTGGAGACATACGGGTTTCGCCCCCACTCGTTTAAAATATTTAACATGTATTCTGAGTCTCATAAATTTATGTCCCCTTCCCTAACTCTCAAGTTCCGCCACTGGTTGCATCCTCTATATATATATCTAACAATTAACAATATATACTGAGAATTGCAGGAAGATGAGGATGACATGAATGTGAATGATAATGAGTCTGCATTGATAGGGTTTTGGAGTGGATTGATTTGGTTAATTGGAATGACTATAATCATCTCATTGTTGTCTGAATACTTGGTGGACACTATTGAGGTATATCCCAATTAATTTAGAAAGATAATAATTAAACATGATATAATTATAAATTAATGTTGATATAATTAATATATATAACTTAAATAATTTGGATTGATTAATAGGAAGCCTCAACTTCATGGGGGATATCAATGAGCTTCATCAGCATCATCATACTACCAATAGTTGGAAATGCAGCTGAGCATGCTGGAGCCATCATTTTTGCTTACAAAAACAAATTGGTAACATTTTCTTTCTTAAAAAAATTGGCTAAACAATTTTAAAACTTTCTAGATAATTTACATTATATTATTCTAAATCTTTTATACACACACACACACATATATCATCGTACTAAGTATATCACACCATTATCAAAGGTAACTTAGGGTATGAGAAGCGTTAAATGTAGATAGTCTTATCTCTATCCCTTATGAATAGAGAGACTCTTTTCAATGAAACAACCGGCTCATGAAGTCTGATTAACCAACCAACTCAATACTTTTAACGTTATTTTCACAAAAATTAAGTAAAATAACTTTAAAATTATTATAATTTTACTTTTGTCCTTCAAGAACTAACACATGCATACATTATATACGTGCAATCACAAAAAGTTTTACCATTCACAATTTTATTTTTTATATATATGCAGGATATTACTCTGGGTGTGGCACTTGGTTCTGCAACTCAAATTTCAGTTTTTGTGGTGAGCTTTCTTTTTAACTTGAACTTAAATTTAAGTTTTTTTTTTTTTAAATTCATGTCCAAAAAAATAAATGTCCAGAATATATAGTTAATTGATTTTTTGACTTTATGAATTTTTCTGAATATAATTAATTAAATTTATATATGATATGATTTAGGTTCCAATGAGTGTTATTGTTGCATGGATTATTGGCATCAAAATGGATCTTGATTTTAATCTCCTTGAAACTGGTTCTCTTGCCCTTACAATCATAGCCACAGCCTTCACCTTACAAGTAATACATATATATGTTTTTCTGAATTTTGTTTTATTTTTTAAATATTTTAAATAAACAATTCACATTTTTTTAATTAACAACTTTTATAATTAATCAATATTATTTCAGGATGGGACTTCTCATTATCTTAAAGGAGTAGTTCTTCTGCTTTGCTACTTTGTGATTGGAGCTAGTTTTTTTGTTCAAATTTCTCCAACCGGTATATAAACTCTTTTTAAATATTTATTTATTCCATTTTATTGTTTAATTTTTAATTATTTGATTAATTATTTTAATATTATATATAATCATTTCTTGAATATTTTAATCCTATATATTCTAGATCATGGCACCAACACAGTAAACATGAGATTCAAATCTTCTAATTAACCATCCATGGGATCTTTAGATTTTGAAAGGTAATGGAACATCACACACACATATACACATGCACCGCATAATATTTAAATTATTTAATATTTAATTATAAATTACGAGAAGAATAAATATTTTTTTAATATATTTTGTACGCAGGGGACGACGTGTGAGTTTTGAGGATTAAATCTGCATGTGCATGATACCATCTTGTGTTAAATTCTTTCATTGGCGCTGGAGATAATGGTTTATGCATTGTTACTTGTACAGTACAAGTACAAGATAGCTAGTAGGTCTTTGTATTCTGATTGTTGAGTCTACGTGTGATTGTCCTTTATTTATCATCATAAATATTGTAAAAGGTTACGTAGCCACTATCATCTGTTGAATAAATAAGAAAAATGAAATTTATTTTTATTTTTTACTTTTTAATATTTTTTATTATTATTTTTTATAGTGAAGTACCAACGAAACCAAAAAGCTCTGCCTGTAATTAGAGGTGGCAATTTTTATCTATATCAAAAGAAATGAGTTGGTTTGGATAAACAATTATAGTATAATGAGTTGAAATGAGTAACATCATAATATTTAATGTGTTGAGATGTGTAGCACTTAAACACAATGCGGGTCAAGATGAGTAATCCAAAAACTATGCAAATGCAATAAATTTACCACATACTACCAAGTTTGCTAACATATTTAGGAACGGTTTGGTAAACAACTTTTTAACTGATATCTCTCAACTTTTTAACTGAAAGGACTTGAGTTTGGATCCCTGCCAGAGCAAAGGGTTATCGAAAGATGTTTTGTCATGAGGTCGTCGTAAGTTCGAGTTTAACCTCGAGCTAGTGTCAAACAATTGAGACAGTTGAAATCTTGTTTCGATCAACAGAGCTCGAACTCTGTTAACAGTGGTGAATCAAACACCGTTAAAAATATATTAGATTTGTAACGAAATATTAGAAATTTTATACGGACGGCCAATGAAAAAACGAAATCCCCAAGGAAGTTATAGTCTGAATTTTGTTTAGCTCATCGCCTGCATACTAGAATTCGAATATTTAAGATTTGGTTACATGTTTTTCAATCTTTGTCGCGTAATTAAGTTCAAATTTGCTACCGGTGAACCTTGCAAAATTAGATGATAAAGTTTATAAAATTAAGAGTAATTGCTTAGATGGTGCATGTGGTTTGTAAATATTTCACTCTTGGTGCATAAGTTTCATAAATTACTCATATGTTATCAACATTTTAAATTTACAACACATGCAGTCTCTAGATTTCACTATTGGTTTCTAAATTTTTTATGACTTAATGACTATACGTATTATAAAAAGTGGCGGAGCTTCAAAAATATGTCCAAGGGGGCCGAAAGTTATAGGCCAAATTTTTTTTTCTTATTGCTGTGTTTCGGACTAAAAATTCGGGTCGGCAAATGGTAATTCGGGTCGGGTCGGGTCAACAATTAAAAATTTAAAATATCAAATATTTGTTTCACTCAAAAAATAAATATGTATGTATCAAACAAGACATAAAATGTTTAAGACGAAAAGGTGAGTACTCGAAAGAAAAATCACAATTCGGCGCGACAAAAATGTTTGGGCCCGCTTAGTTGGTGGATTTCCTTGTTTTACACAAGGTAATGGATAATGTTCAATAGTTAAGGTCCATTTTATTTTTTAGGTCTAAAACAAGCTTTAAACTCAAGATCAGCTAAAGAATGAGATAACAACCGACAATGTAAATTCTAAAAGGTAATGTTAAACTTACAATATTAGTTCAACTTTATTATTTTTTTAAAGTCCAAGGGGACCCAAGGAATTTTAGAAAGAAAAACCGAAGGAGCCGGACTCAATACCTATAAATTTTCTGTTCGATAACTATTATATCAAGGCTTCTGACCAGAAAAACGACAGGGGCCGGGGCACCCCCGGGCCCCTTAAAACCTCCGCCAGTGATTATAAATGTTTAAATGTTGGGACTATATGAATAATTTATGAAGCCTATTGATACCATTTGGGTAATTTATGAAACATATAGACAAAGAGTAAAATACTAACAAACCGTAAGAACCATCTCGATAATTTACTCTAAAACTAATTTTCTTCTAAAGTTTTAAGGCAGTATTATCAAATAATATCTTATTCCTCACATTATATACTTATGTGAATTTCACGTACATTTTTTGTTCTTGATATGTACATATCTATACCGGTTAACCGAACCGGTACCGGTTTGTAACCAAATTTTAAACTGGTTATTGGAATTGGTTTTACATTTTTGAAAAAACTGACGGTTTTGGACCGGTTTGAAGTTTCAAGAGACCAAACCGGTTAACCGCTCCAACACAGTAAAAAATCAGTTATTTTGCGGTTAACCGGTTTTGGTTATTATATCGGTTTTGGTTTTAGAGCTTGAAATACCGGTTATTAGCCTTTGACCGGTTAACTAGTTCAGTTATTCCAAAACCGGGTTTGGACAGGTTAACCGGGTTGAACACCTCTGACCGGTATGTGGGTGAATTCAATAATTGAAAATATGCAATTTTCATGGTGCGAATTTGAATTTTGGTCGGGTTCGTGTTGGTCAGGAAATATCATGTTGAGAGTCATTTTGTACTACAATTTTAAGTATAAATTTCGGGGAAAGTATCGGTAATTTTAGTGTTATCAATAGTTTTTAGAATAATGGATTAACTTGTATATAGAGATAATAATGTTGGTGATTAATTAGAAGTTAGGTGACATGGAAGTACGGGCACGACTAACACCAATATTATTTTGAACTGGGTTTATATTATTTTGAGCTGGGTCTTAATGTTGGTTAATTATGGACTTATAATTAACATCATAGGCTTAATTGGCACTTTGGCAGTACTTTGGGGTAATTTTTTGGGCCTATGTTTTGAGAATATGATTACCGTATATAAAGAAGGCAAGGCAAGAAAGAAACTTGGTTTTATGATTTTTCATTCCTTCTCTTTTTGGGTTTTTGGTTCTCGAAGAACACAAAAGAAGAATTACGGGTTCTTCTCACAGATTGATCAAATCCAAATTCATTCAAGAAATCTATGTCTAATATGATAAACCATTGTGTGTAACCCACAAATATGTTTATCTAATAGTGATTCATGATTCAGAGATTAATCTAAAAAAATGTTTGAGAAGATTTATTGAAGTTCCAGGTTTGATTTATGTTTTGTATGTTTAATTATTTAATTATGTGATTCAAGTAGATTATATATACAACAGAAAGGTCATTGTGAACAAGACTCGATACCAATGATGGATCCATAATTTTTTTTCTAATGTTGTCACTGAATTTGTACGCTCTAGTTTCATTATACCAGACTTAAATTTTTCGAATCGGTTTTAACGTACGGGTCAGATGCTCGTCACATAATAAAAACCGATCAAATAAAAATCGTGAATTGAAATTAAAAAACACATAATATAAATTCGATAATATTTACAAATAAAAAAAAAATACTTAGAGTTATTTCCCAAGTCTTCATCTCTTGAAAATTTTGCATTACATATTCGACCGAAACTTGTTGGAATAACTCTTTTTCAACATAACAAATGCAATAACCATTCAGGTACTCATCTCTCATCTTCTTACGTAATTCCGTCTTCACATGTTTCATTAAATAAAAAGTTATTTGAACACCAGGTGTTGCAACCGATCCTCTCACTGATCTAAAAATGATTTTGTCACTTGAAAACACCATTCATAAGTGTCCATATACACTGAAAAATCGATGTTGTCCGGAGACATTAGTTTCATTAAATTATCTCCGCTAATGCTCGCCACAATAGCGGTGGTTGATCAATTTTATGGAATTTCCTAGTGTTTTTTATTTTTGATATTTTCTTTTGTCTCGTGAAAATTTTAGGAATTTTTTGGTTCTAAAATAGAGATTTAATGATTTACTGCCTTTTCATTTGTGTTGAAACCTTTATTTCACTAGGACACCTCGGTTTCAAGCTGGGTATAAACCATTACCAAAAATACCTAATTCTAAGATTATTCAAATTTAATCATTAACAGAAACTTTAGCTAATTGCCGGTTTGGTTGATTTAAGATTTTATACGGTTTGGTTCACATGGTTGGAAAAATCGATTGCTGGTTTTTTACCTTTATTATTTGTATTATTATTACTGGTACCGCTACTCCTGCTGCTGCTCATGTTGTTGCTCCCGCTGCTCCTGCTCCTGCTGCTGCTGCTAGAGGTGAACATGGTTCAGTTTGATGCGGTTATGGTCATTTGCATAAACAAAACCGCTACTTCATTTAATTCTAAATCCATATCCTTAATATACCATAACCAATTCATCGGTTAACCGTTGGTTCTGATTTGGTTTTGGTTAAATTTGGTTGAAAAACTCAAAAAGTTTGTAAATAAGCTTGTGGATTGGAGATACATTGATAATTAAAATCTAAGTGAAGCTTGTATGATTTTGGAATAACTGATAATGAGTTAACAAAAATTAAAACCAAGTAAACTATAACTCATTTCCTAATATATTTAGTCTCACATATGAGTTATAATATTTCCATCTAATAAAAATGTTATGTTTTACCTTCTATAATTGGCTTGTATAATAATTTCTTGAAAATACACACAGAAATATCAAAAAAAAAAATCAAGAAGAAGCAAATATACGATAATGGGTTTCAGTTCGGTTAAAGTAAGTTAATAACTTAGCTTAACCATAACCATGGCTAGTGTTTTGGTCTAAGTTTTTGTTTAAACATGTTAAACTTGACTATGAACACCCTTAACCGCACTACTCCTCTTTGCGTGTTGCAGAGAATACGAGTTTAACATCATTGCTAGGTATTGGAGGCAAACCAATTTTTAGAAAACTTAATCGAGATGTAGAGCAAACACAACGGTAAAATTAATGATAATAATACACTTCGGTGGTAGCGGCAGCATTATCCTGAATACGAAAACGCAAATAAAAAAAACATTTAAGCAACAATTAGGGGTTGTTTGGTAACGTCTGAACAATTAAGTGCTGGATGGTTAAGATGCCTGAATGGTTAAAAGGGTCTGAACCATTAAGTGCTGAAACGGTTAAGATTGTTTGTTTTAGAGTATGAATGAAAATAAAATAAATACACTTTATTATTAAAAAAAACCCCCCCTAAAAGATCAGTATATCCCCTCGATCGACATCAAGGTCGCAGCCCCACCTCCGCCGGCCCACGCCGGACGTAGCCCTTGTCGCCTCCGGTCACGGCAGTAGCCCTCGTCGCCGCCATCGACCTCCGTCACCATCGACCTCGCCATCAGAACAAACCACCATCGCCTGAATCAAGGCTTCGTCAGCCCTCGGTCGTAGCCCTCATCGCCGCCATCGACCGCCATCTACCTCCGACACCATTGGCCTCGCCATCGCTTTCGAAACAAACCACCATCGGCCGAATCAGCCCTCGGTCGTAGCCCTCGTCGCCGCATGTCGTGGTTGTGGAGCGCATCATCAGCCATTGGCTCTTCTCCTCCCTTCTCATTCGGTGGGGCGGGACGGGGTTGGACGGCGGTGAAGAGACCGGAGAGGTGGCGAGCGGAGGCCGGCGATCGGTGGTGGACCATCGATGGGGAGGAGATCGACGATCGGGAGCAGCCATTCAGAGTCTTTTCTTCCCATTCAGACTCATCTCCAATTCAGACATCCATTCAGACATTGCCTTTTGTTTAGACCTCCGTTCAGATGTTGAAACAAACGATCTGAATCTGAACCATTCAGATTCAGACCCATTCGAATCCATTCAGATCCAAACAAACAGCCCCTTCATGTTTTATAAAACACTAAAACATTAGTTGTTGTGAAACCAGTGGGGGATTCAGGAAAGTTTTTCAATAGGTTCATTATATTCAGATGTTTCAATAAAACAGAACCAGATATAAATTTTTTAGGTTGGGTTGATGGTTAGGATCTTTTAATATTCATAACGTAATAACATTGTGATATATTAAGTCAATAATTAAAAAAATCATTGTCATTAAAGAGTTTAGAGGCGGAAAGTGAGCGCTCGTTTAAGATTCCTGAACTCCGGCCCAAGCGGGAGTCAAGGGGATTGTGCCCCCTTGCGAAGTCTTAGGGGCAGAGCCCCTGGTGGTGGTTCTGCTGATCACTAACGGGTCAAGGGGTAGTGCCTCTTGTGGGGTTCGGGGCAGCGTCCCGAAACCTAAATAAAATTTGCTAAGTTTATATGATCGTAATTAACTTGACCTAAGGGTTTAACCGCCAAAACTTGACCCAAGTGTGTTCACACTACTTTTCAAGCCTTTCGAAACAAAAAGCTCAACTAAATTTTCAAAGAAGGTGGGTTCCCGTGAACTCCCACCCAAAGCTATAGATCCACCATGTAAAACAAGCATCAAAGGTGTACTTTATTGTAGAAGCAAATAAAGCTATAACTGGTCATAGAAGCGAGTGTTAAAAAAACTCAAAAGTATAAACTTAAAATAAAACAACAAAAAAACATAAAGCTAAAACACAAAAAAAAAAAAAAAGGAAAAAAAAACACAAACAAACAATCATAGCCAGGGTCTAAACAATCTTATATTAAAGAGAAAAAACATCTCTAAACATAGGATCGAAATTATGTCTTCTAGACCAAGCAAAGCTCTAAGATCATGTGCAGTGATAAGTAAAGTGGGTGTGAGAGGGACTGGTCACGCCCCATTGGCGTCCTCGCCCCATTACATAGGGGCGTGACCGAGGCGCCACCGGCACAGGCGTGAGGAGCATCACGGGGTGAAGAAAGAAGAAAGGGCGAAAAAGGGGTGATGACGTGTAGTGATGAAAACACATATGATGATGTGAAGTGATGAGTGGGTGATGATGTTGGTTGCTTATGTGACGTCAATGTGGAGTGATAAATATGTCACCACTACACTAGGGTTGTCGTCGGGTCAGACACGACCCGATAAAACACGAAAGACGAACTGGGTAGACACGAACACGACCTGTTAAAAACACGTAAATACGAAACGGCCTGTTAAGGAACCTGTTAACAGCTAACATTATAATGACCTGTTAAAGAACAAGTTAAAAAACATGTTAAGGAACCTGTTAAGGAACAATGGTTAGATAATTAGAAATTTTTTGAAGTTAATCGGTTACCCACCTATTTTATTATATTGTTTATTTTAAATTTTAAACATGTCTTAACAAGTCTTAACATATATTAATGGGTCTTAGCGGGTCTTAACGGGTTTTACCTATTAGACACGAAAAATAAACAGGTCTTAACGTGTCGACCTGTTTTAGACACGTAACATGTTAAGGGTAAACGCGAAACATGTATAAGTCGTGTCATGTTAACATGTTCGTGTCTGAAATTGCCAGCCCTAACTACCCATCGCCTTAGGAGTCTACACTTAGCCATATGTGCTTTTTGGGGGCTATGAATATGATCGACTAACGTATGACTAGTAACTTTGAAGGTGATTGGTCAGATTCAAGTGGTCAATTATGTTTGGTAACAAAGTAGATGGCGATGTAGCGCTGCCGTGCAAATTTAATATACTTGTTTTGTCGTGATAACGAGCTACGTGACCATAAAACAAACATATTAAGGGTCAGGAAAAAAAACAATAATAAAACATATATAAATGGCGTAAATTTAATATAATCGTTTCTTCTTAACAATGAATGACGTGACCATAAAACAAACTTATTAAGGATCAAGAAAAAAGGAACGGCAAAACAAAATTAAAACTACTCACGAGTTGTCGCATTTAGCTAATATTTTTATTTCACGTTCAAAACAAATCCAAAAAAGAGAAAAAAACACAAATAAACGGGATATTGTTTAAGGAACAAAACCATAAAAAAAATAATTATAAGCAAAAATATAAGTAATAATAAAAGGTTATTTGATTTAAATATTTCCAACTTTGATCTTTTGGTCGGCAATACTTTCAACTAAGAAAAATGTTTATTGTCACTCCTAACTTTCAACACATTTTTCATTGGCACTCCATTATACTAAATTTTTGATGACGTGACACCTGTTATGGAGTGCCAATGAAAATTGTGTTAAAAGTTGAGAGTGCTAATAAACATTTCCTTAGTTGAGAGTATTGTCGGCTAAGATGTCAAAGTTGGAAGTATTTAAATACAGCAACCCATAAAAAAAATATATAAAAAAACAAACGGAAAAAGGGATTTGTTCGACGAACAAAACCATAAAATAAAGGCTTCTCTTCAGAACCCTCTCTTCAAGATATAGATAAAATTATTTGAAAAAACAAAAAATTAAGCCTCAAGTGAGAATCAACCCTTTGCATCCAAACAGAAAAGTTTTATCAGTTTGTTTTGTATATATATCTTGCATCTTTCATACATCATGTTCATTTTCTATACGTCATACTTAGGTCAAATTAATTACATTATACGTACATAACTTTCACTTATACAATTTTTTATATATTTTTTAACATTAAAAAGTAAAAAAAATGTTATTTGTACACCGATGTACAACTACCAATAGCATATCACAGAAAAGCAATGTTTTCAAACCCGGACCAGCCGGTCGGACTGGGATTCGGTACCAAGGGCGGGCCGGTTTAGTGCTCAAAACCATTTGTGAAGGAATCGGCCGGTCAAACCGGTGGGCCGGGGATGTAACATCCGGCCTCGTCTACCACCAATATTGTCCGCTTTGCACACATGGAGCTCACGGTTTTGCCTTTGGTTGCCCGGGTGAAAACTTCCCTGAGAGGTCACCCATCCCTGGATTGCTGCAGCCCAAGCACGCTTAACTGTGAAGTTTTCATGTGCTCCACAACCAGCTAAGCCCAAAACGAGTTGCTGATTTAAGAGGCGAATTGTTAATTATGAGACATAAATCTCTCCTATTCGTGACCGACGAGGGATTCCTGTTTTTTAAGCGTATTTTATATTTTATATTATATGTATTATATATATATATATATATATAGGGATTGAATTCTGTGAAAATCCGATCTTAAAGCGAAAATTCTTAAACCCTATGTGAACAGTTAGATAAACCTTTTTTTTTACTTTGTAATTTATCAATATGGAAAGGGTATTTTAGTCTTTAACCACTCCCCAATATATATATATATATATACTAATTTATCTCTTTCTCCCTCATTTGAAACATGTTCTCCTAAAAAAAATTCTCTAATCTCTCTCTACTCTCTCTCTACTTCTCTCCACCGATGAAGAAGGTTGTGGAGTTTCCACAAGGTGGTGGTGGTTTCATGAGGTGATTTTGGCTGGCAGGTGGTGGTGGTGGTGACCAACACCAACACCGGATCTATGGTCAGTGGTGATGGAGACGGGTACCCGTAAACAAAGAAGGTGGTGGGTGGTCGGTTGGTGGCGGTGCTTCCAAGAGGTGGTGGCGGTGATCCAGGCGGCGTCGGTGGCGATTTCAAGAGGTGGTGGTGGTCATGATAGTGGTTCAAACACATGCTTGACTAGGTGTACATCTTGCTGAAAAACTTGTACATTTTTATTTTTACACATGTGTAGTTTTCATATCTTATAGGTATTGCTTGACCATATGTACTTAATGCAATAAAACTTGTATATTTTTATTATTACACATGTGTAGTTTTTCACATCTTATAAGTGTTGCTTGACCAGGTGTACTTTATGCAGTAAAACTTATACATTTTTATTACTACACATGTGTAGTTTTTCTGATCTTCTGTTTTTGCTTGACCAGTTTTACTTTGTGTAGTATAACATGTACATTTTTATTTCTACACATGTGTATTTTTCCAGATGTTATAGCTGTCTACTTGATCATGTGTACTTTATGTAGTAAAACTTGTACATTTTTGTTTCTACACATTTGTAGTTTTTGTTGTTTTGGTTAATTTGATGTTTTTTTATAAAATCGCACATGTGTAATGCTTGTTTTAAATGTAAAAATACACATGTGTAATGTTTATTAATGATACACGTGTGTAGTGTTTTTATTGTGTTTAAAAATATGTAATATTAATGATAATTGATTTTTTACGCATGTGTATGTTTTTTTGTTCTTGAAAAAAAGAGGGTTTTTTTTTTTATTTTGTATAAAGAGTACACATTTTTGTTGTTCTTAAAAAATATTTTTTTAATTTTAAAAAAAACTACACATATGTAGCGTTTATTTCATATGTAAAATAGATACACATGAGAGAACGTTCCTAGATATGTTTTTTTTCCTAATTGTATACACGTTAATTTTTTATTTAACTTCGAGTGTACACTCGTGTAGTATTTATTGTGTTTGAAAATACGTAGTAACAGTGATAATTGGTTTTTACACGTGTAGGTTTTTTTTGTTCTTGAAAAAAGAGGCTTTTTTTTTTATTTTGAATAAAATTAAACATTTTTATAATAAAAATACACATGTGATGTAACATACGGACCCGTCTACCTAGGGCCGGCTCTAGCTTTGTGGAGGCCCAAAGCTGAAAATAAAATTGAGGCCCTTTTGCACAAAAGAAAACGAAAATAATCTGACCTGCAAGCTGTAGTCTTGTATAGTTGTTGGCTGCACTGCACCATAAGTCCTTCACTGCTGTTTTAATCTGCAAAACTAGTTAAATTCTCTGTTGACAAACTATGTTCTAAAACAACCTATATAATCAAGTTAAAATTTAGCCAAAATCAAATCAAAATTATTCAGCCCCAAATAACAAACAAAATTCAGCTTAAATCAAAACAAAATAAGCTTTAATTCAACAAATAAGCAAATAACACCAAAATAGCCCCTAAATTTAATCAAATTAAATCAAAATCAACACTAATTAATCAAATAAAGAGCCTAAAATCAAATGAAAATAAGCAGTAATTCATCAAATAAGAAGCAAAATGACCCCTAAATTTAATCAAATTAAAATCAATAGTAATCAATCAAATAAGCAGTCCTAAATCAAGTCAAAATAAACTTACAAATATAACTATGTAAGAACGGTTAAAAGAAGAGGCTGAAGAGATGTACACAATACCAGAGTACCAGATGAACCGATGTTACCGATCCATAGCAAAAGAAGTGAAGAACCATAGTACCAGACAACAAGCCCCGAGCCCGCGACTCGTGATGATGAGCTGTGAGGGTTGTTGGCCGTGAGGCTGTGAGAATGAGCGGTGAGCGTCGTGACTCAGTTCCCTCCAAATCGATTATCTTCTCAACGTCTCCCTCCTCGAAAAACCACATTCGTCTTCTCGTCTTCTCTACCTTGAAAGCTTGATGGCTGACCGCTGATGCGTGGATGCTGATGGCCTAGTTTTCCCTCCTTTTCCCAAAAGGCAAACATGAAACACCGTTTTTTCTTATGGGACCTGTTAGGGAGACGCCAGGTTGGTTCAACATACACCATCCATACGAATCGTATGCGCCTATACGGGTCGTATGGATATTTTATTTCTGACAAAAACTGGCACATCAAATCACGATCTCTGACACGTACCCATACGGCCCGTATGGATCTTTATTTTTGAAGTTTGCAGAAGCATCAATGGTGACAGAGATGAAGAACAATGAAGAAGAAGATACAACCCCATTTTTTGTAGTGTTTGGAGGTTGCTTTTCTACGAGAAAGAAGATGCAGGCAAGTACAAATGCTATCAATTAATTATATACAGTAGTAATTAGATCTTGAAAATAGATGACTGGGGCCCACATTGCTGAAAAAATCTTGAAAAGAGATCTTGAAAAGAGATCTTGAAAAGAGATGACCGCACACACACACTCTGTACCTCTTTAAAATTGCTTTTATCTTTCATATTAAATCACTTTTGGTTTTGCTTGACACATATGTACTTTGGTTTTGATTTTGGTCAGATTTTGGTTTTGATTTTGATCCTATACGAGCCGTATAGGGCCATACGACCCATATGTACTTTCAACCGTCAGACATTAACCTGACAAAGTCTGACAAAATCTGACACCCATACGGGTCGTATGGGTTCATACGACCCGTATGAACCTAGGTGGTGTCAACTGATCCATAGGGGGTGTCCAAATAACCTGTCCCTTTTCTAATTCAAAGCTACAGCTTTGCAATTTCTAAATTTCATCCGTATATTGAAGCCCAAATAGGCCGGCCCAACGCATATTTAAACCCAAAAACAGAACATATATTAAATGAGCCCAAATACATGAAAATTGTGAGGCCCTATATAATTTGGAGGCCCTAAGCCCTAGATTGGGCTGCTTGGCCCATTGGGACGGCCCTGCGTCTACCACCAATATTGTCCGCTTTGCCCACTTGGAGCTCACGGTTTTGCCTTCGATTGCCCGGGTGAAAACTTCCCAGGGAGGTCACCTATCCATGGATTGTTGCAGCCTGAGCACGCTTAACTATGGAGTTTTCATGTGCTCCACAGCCAGCTAAGCCGAAAACACGTTGATGATGTAAGAGGCGGATCGTTACTTATGAGACATGAATCTCTCCTGTTCACGGCCGATGTGGGATTTGCCTAAGATGTTACATACCCCTCTTAGGGACTCATCGTCCTCGATGAGGTTTACCCGACCATTCTGTAAGATCCGGCCCTGTTTACCACCAATATTGTCCGTTTTGCTCATTCAGAGCTCATGGTTTTGCCTTCTGTTGACCCGGTGAAAACTTCCCAGGAGGTTCCGCATCCCTGGATTGCTTCAACTCGATCACGCTTAACTGTGGAATTTTCATGTGCTCCACAGCCAACTAATCCGAAAACGCGTTAGTGATGTGACAGGCAGATCATTACTTATGAGACAGGAATCTCTCCTGTTCACGACCGATGTGAGATTTTCCTAGGATGTTACAACATCCAACGTATAACTTAACCTACTTTACAAGCTGGCTACACCCATGGTGATGGTTTACTTAGTCAACAACATCATGTTTATGTCCACTAGAATCTTCTCTGGTCAACTTGGAAACTTTGTTGCAGCAAGTGTTCATCGTTTCCATCGATGAAGGAAAGTAAATTTTTGAGATGAAACGGAGATATGAATTTGGCATGTTGAATGTATGATGAAAGATAAAAAGATGATATGGTTGTGTGAGTGTATGTGATGAAAGAAAACAAGAGATACGAGATGATATTCAAAAGATTATGAAATCTTTGAAAGATCTTTGAGTGATTTGTAAGGTCTCATCTGCCATCCAATATTTTCATTTTTACAAATTTAAGTACAAATGTAAAAAGAGAAAAAAAAAAAGGTACACTCAAATACGTATAGCATTAAATGAGTAAACTTAAAGTACCAAAGATACCCTTCTTATTAATAAAAAATAAATCAACATGGCTATTTCTTATTGGCTAGGTAGGGTTAAACCGTTATCGCAATAAGGTAGTGTTAAAATCTAATCATCTCCATATATATATATATATATATATATGGTCTAAATCCTGTGAAAACCCGATCTTAAAGAGAAAACCCTTAAACCCTTTCTAGCCCCTTGATCAAGAATTTATTACTTTTTTATTTTTTATATGTTATTTTTTGTAGTTCATAATTTTTCTGGGTTTTTTTATTCAAAAAGACTAGAGGAAATACCAGTTTTACCCCTTAAAAGGGTAATATGGTCTTTATCATTTGAACTTGTTTTTTCCCATCATTTCAAAATTTCCTTCTTGTGTACTAGTCTCCATCTTCTTCCCCAATTAACAAAATTCAAAAATTGAAACACCATCTTCAAACTCTCTCAAATGCAGCTTCGTTCTCATCATCCGACCTACTTCAAATTACGTTGAAGAAACGATTTGCATTACAACTCCTTCAAAATCGGGTGTGGAAGACCCTGTTTTCGATTAGGCCATTGCGAAGATAAACCCTTGTCTAGTGCACGGCATATGTCGATTAACTGAGAAATTGAAGGTTAGTTCTGAACTGATTGGTTGAAGTAGGTTGATATGTTAGACATCCATGCTATTATACCTCTAATTTGTTGAAATAGGTTGATACGTCGTCATGGTTTTAGGGTTTCCTTTTTTTCTATCTGAAAATGTTAATTGTTCTACTGGATTATAATGGAAAGTTACAATCAGTTTAGTAGTAATACTGTAACATCAGTGCCGGACGCGTGCCGGAACAGTGATCGCAATAGTAAACATGTACAGTAATTCAGGTACACATTTCGAGAAACTATGTTTAGACTATTAATGCAATTTGATTAACATGAAACTATTAAACGATTGTCTGAATCTGACTGAAACCTTAGGGTTTAACAGTCTGAAACATGTCAGGCAACACAGTGTTGAAACACAAATACTTGAAGTGATAATTGTTTGCATAAACGTATGTGAGGTTAAACAAAACGAAACTATAGCGGTTATTGTTACGGAATGCTAAATCGACGAGTTATTCGTATAGGTGACGATCTGTACGAATGATTCTGATAGTTTAACGTTCTGAAATAATGACTTAACAGTAGAAGACAAGAATCAGAAAGCCAAACCATCGACGTGTTCGTTCGAATGACGATTCGAACGAATACGCGCGATGGTGACGCGATCTGATGAAACGATAACGAAAACAAATAACGACACGAACAATCATAAATTTAAAGAAATATAATATTTCTTATTTTACAATTTTGAAACTCATCATAAAATAATTTAAACTTAACTATTTTAACAAATCGCGAAGAAAATTAGCGAAATTCGAATGAATTAATAAAACGCGTAATTTATTTTAATTCGAAAAAAATAAATAAACACTACGATATTTCAGATAAATTTTAGAAATAAATAAACATCTAACTTGTTGAAATAAACTACTTCTATTTAAAATACGAAACACGCGCGTAACGTGCCAGATACGTGACGAAACTACGAACCGAGCAACCGAAACGGACCCGAATACCCTCGGGGTATAAAAACATCAAATGAGAGTATTTTCTCTCATTTTAATCAACTCTCTCTCTCTACTAGCTTCTTCCCGTTCGTTTCTCTCTCTACCTACAAAACCACCATTTTTGTCACTTTGAAGCTCTAGATCTTGCTCAAAACTCCACCAATTTGCGTGATTCTTGAACCCACACGAAGCCATTGACGAGCTTTACACGAAAGTACAACTCATCTGAAGATCCAGCCGCGAAAACTCGAGGTATGAACCTGGAAATGTTGCTAAAAGTAGGGTTTTTAACTCCTTTGTTGACCGCCCACAACCACGACCGGATAAGTAGTTATGTTCGAGACATCATCCCTGCAAGAACATGTGAGACGCAACAACACCATGGGGATGAGCTAATCAGTGAGTGGAAGCCGATGATGGTGAGGAACACGAACCAGGGTTCGTGGGAACCCACCTCGTCGAACTTTCTACAGGTTGATGGCAACGAACCCTAGGGTTTCCCGAACCTTAGTATTGAGACAGCTACGAACCTAATCACTTTTCACGAACCTACATGGATTCCTCCTGTTCACGAACCCTTACAAGGCATCATATTTGCGAACCATATTGGAGGAGCTGCGAACCTTCGGCCGTATCTTAGCCGAACCCTCATGTATGAGCAGCCGAACCCCACCCACAAATCCATGCAACGAACCTTCGAGTGGAGCTACCGAACCTGATGATGAACCTAGGTCCTGCGAACCTAGGGAGTGGCAGCCACGAACCTACACCTTAGGGAGACGAACCTAGGTATCCCAAAAACCTAAAAGGTTCGCTGATAACCACCATGGTGAGCCGCATGCCTAAGATTGGTTCCTCGAATATTAACAGGCCCAACATATTGAACTAAAACCATAGGGATCCATTCGGCCCAAAACCGTTATGATAGGCCAAATTTCACATTAATTAGTCCAAAAGGTTATCCGGCCAATAGACTTTGAATACATATTAAACGTTTGAATAAACATTGAAAACGATAATAATAAAGAATAAAGACATTTATGGTAATTAAATTGTTTGTTAAGGTGAAGACAAGTTTAAAGTAAATTACATAAAGGTTTAAAAGCCTTATGCACAAATAAAGAATTGAGGCTGGATGACAACCAAGACTCGCAAGTGTTAGCCAACTTTAGGGCTAACACTAACATTTACACGCGCACTAATCATTACAAACAAACACTCATGAACTACAAACATTATGAAATCAATACAGGAACTTGAACATCATTTCAAGAGCAAACAAAGAGAGCGTGCATCCTTATTCTACTTAGTCAAACACTACGGACATAAGGTGAGTTCATTGTCCCCTTTCAAACTTATTTGTTTTACTTCGGGACTGAGAAGCATGTTAAACATTTTTATTGAAATGTTACTTAATGCTTTAAATATAAACATGATTACTTATGATTGAAACTTATATTTTAAGCTTGATGCTTAAAATCAATTGTTGGTTACTTGATACAATTACATGAGACTTAATGCTATTACATGAGACTTGATACAATTACATGAGACATGATAAAATTACATGAAACTTGATACAATTACATGAGACTAAATGCTATTACATGAGGCTTGATACAATTACATGAGGCTTGATACAATTACATGAGACTTAATGCTATTACATGAGACTTGATACAATTACATGAGACATGATACAATTACATGAAACTTGATACAATTACATGAGACTAAATGCTATTACATGAGACTTGATACAATTACATGAGGCTTGATACAATTACATGAGACATGATACAATTACATGAGACCTAATGCTATTACATTAGACATGATACAATTACATGAGACTTGATACAATTACATGAGACTTGATGCTATTACATGAGCCTTGACACAAATACATGAGACTTGATGCTATTATATGAGACTTGAAATAAACACATGATATACATGATGAATCAATGATTGAATACTTGAAGCTTTATGCTTGGAAACTATTACTTGCTCATAGGACATCATACATGTATCTAACCATAGTCTACGTAATTGCTAAACTTCTGGTATTCCAGAGCTTGTACCTATGGGGTGAGATACATGTAATAACATAAACATAATGATACTCAGCTATTACCTGGTTATAAGGGACATGTAATTGCTAGACTTCTGGATATTCCAGAGCTTTTGTCGGCTTATAAGAGGTATGTAAAGGCTAAACATGAAAGTATCGATTCTAAGCTGTTACCTGGTTATAAGGGACACGTAATTGCTAGACTTCTGGATATTCCAGAGCTTGTGTCGGCTTATATGAGGTATGTAAAGGCTAAACATAAACGTAACGTTACGGGGCTATTACCTGGTTATAAGAGACATGTAATTGCTAGACTTCTGGATATTCCAGAGCTTTTGTCGGCTTATAAGAGGTATGTAAAGGCTAAACATGGACCTGATGAATGCTAAGCTATTATCTATATAAGAGACATGTAATTGCTAAACTTCTGGTATTCCAGAGCTTTTGTCTGCTTATCGGAGATATGTAATTGCTAAACTATGTGCGTGTGAATCTATGATGCTTAATAAACGTAATGAGAAACTAACACTTATGAATACAATAGACATGAAAACTTTGAAACAGATAACAAAGGCTTTGATGAGGATTGAATTGATTGGTAGGTAAAATGCTTAATTATTATTAACAACAGTGTCATATCCGAATTAGTATGTGGTGGGATGGCGTCTGGGCGGGTCGTAGGCTCGACTCAGGGGTATGCCCTATATATAAGCATACCGATTTGGATATTACATGTGGAGTTAATGAGGTTAAGGTTTTACCGAAAGAGGTTTGTTGAAAACTATTTTAAACTTATAAACTTTATGAACTCACCAACCGTTGTGTTGACTTGATCTTTTTACATGCTTTCTCAGGTGAAGAACAGGTTTAAGCTTAATCTTTTGGATATGCATACTAGGCTGCCCGGATAGAGGACCTAGTAAACTTTTGGAGAAGCACATCTTTTGTTGATGATATACTATAATTTTGATATCTTGCATAGTTACAAGATATAAACAATTATTCTTTTGATAGGTTTACTTAGTTAAATTGCAGAACATTGCTATTGTAATTTAACTTTGTAATCCTATATATCATTTGATTGTGCTTTAGATATTCTTAAACGTTGATGCTATGTAAACAATCTGATCATCATGATTATCACCCGCGATATCACGCCCCGGGAACCTTCCGCCCGGCGGGGACTCCGATCCAACCCCGCCGGCTCGGGAAGTGACAATTACCATGGTGATAACACTTGCAAAAACATCATACTTTGATTTTAGCATGGACCAACTAGATTTGTAAGAAAGGTTTTGTAATGCATTTGTTGATATTTTCTATTATGAACAATATACTTTGATGTTAGCACTAGGAGTCCTTCGTATTCCCAAGGACCTAAACAACCATAGTATTATATCATGCCTGTTTGTAAAAAGTCTTGTCCTCAAGTCAGAAAAGTCAGGGATTGTTAGTAACCGGAGTGAAATAGGCTTGTTACAATTTCTAAACCCAATCACAAACACCCCTTTATATAATTGTAACCTACATTGAACATTATAACTTTATATAAGCAATTGATTAAATGTTAGAAGAAAATGCAGATAAAGTGCTCTAACTACATCTATCCCGTCAGAAAATTAAGTTTTGAATCCAAAATTTCAAGACCAACTCAACTGTCACAATCCCAAACTGTAACTATTAAGATTTCAAGATCAATTTATAGACAACTTGTGAATACTAAAATTAAAAAGAATTAACCAAATCTCAATTATCATTGATGATTATCAACTGTACATACATCAATAGGCTATGCCTAAAATCAATCTACTTCAGTGTTCAACCTTTACCATAATGCCATCTGCGCTTAAGAGAATACAAGTTGTTCAACAGAAATAGTAATTGCTAGCTTGAATTCATGCTTGTTTCTGAGGTTTCAAATTGAATCGAAAAATAACAATGATTGAAGTAAAAATTTACAAGAAACTGAAGAAAGAGGATAAATGGATGCATAACAAAGACAGAAATAAGTACTAGTTACTTGATACCAAATAGTGATATGTATAATAACCGGTAGTAATTTGTCAAATATCCAGTGTTGTATGTCCTAACAGTAGTAATATGTCCAATAACCAGTTGTAATATGTCCTAACTGTAGTAATATGTCCAATAACAAGTGTCATTTTATCATTTTACATTAACATTAAGCAACTAGGAATTGCTTTCAGATACATGTTAGATATCTGTAGTTGTTATTATATTTGAATACATGAATCATTGAACATTATTGAGAAGCAGTCACATGTGAACTAGGATTTCATTGTAGGTAATATTTAGAAGCATCAATATATGTAAATTAATCTCCTCTTCACAATAACAACATCCATCTATTTATTTTGATGTTCTTTGTTTAAAGGTGACAAAATATCAAATGTCTTCAGAGTTAAAGAAGAAGCAATAGGATTGCAAAGTCAAAAAAGTTTACCTTTTCAAATACAATAGAGCAACCTATTCATATAAATGATTCAGGAGGTCAACCTGTCACAAGTTGGATCAGAAATTTTGATAACTAAAGAGGTTGTTAGGGATACCAAAAGAGGGACTTAATTTAATCCTTATTAAGCGAGTAAGAAAATTAAGTTGGTATGTTGCTACATGGAGGGATCTCTACCAAAGCGATTTTGTGGTAGCTTCTGAGATTGTTGCAAGGATAATGAGTTCAAAAGATGAAAGTGTGTTGTTTGAAATTGATTTCATTGTTTTGTTTCTAACAACAATGGTTGAATGTACGGTAGCTGGGAAGTGTAAGATGCAAATCTTAAACATGATATCAGAGGTTGTATGATGTGCGGCGGTCTGTACCCTAAAAATAGAACAATTAAAGCTGTCTAACCTAAGCTAAAAATACTATAACTAATCCTAGACCTAGACTTGACCTAAACACCTAGTTAAAATCGGAAATCCTAAACTAGACCGCTACGTAGGCAAGTGTACCTATCGGTGACTGTATAGCTTGTGGAAGACCGGATATCGAACTCTAAGGACACTAGTTTGACAAAACTAACCTAGACTATGAACAAAATAAAGTAAAAGAGGGGGTTTGGTGCAACTTCTGAAAACCTAATTGAGACTGTAACTAACTAACTAAACCAACAACTAAACACCAGAAAGGCTGACCAAAACTGCAACTAACACTGGGACTGTAAAATGGAATCTAACTGCAATAAGGAAAACCGGTATACCTAGGCTGGGAATCAAAAGTGTGACAAGTGATGACTTGGACTGACTTGTGAAGGATGAATACTAGGATCTTAAGAAACAAACTTAGAATAACCTAATGGGACCCAGATCAGATACCAGGTGACACCAATGGAAATCCTAAAAATTTTATGTATGCACTAGTCTATCGGGTCACCTTCCGGATTTTCCTGATATGTAATTGCACTCCAACGGGTGAATCACCTCCCGGATTTCTCCACCCGCGTGTATTCTAGGACACTAGAGAGTTATAAAGTTGACTACTTTGACATGGATTGACACAAACACTAAGGAAATCTAAGACAACGCCCTCCCGGGTCGTTTAACTCAAATAACCCAAGTGAAATAGACCAACCATCTAACATATCACCTCCCGGATTTCTAGGTTAGGTCACATATGAGAATTACAACACTTAATGATATCAAATCCTATGGAGTGTGATCACCAATTCATAAACTAGCCTAAAACACTAAGTCATTAAGCCTCACATGCATCTAACGATGGAAATACATTCCTAGATACACATGGATTTATCAATCATCAAATATTATCATTCTTCACATGCAAATATCATTAAAGATAAGAACTTTACAACTGATTACAAAGCATATATCATCCATAATCATAATCAAGTTCTGAACATCACAAATTTTACAACTTTATCATCCCAAACCTAGATATATACAAGATCTAGCCAACAAACATAATAACAGTAGCAAAACATATCTGAACAAAGTCTAAAAACATGTTTAACTACTGATTACACAAACTAAATAAGAAAAGAAGGTAGTTTACTCAAGCTCTTCCTTGAAATCTTCTCTTCAATCACCTTAATCAAGCCCAAACCTCTATGGTTAAGCTGCAGCTGCTCCAGGGGCGTGACTGTGACAACCAGTACCTGATCGTCCGGCAAGTCCGTACGGTACGTGTACTTTCACTATTTACTATGTGTAAATACAATGTGTAAACAGTTGTGTGACAACAGAACTCTGAAAACAAACAACAGTTGTATGTGTTTAAGTGAAATCTTAAATACAGATAATACAACAACTCATGAGAAACAACAATGTGCAAACAAATGACAAAAACATATCGGTTGCGATCTGATATCCACAGATGACAGGAATCAGATGGCCGACAATTCAGTGTGGAAACAAAGGGAATTCAATTAGAACAATGTGAAAACATGCAAGTTTAGTTGAGTCCGTCAGTGAGGAAACACAATTCAAAACATAAGTTCGGTACTGTTTCAGAATAACAAATTGACAGTGTGTTTGCATGGGTGACGATTCACACAAACATATCTGTGAGTTTAACATTCTGAAATGATGACTGAAAAGTAGAAAACAAAAATCAGAAAGTGAAACCCTCGTCGTGTTCGTTCGGGTGACGATTCCAACGAATACGCGCGAAGGTGACACGATCTGACGAAACCTTTAAAATAAACGTTTTCGATAAAATAATTTAAGAAAAACAAATTTAGAAGATTTACTAGGAATAACCACTTTCAAAATGTTAAGTTAAAACCCTTTTTATTTAAATCCGTAAAATACACTCGTTACGCGCCGGAAACGTAACGAAATCGAAGACCGCAGGGTATATAAAGCCTAAATGAGGCCAACTACCTCATTTATTTCATCTTCTCTCTCTCTCTAAAACCAAAAACCCGGATCTCTCTCTCTAGAAATCTCAAACTTCAAACCCTTGGATCTCCTTCAATTCTTGATGAAATCTTGCATTCTTGGTGTCTAAACAAAGCTCTTGATCCCCTCTAAACAAAAGTACAAAAGATCTGCTTCAAAAACCCCCTGAACCGAGGTAAATCTGAGCTCAAAAATGGCGATTTTAGGGTTTTCACCCTTTTGTTTGAACCTCATTCTAAAACCGGTCCAAACCCCTTCAAAACCTTAAGGGAAACACATTAGATCATCCTAGGAACTTGGGAAATACTAGGAGTTGAGCTTAGAACACCGAAGTAGTGAAAGGGAGGGCTGGGTCGCTACTGGCCAAAGGAACCCTCACAGCCCGGCCGAAAGGCCAAGGGCCGAGTGAGTAGCCGAATGACTAGGGCCGACTAACCCCATTCGCACGATTCATTCTGAGCAGCCGAATGACCTTCATTCGATCGGTTGAGGCAGACATTCGGTCGTGTGGAAGCATGAGGGAGGCTATTCGTGGGTAAACCCTCATTCGGGGAAGCAACATTCGGCCGAGGCTGAAGAGCTATCGTATATGGTGACCTCCATTCAGCTAAACCCAACTTATTCGGCCTAGACCCTTATACGACCATCATCATTCGACCTAAGTCACCATTCGGCCCACATGAATAGATTTGGGAATAAAAATTGGAATCAAACTCAATATAATAACATGCATGGGATTTGGATACTAACTATAAATACTACAAAGGTGGTGAAACTGATTGGGTTAAATCAATTTAATACTCAAAAGCTTTTAACATGCAAAGTCTGATATCCATGAATCTAAGTTAATACTTAAGAACTATATGGGTCTTCAAACTCACAAATTTATAAAATTAGATCTATATTATGATAATATTATATTTATAAACTCGGGTAAAGGTTGATAAAGACTATTGGGGGGCTAACATTTAACAAAACTAGCATGAGATGCTAAGATAACCTAATTGGTTAAGTGCTGGGCTGAGCTATCACAAGTGAATGAGGACTAAACTATAACAAAGACCTACAAGTGTTAGCCAACTTTAGGGCTAACACACACATTCACACAAATACCTATAACTTATATTTATAAGTTACAAACATCGTGAAATCAATACAGGATCGTGAAAACAACACCAAGAACAACAAAGAGCGCGTGCATTTCTTGTTTATACTTAGTCAGCCACATCAACTACAAGGTGAGTTCATACGCCCCCTTTCTAATCTTAACTGATTTCAAAACTCGGGGCTGAGAAACATGCTAATTCTTTTAATTACTTAAAAGTTTTAGTACAACATATTGTTTATACTTTGATTTAGATAATATTGTTTATCTTTATTATCGCTTATCATTGTATGTATGCTTGTGTGATCATAACATAACTGAGATATCTAGGATGAAACATGATAATGTAGTTTCATGAATCATCAACACAATAGAATAATACAAGTTGTAGATTATATCTTACAACACCGTATTATTCTTACTGAAATGAACAACGGGATGATCAAGAGATAACACGAACAACTAACAAGAATGATATGATGATAACATAACTTCACAATATCATTCACCACCGGAGCTAGCTAAGTGTAATAAGACTAGTTCTTACCACACCATGCTTACCACTCGGTGAAGACTATGGGATAACATGGAACAAATACTAATGAGAATAGGAATGATGATCATGTCCACATGACTTCATGACATCATTCACCACCTGAGCTAACTAAGTGTAGTAAGACTAGTCTTACAACACTGTAGTTACAACCGGGTGAAGGCTATGGGATAACAAGAATGATAATCATGATAACGTAACTTCATGATAACAACATCATTCACACATTTTCTAACATCGTGTAATAAGACAAGTTCTTATAACACTTTGTTAAAAACTACGAGAACACATAACACTGAGAACAAACAACACTGAGATGATGACTATGGTGAACACAACAACAATTGATTACAATTAAACTGTCTGTATTATATCACAACAATCATGTGCTATGTATTCAAGTTCAAATTGTAAGTTCCTTGTCAGCGAATCGTTTACCAGTTAATTTAGTGGGACTAAACCGACGATAACGTAGTGGTACCATAGGTTTGAAAAACCTCCGGTGGTTGAGGTCGGTATGTTGATCGTATTTATCATTGGCCGGTATCGTATGACCGGTGACAGGGCGACATCAGTCAGGTTTGGTAAACGACACATGGTGATATTAATCTATAGTAACTAATCGTAATTAATCCTTCGATTCTATTGACTAGTAGACTGAGGAATTGATTTTCTCTCATGTCACATTACTGGTAGTAGTTTTGTTGAAGGCTATGAGAACACAAATGTGATAGAGGTAAATCGGATGCATTGTGATCTAATTACGTGAGGATATTGTTGCAGTTTTAGATGTGAAAAGCATGTTTTTCTATTTCTAAAGGAGTGCGTAAGGATATTGTTGCAGTTTTAGATTTATGCTTAAGAACCCTCAGCATGTAGCGCTGATGATCAATGGATGTGTCAAAACATAGTAAGAACTGTACCAACGTATTACCACTGCTAGAATTCATTTTGAACGAAGCGTTTGAGCTCTCACACCTCGATGTTGTTTTCATCAGACAACACATTTGGATCTCCATGAAATAAGCAGGAACCCAACGATTCCTAATAGCAAACATATCTCGCAACCATACATGAGAAAACAACTTAAATTGGGTTATTAGTTTTCTCCAACGTTTCTCAAATGTACATGGGGATATGAACACATTCCATACCAACTTGTGAAGATTAGCCCTAAAATTTGAATTCTTAAGAAAATCACCTGAAAACTATTTCTTCATAATAAAAAGTATATCAGTAAAAAAATGACAAATCTGCTCATACAAATAAATCACACAAAACGGTTTGTAATCAATCAATAAAAATGACACACATGTGTAACCATGAGCAAACTATCAGTTATAACATATTATGTTCAAATGCATCAAAAAATTCTCTAACACATGTGTTGAAAATATCTTAAATGTGCACATCCAATGTTTTACATATATTTTTGAACTTTTTAAAGCGTGTATAACAAAAGTACACATTTGTTCAAATACAAAAAAAATGTGTTCAAAATATATTTAACTTTGACTTCATGTATTCATGAGTATGAATGTGTATTAAAACATACACATGTTTTCAAATATATAAAATATGTTACTACCAATATATACATATATGCATAAAATATAGGACCTTTGAAGGAAGCTTTTTCATCATATGCCATATGCATAAACGATGAGCTCATTTGGTGAAAACTTGTTCAACAACTTGTATAAGAGCGGGATCTTGATCAGTTAGAATAAGGCTTGGTTGCACGGGGGATTGGTTGCACGGGGTGAGCTTTAAGGAAATTACAAAGCAACCACTGATATGAGTCAACATGTTCGTTTGATAGCAAGCCAGCTCCAAAAGTAACACCCATCTTGTGATGGTCAACTCCAGTAAACGGAACAAAAATCATGTCATACCTAAAATACAAAAAAAAATATTAACCCAAAGACATGGCTTAAAACAATCATATACATTACCAAATATTAGATTAATAAGAGATATGGTCTACTGACGTATTCGTATGATAAGTAGCATCAAATGCCATGACATCTCCAAACTCTTTGTAATTTTCTTTAGAAACGGCATCAGCCCAAAATACACATCTTAGCTCACCATCAACCATAGAATACTCTGACGAAAAGTTAGGCAAATTTACAGACCGTTGATCCAACATCTCAACAAACATCTTTGCATCCCTGTCACCAATGAACTTCCTAATTTCACGGCTAAAATTCATATAATCAGTCTCTGTTCCTCGCATGTTATGAGGACCTCCACATAAACCAGTCTTAACCGATGAGCAACTCATGGTCCAACTATGTGCAAACTCATCCGATGGATGAAATGTTTATCGCTATACGATAAACGCCTCCTGGTCTTGGAAAAGTCAACATTCTCAACAGAAAGTAGATCATGGTTGTGAGTCCCATGAAATTCATATACGAAAAACGTAGAGGACTCCTTGACGAATTCCAAATTTAAACGAGCTTTGCAATCACATACTGTATAGGTTCTAAGACGTTGAGACTCTACTTTTTCAAGATCTATAGTTTCAAATTTCTGACACTTAGGTTTTCCAGCTTTGCTACACATCAGATATCTATGATTAATATCACCATTCCATTTCTTACTAGGTCCTATTCTGGTTGAAAACCATGACAACTCGACGTAAGAGTTATAAAAGTTATACGCATTATCCCAAGTTTGAAATACCATACCAACAGCAGGTTTTTCATCACTTATTACATCCGTTTCCAATATCTAGTCCCATTTGGAGACTCAAACACCAAAGTTTTTATCAAACCTACATTGACACAATAAGAATTCACATGTAATTTTTCCTAAAAAATGTGTTAGCTTCCTAATAGCAAACATATCTCAAAACCATAGAAACTGAGACCTAAAAAACTGAATTCCAGTTAATATCTCCTGAAAGCCATTCTTTTTTTTCATAATAAAAACTATATCAATAAAAAATAACAAATTTGATTATACAAATTAAATCACACAAGGTTTCTTATTTCATCAATTAAATCACAAAAATTATCAAATCATTAGTACATATATCTTTCATTCATTTCTCTCTTCAATCACACTCAAATTTAATCATACAAATTAAATCACACAAAGTTTCTTATTTCATCAATTAAAAAGCTGACACACATGTGTTCAAAATTGCAAACATATAAAAACGGAGCTTTGTAAACAAACTCATGCTTAAAAAGATCAGAATAATTCCCTAGTTTCTCTATTAATGAATTAGGGTTTTGTAAAAATAGACATTGACGTACTAAAAAAATGGGGTTATGGCATAGGACCCCAACCAATACGTTCACCATACTATACTCTTTTCTTACTATTTTCATCAACACCACAAACACGAAGTCCATCTTCACTAGCTTCCATGGAAATCTTCTCGTTTTCGTCAAAATCAATATGAGCCTTACCTTTGTCACCAGCTTCCATAGTATGTTTGGTTCTTCATGAGCTTTCCCTTTTTCACTAGCTTCCATTTTCACCTTTATTAGTTCTTCCACACAAACAGTTTTCAAGTACGTCAATGGCTGCCAAAGAAGAAGATGGAAAATTGGCTGCCAAAGAAGAAGATGGAAAAAGTGTGATTGAAAGAGAAAAGATTGAAAGATATATGTACTTATGATATGATAGCTTGATGATTAAAAAGGGTTAAAGAGAAAAAGTCCAATATACCCTTCATATAAAATAAAGAAATAATGTACATAAATCTTGATCAAGGGTATAGAATGGGTTTAAGTGTTTTCTCTCAAGGATCGGGTTTTCACAGTATTCAAATCATACATACAAATATATATATATATATATATATATATATATATATATATATATATATACCTGTTATAATAAAGGAGTATTTTTAGGAGACACATGCCGCATTCTTTTGCAATCTGAATTAAAATTTACCGCCTCTCTCTCCTAATATATATTAATAATTTTTAGTAATTAAATTATATAATTAAATATTAAAAAATATAAATATTCTTATTCTAACATTTTACTAATTTATTATAATTTATAAATTATAAAATATTTCAAATATACTTTATCTTAAAATATAATTGTATAATTATTAAAAGATTATTATTATTATTTTATATTAATAAATTATAATTTTTTAATTATCCAACCCGTGTAATACACAGGGTTTTGAATCCTTTGAAAACTCATCTTAAAGAGAAAACCCTTAAACCCTCTTTGGACCGTTGATCTAACTTATTTCAGATTTTAAATTAAATAGTTATTAAAAATTTGTGGTCCATGTTTTAAGTTGAATATGTAATTGAGGACAAAAAATGTAAAATACCATTTTACCCTCATAAAGGGAAAAAAAGTCAAAAAAATTATATCTCTCTCCTGACACTCTTTTTCTCTATCCTCTCTTCTGGCATTGTTTTTCTATCCTCTGCCTCACTCTATTTCTCTCTCCTCTCCCTTGACACTCTTTTTCACATGTCACATCCCGACCGACTGCGGAATACCCCGGGGCATGATTGTGAATGCTTAAAAGCTCATGATGCTATGTTAAAGTTTTAATATTTAAACATTCATATTAAATGATTCAAACAATTCATTCAATAACATCCAAACTATACAAGATTTCGAAATCAAATTACAAGTGAAATAACTAAACATTATTTTAATTTAACAAGGTCCTCTAAATCTAATCTATGTCTTCATGATAAGTCTTCAACTTATCCTGTTACATATGTAAAATAAAATGGTCAACTATTTGCGTAGTTGGTGAGAAATTCAAAACAGTTTAATATAATACGTATAAAAAGATGCAAAACTAATAAAATATGTAGAACTAGATCGAAAGGCATATGTGATTTCAAGTATCATGTTTAAGCACAAAGAAAGAATCCAAACAAGTGAAATTACAAAGCTTAAATCAAGACTAGCTAGGTCTTTGACTTAAACAATGTAAATCACAATGTTTATGTACATTTCACCTTTTTGACACAAGACATAAGTCATTGCAAAGAATGTAACCACGTTATTAGGCTATTAAGTACTAGTATATGTTTGATGTATGAAACATCTTCTAACCAAATTCGCACATAGCACGTACGTCTACATATCATCTAAATCATTTCTACTAAGCTCAAGAGTTTGCATCATGTATATATTTTGACTCTATAAATATGTTTTTGTATAAGGCATATGTAACATCCCAAAAACTTTATAAAATGTAAAAAGGGAGTAAGAATTAACTCACTTGTATCAAGCCTTAGTCTTGTTCCAAATGTCTTTTGCTTCAAGAAGGAAAGCTAGCAATCTTTCCCTAATGTCATGTAAAGTATGTGTTTTAATCTAAAGTTCAAGTGTTTTGCTTAGATCTATGGCTTCTATGGAATCCTTAATGTGTCTAACATTGATAATGCTTAACTAGGCTTAGAATAATAGCTTTGGGAATATTTAATTACTATTTATAATTAAATATTCTCAATTGTGTATAATAAATAAATTGGAATATTTTTTAGTATTCCTTTTATTTATAAACCGGCTCGTTTATAAACCGAACCGAGCGTGCTCGGCTAGTTTAAAACCGAGCAAAATTCAAACGAGCTATTTCCGAGTTTTTTCCGAGCAAGCGACGAACGAGCAACGAGCGGCGAGAGGTTTGGAAAGCACTACAATGGTGTGAGAAAATCTAACCTTTGTTTGCGAATAAGTAGATGTCGATTGAGAGAAAAAAGAGATGTGCACTCAGGATTTTTGACTTCCAATCGCAACGATTCAATGTTCGTGACTTCCAATCTATTTGCACGATTTATGCTCGTATTTTTGGTAATAATTCTTGATTGATACGCGATAAATTCGAGCAATTGAGGGTTTGAATAGATTACCGCGTAACGCGTTTACATGCTATTATTCAGTTTTCATTTGCTATAATCTCGTTGGAGTCCACAAGATTGAAACCGGGTCGCCGATGGGTTTGGATCGAGTATGAGCTGAAATATGGGTAAGGGGGGAAATGAACTATGGGGTCATGGCAGAAATGCCCCTTGTGGTTTTTCTTCCTATCACTAGTTATAAAGTTGGCAGCAATGACCCCTAACTTTTATTAACCATTCTAAAGTTTATAAAAATTAATATAATTGAAATATTTATAAATAAATGATTTACTTATTATTTCAAAATGTTTTGTAATTTTTTTATTAAAATTATATAATTAAAAACTAAATTTTATGGTTAACTTATTTATTTATAAAAATTTCAAGCTTTTATAAAAGCTTATTGTTAACCACATAAATACAATGTAATTTTTATTTTATTTGTTATTTTTTTTGGCACATTACAAGTTTAAATTTGCCCCTAAACCCATAGGGACTATAGACATTGCTATGCTAGGGGTGTTCATTTTCGGATATCCGAAATCAGAAGAAAAAAAAATAAAAAAATTTAAAAATATATATTTCGGATATCAAAATATCCGAAAAATATTCGGATATCCGAAAAATTATCCGAATATCCGAAAAAATATCCGAAAAAAAATTATTTCGGATATCGGATATCCGAACTTCCGGATATCCGATTTTTTCGGATATTTCAGATTCGGATTTTTGGACATTTCAGATTTGGATAAGGATTTTTTTGAATACCCCTAATTGCTGCAAGCTGCCTGATGAATGTTGTCTCTGTGGCGGTAAGCGCTCTCTTCAGGTCGGAACTTCCGTCATGGCTGTCGGAGGCAAGATCTTCAACACTTTCTAACATACGAACTTCATTTGTTTGGGACTCTATTCCTATTTCAATTTTGAGGTAAAATGAATGCCTCTTATATATTAAACACACATTCAATCTTTCTTGTCGTTGTATTTTTCAATTTTAGATTCGAAAAAAACAAAAGCATGCATCTAGCTGTTTCTTTTGCTTTTCTATGTGTTCAAATATCAATTTATTTCTAGATTTATGGCCATATGTTTTCATTATGTATTTAAAATTCAATTTATTTTAGTTTTTAATTACAAATAGCTCGTAATTGGTTTTGTATATTTACATGTTATGTATAAAATTTAACATAAGTGATTTTTTTAGTTTCTATGGCCATACATTTTTTTTGGAGTTTTTAATTACAAATAACTCATAACTGATTTTGTATATTTACGGTCAAAGCATGTTAATAGAAGGAACCAATTGCTCAGAAATGTGCTTGATGTGAAAATGAGTCCATTAATGTATCCAGATCTGGAAACGAGTTTATAGTTATCATAACAAGTTCGTTTACATCATCTTACAACAAATTACATCAACTTACAACAACTTACCTTAACTTACATCAACCTAACATGGTCATTTAGAGCAACTTACACAAACTTACATTAAAGTGATAGTGTCACTTACATCAACTTACATAAACATATCAGTCACTAACAGACAATTTGTAGAGCCACTTACATCAACGTAACAACCACTTGCAATCACCTACATCAATCTATGTTTATTTACATTAATGTAATTGTAGGTCGTATTGATATAATTTGTTTGTTTATTGACTTACATTGATATAATTGTAGATTGTATTGATGTAATATGTTGTTTTTTGATTTATATTAATGTAATTGGAGGTTGTTGCAACCTTGTTTCAATTAAAGTTTGTTAGTGTTTATTTTTTATGTTTTATATTTAACAATGTGATATATTTGTGGTAATAGTTTATTTATTTTTTTAATGCATCATGTGATCTACAAATATTTGCTTTGCAGCTTTTATTATATTTAATTATCTTGAATGACAGTGAATGAGACGAGTGAATCTAAAAAAATGCAATTTTTATACAAAGTAGTGATTTTGCAGCTTTTTCCTATAAATAAAATTCCTATTTTACCCCTTTTATTTGTTTTTCAATTAAATAATACAATATTTAAATCAACTTTATTATCAACCATTAGATCAGCTTTTTATTACTTTTTAAACCACTGAGATGCAGTTAAACAGTTATCACATTAAGGAAGAGTTAACATTCGAACCATTCTCTATATATATATATATATATATATATATAATTTTTAGAGTTAATTACACGGATGGTCCCTGTGGTTTACCCAGATTGCACGGATGATCCCTAACTATCAGAAATTACACCGGTGGCCAAAAAGTTTGCAAAAACGTAACATGGATGGTCCCTGGGTTGGATGTCTGTTAAGTTTTTCTGTTAAGTGTGTGTGAAATGACTAAAATACCCCTTATAATTAAAAAACAAAAAAAATAAATGTGTAGATATATATGCAACCACCGCTCTGGCAACCACACCAACCACCACCTCCGGCAACCACCGCATCCGGCCACACCAACCACCACCATCGTTCACAGCCCCTCCTCCAGCAACCACCGCATCCGACCACACCAACCACCACCATCGTTCACAGCCCCTCCTCCGGCAACCACCGCATCCGGCCACACCAACCACCACCATCGTTCACAGGCCCTCCCCCCCACCCCACTCATCTTCTCCGGCGACCACAGCCACTCCGACCACAGCCGCACACCCACCCCTATTTCTTCCCCACCACCTACAGCAACCACAACCTCCGTCAACCGCAACCTTCGACGCGGACAACCACCACATAAAATCGCCCCCGCCCCTCGGATTGGTCGACGTTCGAAGCATCCCTCGGATCGGTCGACGTTCGAAGCATCCCTGGATCGGTCGACGTTGGAGGATCAGAAGAAGTGAAGTATCGGCGACGGAGGGTTACAGATCTCCGTACGAGCTTCGCTCTGAAGTGGGTTACCGGCAGCAATCTGAGTCGGAAGAGAAAGAGATGCTGCTGATGGCCGGAGATGTCGCCGGAAAGAGCTCCATCTCGATCATTTGCAGAACAATCACAATACAGTGATGAGGGTTAGGTTAGGGTAAGGGTAAATTGGGTATTTTTAAAAATTTAACAGCAAAAGATAACAGACATCCAACCCAAGGACCATCCGTGTTACAATTTTGCAAAGTATTCGGCCACCGTTGTAATTTTTCGAAGTTAGGGACCATCCGTGCAATCTGGGTAAACCACAGGGACCATCCGTGTAATTAACTCTAATTTTTATGACGTCATCTGGTTGTTAAATCCGGTCCGACCATTGACCAGTAAAGAGTCCGGTTCGACGTCCGGTCTGGTTTTAAAAACATTGTAGAAAAAGAATCATTCTAGAAGGAATCGTAGCTACTAAAACAGAGAACCATTACGCCAACATTATCTCTCTTTCTTGTATTAAGTGAAAGAAATAATGCATCATAAAGTGTACATAACAAACAAAAAAATTAAACTAGGTCACTAGGTGGAATCAAGAACTATTCGTAATTTGATATTGTTTATATAAATAATGATCATGGTTGTTCAAAACCATTTGATAGCTAACGTAACTTGGTAATTGATTAAAATATTAGTATTTGAAATAAAAGCTTAAATGACTTGGTTTTAAATATAAAGATTTATCAAGTTTTCTAATAGTTTGCATATTTTCTGGCAGAGGTACAATAAAATATAAATATACGCCTAAAGATAACACTTGGTGAGAGTAGAGATGCACAACATAACCCGTTAACCGAACTGGTACAGGTTCGTAACCGCCTAGAAACCGGTTTTTAAACCGGTTATTGCAATCGGTTATAAGTTTTTGAAAAAACTGGCGGTTTAGGACCGGTTTGAGATTTCAGGAGACCAAACCGGTTAATAACCGGTTAACCAAACCGGTTAACCGGTCCAACTCACTAAAAAATCGGTTATTTGAAGGTTAACCAGTTCTGTTAACCGGTTACGGTTATTATACGGTTTCAGTTTTTGAGCTTGAAAAACCGGTTATTGGAAAAAACCGGTTTCTAGCCTTTGACCGGTTAACCGGTTCGGTTATTCCAAAACCGGTTTTAGACCGGTTAACCGATTTGTGCACCTCTGGGTGAGAGTATAAAAATACAAAAATATGAAGCTTGTAGACAAATAAAAACTTGTAACCTATAACAAATAAACTTAAAACTTTTAAGCAAGTAAACTATGTGTAAACTAATAAATCAAATTGTACATATATAAACCTCTAAAACTGGGTTTATTTGGTATTAGATAATACAATAATAAAAGATAAAATAGATTGGGGGTGAGGAAATGAAATAGTCAAACAAAAAAATGGATTTTTTTAGGGTGGTGTTAAACTTACACCCCAAAATAATGTCTGCACACCCCTCAAACGCCCCGTAGTGGCCACTACGGGGCGTTTTGGTACGGATTGTCCTTTCTTGGTCAAACAACAGGGGTATTGATTAGACCTAAACGCCCCGTAGTGGCCACTACGGGGCGTTTTGGTATGATGTTCTGAAAAAGGTTCCGACATGTCGGTTGATTATACCCAAACGCCACGTAGTAACCACTACGGGGCGTTTAGGGCAAACGCCAAGCCCCTAAACGCCCCGTAGTGGCCACTACGAGGCGTTCATTGTTTAAAACGTGCCAATTAGTTTGTTACTTACGAATTCATCGTCCATATATACACACATATTGCGTTGAAATATCAAACGTTCACTCGAATCACTTTACGTATAGTTGATCGAGTTTCTCTTGTTTCGTTTATTAAATATCTACACTCTACACCCATATTCTTTATTTGAAATATGTCTCGGTGGGACGGAGACTTTTTCTTCGGTCAATATTCCGACGTTTCGCGTGTGGCTGAAACTTATCAGGTACGAAACTGTATTTACTTGCTTTTATTGTTAATCAAATGACAAACTAATCATAATGTTTTTAAGGATGAGACTGGTGCGCAATCGTCTGAGGCCACAAATAGACCAGCATTGCCAGATCTTAACGAAGAGGTTGCGGGTCAAACTTCGTACTTGCAGTTTGATTTGAACCAGGAACCTTGCGATGATGAAGACGTTAACAGGGAATGTTACAGTGGTGAACAATCACACCCACCCCAAGTGGCAGTTAAAAAGGAAGAAGCTGGCATTGTATACCAAAATATGGACTGGAATACCAATGTGGTAATATATTTTCACTTGTTTTTAGTTAGATGGACATTAGTTTAATGACAACATTGTTTTCAGATATTCATTTCTGTGGAGGAGCTGATGACATGGGTGAAAAGTAGAGCCCTTGATCATGGATACGTCGTAGTTACCGGACGATCTAAGAAAAAGAAGGGGATTGATGAGGTCAAAAAAATCTGGCTTGTGTGTGATCGTGGTGGTGAACACAATAGTACAACCATCTTAAGGCGTACCGGTAGCAAAAAAATCGGTTGTCCTTTTAAATTAATAGGGATATACGACACCGATTCTTATGGTTGGAAGCTTCAGGTCAGAAACGACAAACACAACCATGAACATGCTCAAAATCTTGAGGGGCACCCGTTTGTTAGAAGAATGTCTGAGCAGGAACAAAACATGGTACATCATCGGACTGGGCAACACTTGGAGCCACGCAACATACTCTCCAGCCTAAAGAAGCAGAATCCCGACAACGTCTCCATCCGTAAAGACGTATACAATGTGCAGCAAAAATTTAAAAATAAACAAAAAGTCGGATCAACCCCAATGCAGGTCTTAGAGAACCTGCTACATACTAAAAATTACGTATACTATACTCGCGAAAACTCCGAAACGAATGTCGTGGAGGAGATTTTCTTTTGTCATAAAAAATCATACACCTGGTGGCGTGCGTTCCCACATGTTCTTATGATCGACGCGACTTACAAGACTAACATGTACAAACTTCCTTTTGTACAGATAGTTGGTGTTACCTCAACACACCATACGTTTTGTATTGCACACGCGTTCGTGAGTAAAGAAAAAGAGGAAAATTATCATTGGGTTCTAGAACAGGTAAAAGATATGCTAGATAAGTGTATGGAGCCCCGCGTGATAATAACCGACAGAGACCTTGCTCTGATGAATGCATGTCGTAAGGTCTTTCCGCACGCTTCCAAGTATTTATGCAGGTGGCACATAAGCTAAAATATCGCAAAACACTGCAAGGCGAGTTTTTCAGACGGTGATTGGAAAAAGTTTAAGGGTCGTTGGGGGAATTTGTGTGACTCTTCGTCGCCAGAAATTTACAACTACAACTATAACCGCCTGTACCAACAACTAGTAGCAGATAACCGTCAAAGTAAGGGTCATTAAATATCATTATCATTATTTTTGGTAAAATTACGTTTTCGTATGTCATAGTTGTTTTTTTATTTCAGGGGTTTTGAATTATGTGACTCAGACTTGGTTAAACCCCTACAAAGACAAGTTTGTCACAGCCTGGACTAACAGAACGTCTAACTTTGGTCAACGTACAACTAACAGAGTCGAGAGTCAACATTCAAACTTAAAAAGATATCTGAGAACCACTAATAACTCGCTCTCAACACTGGTAGGTTTTGTTGATCAAATGGTAAAATCGCAGGAGGTAAACATGAAACATGGGTTTGAAACAAGTTTAATAAAGACAATGGGTTATCATATAATACCCATGCAACCCAGGAGTGGTGCACTTCACAGGATTTATTTTTTTGTATTGTATATTGAATGGGAGATCGTGCAACCTTGCACGTTGTCTGGCGGAGTACTTTAGCACATATTACCACCGCCAGGAGAGGGGGCTAATATACGGGGGGGTGTATGTGACCCGTATTGCTCGTTTTAACGGGCTTATCGATTTAGAGCCTGCCGGTATGGAGGCCTTTCATCCTGTTTGTTTAGATAGACGGACGGTGCAGGGCATGCGTATCGCGCATAACTTCCCACGGCTCGGGCTTCCATTTTCGCTCGAGAGGGGGGTCATTTGGCAGCCGGGGCCAAATGACCTCCATTACAGAGACGAGGACCCTATGCCTCAGCAGCCGCAGCCACAGCAGCCGCCGTCGCCACCACCACCACATGGCGAGGGGGAGCCGCATCAGGATGTGCCACATCAGCATCCTGAGCGTATATACAGAGCGGTGCGGCTTCCGGCTCGTGTCGAGGCTATGCTGCAGGGTATTGCTGATAAGACGCAGCAGCTCATCCAGCAGCATGCTGTGACACCCGACAATTTCAGGTAAATTGCAACTCTTATATTCTTTACATTTCACATTCATGCTTGTTGCATTTCATTTAATTATGTTTAATTAGATGAGTCGAACACAAACAACTACGAAACAATAGTTCGTGGAACTATCGAATCGTACATTGCACATTGGTTTTGGAAACCAAGTGTGGCAATCACAACACTAACACGAAACAATAATTCGGGGAATTATTGAATTGTGCATCATACGTTGATTTGGATTAATCAAACGTGCAAACACTTCGTTAAGACACAAGCACAAACTATCGAAGATAATTCGAGGAATTATCGAAACACACACACGAGTCTCACGAACGTTGGTGATCAATCCAACTTATGTGCTACTTGTATTATGTGCTTGAACGAGCACTAGATGCTTTGGATAAACAGTAGGAATCGTGTATGAGCGAAATCGTTTCAACGAAATCGAAAAGCATAGAAATGGACTCATCGCAGTACGCGATGGTCCCTCGGCGAGAGGCTTCGCGATACGCGAAGCAAACCGGGAGTCGAGACTCCCGAATTACATCGCGGTACGCGGTAGTAAATTTTGATCGGCCTCCGCGGTACGCGAAGGCCATGCAGATCAGATTTCCTTTAAAAACCAACCCCATTCATTTTTATCCGGTTCTCTTGCAACTTTCACCAACTCTCTCGATCAAAATACTCTGAGCTCGCATCCTTAACCTCTGGAATCAACATTGAAGCCATCTACTTGTATTTGTTGGTGATTTGGAGCCATAGAAACATCAAGGAAGATTGAGGAGCTCTCAATCGACGAGGAGATCGAATCCAGCCATCGTAGCAGCTCTCCACCTTCTGTTTATCTGGAAATCAGTCGTCTAAGAGCTTCTAAGGTAGTTTCTTGTGATTATCTATAGTTAGATCGCACATGTAATGGGTGAAAACCCACATGCAACTCCATGTGAACATTGAACACGATTTTGTTGGTGATTTGTTGAATAGATGTTATAGATTTACTGATTGATAGTATTAGAATGTTTGATTTGAGTTTTGGGTTGAGTTATATTCGATTTAATGATGATTTTAGTACACTTGCCATAAAAGGAAACTTTTATGTTGCAAGTCTTGGATTTGTAATGATCTAGACATTTTAGACATGTCTAGATGTTGTTAAATATATATTGGAGTGTTTATAAACACATTGGGATATTTGATTTTGTCAAAAACTTGGTTTTGTAGAAACTTGCTATTTATGGAAACTTCTAGAAATCAAAAGAGGGCTTTTGATGTTTTAAAGTGTTTTGATAAACTTGGGTTATTGAAATATGTTTAGAAATGGTTTCTAACATATTTAGAAACCTTGATTTGGGAAAACGAGCTTTTAAACAAATACTTACTATTTTAGGAAACTTTATTTGGGTAAAACGACATAAATGGTGATTTATGCGCAAACAATGTGTTTTAAGTGTATAAACGTGTTTTTACAAACATACTGGAGTGATTTGATTTGTGAAATGGGATTTCATAACCACACTTTCCTAAATTGGAAACTTTCTAAAAATGGTAACCTATGTGATTAGAGTCATAGGATGCATTTTGGTGTCTCATGTGCATTAAGGCACATAAACACAACAATCGTGTCACCAACGATTCATCGAGTCTCACTAGCCAACACACACACACTCGGTTGAGCACACCGACACTTGGAGTCGTATGGATTAGAACACACCACAAAACACATACTCACACCTATATGGTTATAGGTGATACTAGCAGGTGCTAGCTCTCACAGACGCGAACACTCACACATACCGGAACTGCTAATCAGGTGAGTTCACTGCCCCTTTTTACATTTTCTACCTTTGGGGGAGAAATCATTGCATACAACTGTTTTTGAACAACTTACACACTTTTGGTTATTTTTGTACATGCTAATATCGTATATGCATATGTGTGGTATTCATCCACAAAACTGATAAGTCCTCATTAAACACACCTCGAACCGTTAATAGCGCGTAGCGCTCAGCGTGGTAATTCTGAATAGTACTATTTGGGCCTGACAAGCCCCACTGTTGCGAGCCGTATGGCCACCCCGACTGGAGGTCGGAACAGTGCATAATTGACCAAACAACATTTGCCATGTCTTGGATGGATATGGCGGGAGGCAGCATGTTAGCTTCGGTTGCGAACCCGCATATGATATAAAACATATTGACTAGCTATCAATGGATATTGCATTGTATTGAAAAATAGACCTGCTCAACATTTACTTTAAACATTTTGATGTTTACTGCTGATTACAAACCTGTGCTCTCACCAACCATTGTGTTGACCTTTACTCGCATGTTTTCTCAGGTAACTAAGGCACGTGCACAAGGAATAGGATGCTAGGCCGGAGTTGCATGCATCTATTTATGTGTCTTATTTTACTAAACTTTGATTATCATTTGATTATGTTGTGTAATGTTAAACAACTTTAATCGCTTCCGCAACTATTGTCACTTATCGTTTTGAAAACCGTTTTGATTTAACGCTTTCGCAAACTATGAATGATTAAACTGTTTTGTTAACTTATACTTCACTTCCGCAACTCTGATATTACGAAACTGTTTTATCCAAATTATTGGATGTACGTACAAGACCGGACATATAGGTCTCGCATGTTGTGTGACCGGAGACTGCGATCCTGACAATCTGCTGCCGCTCACGCCCCGGAAGGGACGGGATTTCTCGGGGTGCGACACATGCACACATGCAGCAGCAGCTCGAGCTCACGCAGCAGCAGGCGCAGATCCAGTAGCAGCAGGTTGAGCACAGTCAGCGGCTCGCTCATACCAGCGAGCAGCTGACGCGACGAGTGGATCGGTTGGAGGATCTGATCTCGTGGCATGTGCATGTCGAGCTTAGGCATGCACAACGTGAGGGTATCCAGCTTCCTGCAGTTCCTCAGCCAAGAGATTATCATCCTCCACCTCCACCTCTACCTTAGTATTTTCAGTTATATTTGTATTTGTTAAACAGACACTTGTATTCATGTTTATGGTTTGTATATATTTGGTTGTTTTGGTTGATGATGCGTGTATATATTTGGTTGTTTTAGTTGGTGATGCGTGTTTATTATTTAAATATGTTTTGTTGGTGATGCGTGTTTATTATTATATGTTTTGTTGGTGATGCGTGTTTATCATTTAAATATGTTTTGGTTGGTGATGCATTATTTATCGTATTATTCTGTAACATCAATATGCTTAAACAAATAACGTCATTCATATATCAATTAATTAATATATTTAAATTTTAATTAAATCTAATAATTAAAAACATTTTTAGCTTTCAAAACTAAAAGTTTTAAAAAAATATTAGATTTTTACAAACAAAAAACATGCGTTTAAAAAAATAACTAAACTTTTTAGTGTACGAGAGATGCGTCGTAAAATATAAACGTAACGAGAGATGCGTCGCAAAATATGAAAATAATTTAAACAAAACTAGTCGCAAAATATGAAAATAATTTTTAAACAAAACTATTATATGTTTAATTTTTTTAACAAAACAACTATATTTTACACCCCAAAAACATACCCAAACCCCCCAAAACATACTCAAACGCTACAAGGCTGCTGAGTTTAATTTTTTTAACCCTATACGCCCCGTAGTGGTCACTACGTGGCGTATAGGTCTGCAAAAGCTGACACAGAATGTCTGAACGTTTAAGGATATCAGTCTGTGGTCTAAACGCCCCGTAGTGGCCACTACGGGGCGTATGGGTGGTGACCGGGGTGTTGAATTAAAATTTTAGGGTGTGTAGATAACCCCTCCCTTTTTTTATCATTTTGTCTGGTTTGGTTGTCCTGTGAGAATGAAACAATTCATAAGTTTATGTTGTTTGGTTGGCAAGAAATGACGAAAAAGTGAAATGTAATTCACGGGTCAGGTAATGGTTCGGGTCATATATTGGGTAGTGGTTTAGGTTATTATTCGGGTCGTAAGTTAGTTCATGGTTCAGTTCAGAAGTTGGTCCATATGTTAGGTCATGAGTTGGCACTGACGGAACTTGGTTGACTTGAGAGGGGGGTGGAAATTTTTGAAACCCATAATACATGTTAAACTTTTGAAGCGAATGGAGGCGAAACACTATTTTTGACTAAAAATAATATTTCGGCCCCCTCCCCCCGCGGGCCCAAAGAAGCTTCGCCAATGTGAGTTTGGGGCATGGTTTGGATTGTGAGTTGAGTGATGATTTGGGTCTTGGCTCAAGCCATTTAATCTTGCAAGCATTGCCATTTATTCATAAAGAATATTATTTATATTTTATATATACAAAAACGAAAAGCAATTATAACATATGAATAGTGAAATCAATTAATTAATAATTATTCTTAGATTGACGTCGGCCGTTCTACCCCTAGCTATGGCAAAATTTTTTTTTTTTTTTTTCTTTGCTTTATTAATAATTAAATTAATGATATTAACTAAATAATAATTATCCCATAGGTGTAGGAATGAACAATAATATTAACTAAATAAATAATAATTATTAATTGTTTATTTTATTTTATTTTATTTTGTAACTCTTATGTTTATTTATTGATGCTAGATTTACGACAAACCACGCTAGCTCCTTTTGCAATGGTTTGTTTTAGGACGGATTAACCATTGCGAACGATTTTTAAGTATACGTTTTGATATTTGTGATATTGCTACCGATGTTGTGACCGAGTATTCATATCAGCAAATCATTATGACCCAAGTTTTATTAATTGGGTGTCATTGTGTGAGACGACTTTTAATTATTTTTGAATATATTACTATTATTAAATGCTTATAAACGAACGTTAATTTTATTTTTCATCTTATGTTTGTGTTTTTTATATTAGATTTACGACTAAGCACAACCCTTTTTTATGTGTATGTTCATGACAAATACATTTTAGGGTTTTACATAGGAGAGGTACATGTTGTGACGTGTTTTTATATCTGCATTTTGATATACGGGATAATAGTTGTGCTTAGAAACGTTGCATAGCTTCCACCGCAACGCGTGCTACCTACTAGTTGTCATTTATTCATAAATCGTGAGCATGTAATCTTGTATGCATGTCACTCGTAATATAATAAAGTCACTAACTTCTATACCTGTAAACTTGTCTTAGCATTCACACTTATTCTCAATATATAAAATTTAGCTAAAATATATATTTATTATAGAAATTTATCTTTTAAAAAACTCCTACAACCCATTCTCAATCTATACTTATTCAATTAAATAATAATTGTTTATTTTATTTTTTACAAAATTTCTCTTTCATTTATTAAAAGAATATAAATAATGGATATTAAAATAAATAGTGTTTTGCTTTACTTGTTTTGTGTATATATCGCTGATAGATTAATAATAATTTTTGTTTACTATACACTTTTGAGTTCAAATTTTGTGTATCATTGATTAACTTGTTTTGTTGTTTTTTTAAATGATTATTATAAATTACTATTAAGTTTTTACTATATTTAACTTGTATAGTAAATAAATAAATAATTTTTTTTTCTTTGAAGTGTTGCTTGTTTATAAACTTACATCCATTCCTCTTATGTTAGTTTCATACTTTTATTTTAGGGCTCTTTTATTTGGACACCCCACTTTTATATTTTTACACCCCTGTGGTTCAAGACGGGCCGTACTGGCCAGTACGGCCCGTCTTGAGTACAGACAAACATTCCATAGAATTTCTTGGAATCAGTGAAACATTCTGTGGGACGGCCCGTACTGGTCAGTACGGCCCGTCTTGAACCAAGCTTATTTTTCCAAGCCATTTTGGGTGTCAACCAGTTTTTTCAAGTCAAGACGGGCCGTCTTGAATTAATTTATTTTTTTAAAACTTTATTTGCGTTTTTAAATAATTTTTAACGATTTACGTTTAATACGTGAATTATTTGAACGATATGAATAATTTATTTTATTTAAACTTAAATTACGTAATTAAATTTAATTTTTAACGATATACGTTTATTATGTAAGTTATTTGAACGATATACGGCTATTATGTTAATTAAACGTCATAATGTCGTTTTAACTAAATATTTCATTTTATAATTAGGTTGTTTACGTTAATTTAAATAATTTAAACGATATAAAGTTTGTCGCGCAAATGTTAAACAACACAAACAGAAACAATACAAATGCAGAAAGAAACATACGTATATACACTGTACGGTTTTATATACAAGGAAACAAAATACAAAAATACAAAAGTAACTACGATCCGGAGGGTCCAGCGTCCAGTCCGTCGTCTGCGTAGACGCGTGGCTCCGGGAACGGTGGAAGCTGTGTCCCGTCCCGTCGCGCATGCTCTGACGCGACCGTCCACTGGACCAAATCCTCGTAACGATCGAGTCGTCGCTCGACGCGTGCCATCCGCTGAGCCGTCTTGTCGCACCGGGCGGCAATATGGTGCAACAACGCCTCGAGTGGCTCGGTCAGGCGCACCGCACGGTAAACGTGCGGTGGATGCTGCGGAGGCTCCTCCTCGTGCGGCGGTGACTGGACTGGCTCCTCCCAAATAGGCTCGGGCTCCGGCATCGGGCCACCGTCCTACTGCTGGTGCTGCTGCTCTGGCACGACGATGACCTGGGCGGCCTGACATCTTGTATGTTTATCACGTAAGGTTGAAGCAAAGGAAGGATGTGACGACCGAAGCGATAAACATTGTTTAATCCTTCTGGCTTCATGTTACGTGAAAAACGGAATTCGTTTTGACTTAGCGAGTCTGATGGTGGCATTGCTTTTGATACCGATGTGGAACGGCTGCGCCGAAATACGGGTTTCTGACTTTTCTCGGTCGCAGCTGTAAACGAACTATGCCTCGAAGGTTCAAAGGTACTTTCTTGGGACGCTAAATTATCTTTAACAACGTCTTGCTCATTTTGTTTCTGTGCCTTTAAAGTTGGACGACCACGTGTATCTTTTTGAACTGAAGGCGCCTTTTTGTCGCTTTTATTTGGAAATACCTGCGCCAAGACCTTTATTAGACTTTTTTTTATTTCAGGAGGTTTGGAATTTATTTCTTCTGTAACCAAACCCATTTGTCCTATAACATCTATTTATTCTTCTTCTAACAGTGTTGGGTTAGCTGCGTTAAGTTTTGTCCAAAAAATATCTATATCTGAGAGCGGTATCTTTTTATCTGCATAATTTATAATTAGAATTAATATAAAAGTAACTACGTGCGAAACATATAAGATTTACATTTAATATTACAAACCTGTGTTGTAATATTTTGATATATTACAAGCGCACGACAACCCACAACTCGTCCAAAGTTGGTGGCCACACGTCATATTTTTGTCGCGCATGACTCTTATTTTGTCTTTTTCCTCGACCAACAAATCAAGAGCTTTATAGGACACCTTTCCTCGAAGGTTATCAAATATTGGTAGTTTATGATGACCCATAGTTTTAATCAAGCTCGTTTCAAAATCGTGTTTCATTTTTACCTCCTATGCTTGCACGATTTCATTTACGAAACCGACAAGCGAGGCAAGCATGCTGTTTGGTGATATGAGGAATCGTTTTAGGTTCGAGTGCTGACTTTCCACCCGGTTTGTTGTACGTTGACCAAAGTTGCGCAATCTATTGGTCCATCCTGTTACAAACATACATCTGTAACTGTTTAACCAGGTGTGCGTCAGATACTCCAGAACCCCTGAAATGAAACAAAAAACCAACGATGATATGATGATAATAATGATGGTGTATGATGCTTACTTTTTTTGTCGTCTTTGATAAGTCTTTCGTACAGACGGTTGTAGTTGTAGTCGTATAACTCTGTTGTCGGAGAGTTACACAAATTCGCCCATCGACCTTTGAATTTCTTCCGGTCTGCGTCTGTAAAGCTTGCCTTGCAGTGTTTGGCAATATTTTCGTCTATGTGCCATCTGCAGAGATATTTTGCAGCTTTTGGAAACACTTTACGGCACGCATTCATAACGGCAAGGTCTCGATCTGTTATGATCACACGTGGCTCCATACATTTATTCAACATACTCTTAGCCATTTCCAAGACCCAGACATAGTTCTCCTCACGCTCTTTGCTTATGAATGCGTGAGCAATACTAAACGTATGGTGTGTGGAAGTCACGCCAACAATTTGAATAAATGGAATCCTGTACTGGTTCGTTTTGTACGTCGCGTCCATCATCAGTACGTGCGGAAATGCACGCCACCAGCAATACGATTTTGGATGACAGAAGAAAATGTCTTCCACGACGTTTGTTTTAGGATCCTCCCGGGTATAGTAAACGTACCGCTGACTGTGAAGCACGTTTTCCAAGACCTGCATCGGAGTATCACCGAATTTCTTCTTTTTTTTATTTTCTGCTATAAACTGTATACATCCCTAGGGACGTATACATTTGCAGGGTTATGTTTCTTTATGCTCGAAAGTATGTTACGAGGATCCATGTGTCGCTCGGTCAGATTCTCAACCAGATCTTCTTCCTCTTGAGTGAATCTTCTAACATATGGATGACCCTCTAGATTCTGAGCATGTTCGTGATTGTGATTGTCATTAATCACCTGTAATTTCCAGGATTCACGAACTTCGTTGTATAACCCTATCAGTTGAAACGGACAACCGATTTTCTTGCTACCTGACCGTCTAAGGATTGCGATGCTATTGTGCTCGCCACCACGGTCACACATGAGCCAGACTTTGATTACACTGCCTGTTGTCTTTGATTTCTTCGTTCTTCTTTTGACTACAATGTAACCATTGTCTAGTGCTCTACTTTTCACCCACCCTACCAGCGCTTCCTCAGACATAAACTCCTGACATATAAAAACAATAATAAATACCGTAAATGGATAGTGATAATATACAATCATTAACATTTATGTTTCATTTAAGTTACCTCTTTGGTTTCCCAGTTAACGTTTGAAGCCCCCGGCTTTTCTTCATAACCCTCCTCCGGGTTACTTTGTTTACTGTCGTCATACACGAACCCATACGATGCTTGACTGTCAAAACCGACAACAGCGTTAGGTTCAGCATTCAGATCTATCGTGCCATATGTATACTCGATAGGAGGCTCTTCGTTCAAATCTGGCACGGAATAGTTGAAAAAACCACCATCCTAGAACGACATCGTTACAGATATGAATTATCTTGAAATATATTCGAATTCGAAAGTTACGCGTTCGTTTGAAACGATTCAAGCTTATATACAAATTTGAAGATGTTCAATACGGCCCGTACTGGCCTATACGGCCCGTACTTGGTCAAATCAGTGTCCTTTTGTCTGAATTGAAAAAGCAAGACGGGCCGTACTTGCCAGTACGGTCGTCTTGCTATCTAATCATTGTACTAAGTTGCAGGGAATGTCTGTACGATGAATAAGACGGGTCGTCCGGGCCAGTACGGCCCGTCTTGATCCCAATCATTGGCGCAGGTTTTCAGAGGGAATGCTTGACCAAGTACTGAGACGAGCCGTACTGGGCAGTACGGGCCGTCTCAGGGGTGTATTTTTTAAAAAAGTGGGTGTAAGAATAACACCACCCTTATTTTATCTATTACAATTTTGTTGGTCTCTCGATGCTATTGAACATGGGATTGCAATTTATGTATTTTGCTTTTTAAGCTTTTACCTTAAACATAAAAATATTTATTTTTATACTAAATTTGTAGTTTTTTTTATTGTATTTTAATACAAGACAAAAAATAAAAAGTAATACAAAAAACATATATACGATAAAAAAATCAAGTACAAAAAATACGTGTTTTGATTTTTATACAAAATCTTATATTTTTTCCACTACTAAGATACATAGTTCTCTAAGAACCATGTTGATTTGTTGTATATAAATTTAGCAAAGATAACCTCAAATGCTTAATAATCGATATCGTGAGGTTCATCAAAAGATAACTCTAAAACTCGTGCCTTAACTAACTTTAAGTAGTAATAGTAAGTAATGTATCGTATCCATATATGAAATCAATGAAAAATGTTTAACGTTAACTAATTACCTGACTAAAATAAGAAAAACATAAACTTGGATTGGATTTTAATTGAGAAAACCGTTGTAAAGTAACATACTTAATTTTTAATTTGAAAATAATTAACAAAATGGTAATTACTATTGGGTTCAGATTTAAATATTTACAATGATTTGAGTTAAACTTACATTGAATTTTACATAAACATGATTTTGTTAATTGGTTTGATCAAAATGATTAAAATGGAAAATTTTCAAGATTTGCTCATTCACAGAATGTAGCAACCGGTTTTCAACTAACGTGTGTGTTTCTTATTTCAAAAGAAACAAATGCTATTATATATTAAATTATGTTGTAATAAAAATATAAAAACAATTGGGGTGTTAACTTGATTAGATTAGTTAGATTAGTTAAATGTTTAAAAGTTTGGAGGGGCTATAATTGCCAGTTATCCAAATTAGTTAAATGAAAGAAGATAAGGACTTTGACTAAGGGCATGTTTGGAATTCTATTTTAAAATAACTTATTGACTTATGGAGAATAACTTTTTGTATAAAGGTAATAAATTGGCTTTGAAAAGCTATAAATTCTGGCTTTTCAAAATTACCTACAACTTATTGGTATAAAATTACAAATTTACTCTCACTCTTTACCCTTTACCCAATCTACCACCACCCACCGGCACCACTATCCACCACTACGAGCCACCATAGCCACCCACTATCACGAGCCACCACCACCACCCATCTCCACCCCCACCACCGTTGCCACTCATCGTGTACGCAACTACCCCACTGTGAGCGTCACCACCCACAACTATCACCCACCACCACCCACAGCCATCGCCACCACCTACCACCGTACCACTCACCTCTACCGCCATCCACCACCATTTTCGCAACCCACTACCGTTAACCATAACCGTAAAATGATTGTCAATATAATAATGTCCATTTTGGGCATTTTGAAAAGTCCCTTTTGGAAAACTTAATCCAAACACATTTTGAAAAACTTCATTTCAAAAAGTCATAAGTTAATAAACACTTTTAACAAAAACTTCTTTTGAAGTTAAATAAGCAATCCCAAACAAGGCCTAATTTAAAAATCCATAATTTTTTATATATGTGTGGGTGTGTGCTCTACGCTAACAAGAGAAAGAGGGGAAGAAAACCTCGTAAAATCTTGTGGCAATCCATGACTTTGGTGTGCTCTTGGCTGGAAATATGGATTGAGTAACTAAACCACTTCTTTTGATGATTCCAAACAACAAGTAAGTGTTCTTGGATTCCTCTTTTGATGTTCTTGAAATGAGAACTATTAGGGTTTATCCTAAATTCGAAACTCGGGTGTTGACAGGTGTTAGGACCATTAAACCATGTTTAAATTGCATAATAAACAACCTGAAATGAGTAATTTGTATGTACAAGTGTTGAATTTATCATATGGGATGGGTTAGATGTAAACTCAATATATGAATGAGATTGGTTGGGTAAAGGTTGTTGAATCATGGTTTTGATGTTTTTGTGCAACACCTAAACTAATCTTTAGTAAAAGATGATAATGAATGAAAAATGGATAATTGATAGTAATCAAATGGTAATGATAATAAATTATTAAAATTATGCACATAAAATGTTTGTAGAAATGCCCAAATGAAAAGTTAAATCAAATGCATATTGGATCTAAAAATGGCTACTGTACTATTTTTGAAAACTCATATAAAATCGTAGAAAAATCTTGAGAAAACATACTTTATATGGCTCATAAGCTTTTCAAGCCAACTACGTTTCATCTTTGAACATTAGAAATTCGGATTATAACAGAGTCAAAATAGTCTATTTTTGTAGCAAGACAGAAAATTATGCATGCTGATTGAACATATTTTTGCTGTTGTACTGATTTTAAAAAATCATATAAAATCAACAATATTTCCAATTGAAGTGTATTTTATATCGTTGGAAAGGTATTTGAGTCGACTACATTTTATATTTGAACATGTTGAACCAATTCAGTTTTACAGTGGTCGAAAACAAGCATGAACAGCTGTTGCGCTGTAATTTTTTAAAAGTAAAGTTTTATACACTAAATAAAGATATACCTTAGAACCTATTTGGTTTAAACAATAAATGGCGGGTTTATTGAATATGTTATTTATATTATAATGTGTTCTTAGTGTCAAAGATACTTGCAAATGGGTGGTGCAATTATTAGCATAAGCGGATCAAAATGAGGATTTGAATACCAATGTAGAAATTGGAGTCCTAGCATGTAATATGACTTGTAAATGGATCATGAATGTTAAATGTGTGTAATCTATACAAATTGTATAGGAAATGAAATGGAAAATGGAATCCATAGAATCGAGAAAGAGTTATGAAGTTTAGATTTCTTGTGGGCTAAGGTGAGTAATTCACTCACATAATATGCAACCATAAGTCATATTAATGTGGAATGTTTGTGTTGAATGTAGGCTAATTGATAGATGTCTTGTAGTATTTGATGAATGATATGTGTTGATTTCAAGAGTTGGATTGTGTCATTTTATGTTAATTGATAATTGACACATGAAGTGGTGGCTGGCATTGATTCAACATGTAAGCCCACATATGAGTGGCATTAAATTTATCATGTACAAACACTAGTGAGTGGCATTGGGTTTGCCATATAAGACCATAATGAAATGGTATTGTATTTGTCATGTAAGTCCGCATTGATGTGGTGTTGGGGTTAATCATGTACATGTACATGGTAGTAGGATGTGGTAAATAAGAATGTCTAACTATGCAAATGAATGAGATTGTATGAAAAAAGTGTAATTATGTAACTAAATGTAGTAATTACTATTATGTGTGAATAACGTGAATGTTAAGTCATTCGATTTTTTGTTATGTGTCAACTGTCAAATACATTATACGTGATGTTTGACTTTAAGAAAGTCACAGTTATGCCTATTTGTAAAGAAATAGGATATTTATTATATGTATAGATGGTATTAGCACATATGATGGAACGAATGATTATTTAATTATTCAAATGAGAGGTAAAAGTTGTATATAGAAATGCACTTGAGTGTATGATTTGGTTTGGATTAAGAAAGAAAAACCAAATTGTCACACCCCGAGCCGGCGGGGTTGGATCGGAGTCCCCGTCGGGCGAAAGGTTCTCAGGGCGTGATATCGTGAGTGATAATCGTGATGATCAGATTGTTTACATAGCATCAATGTCAAGAACAAGTAAAGCACAATCAAACATTCAACTAGGATTACAAAGTTAAATTACAACATCACTGTTCAGCAATTTAACTAATTAAACCTAACAAAAGAATAAATGTTTATATCTTGTAACTGTACAAGATATCAAAAGTGTTTAGCATCCATAGCAAAATATGTGCTTCTCCAAAAGTCTACTAGGTCTGCTAACTGGCACCCTAGTATGCAATCCAAAAGCTTAAGCCTATTCCTGTGCGTTACCTGAGAAAACATGTAAGAAAACAAAGTCAACACAATGGTTGGTGAGTTCATAGAGTTTATAAGTTTAAAAATTGTTTTAGCAAACCTCTTTCGGTAAAACCTTAACCTCATTAACACCACCTGTATCATACAACTCGGTATGCTTATATATAGGGCATACCCCTGAGTCGAGCCTACGACCCGCCCAGACGCCGTCCCACCACATACTAAGTCACATAGGACATTGCTATTAATGATAATTAAGCATTTTACCTACCATTCGATTCATCCTTCATCATAGCTTTAGTTTACTGTTTCAAAGTTTACAAGTCTATAGCATTCATATGTATTAGCTTCAATATAAGTTTATCAAGCGTCGTGTTTAAAAGTTTATGATATTGACTCAAAAGTATTTATGCATCCCCTCGGTAACAACCTTAATCTCATTAACACCACCTGTATCATACAACTCGGTATGCTTATATATAGGGCATACCCCTATATACAAGTCGCATAGGACATTGTTGTTAATGATAATTAAGCGTCTTACCTACCATCCATTTTGTTTATAGCTTTAGCATTATGTTTAAGTTTATAGCATGAATGAACATTGAGGAATCACTGTATGGCAAGCACTGAGAGGCCATCAGTCTACTCCTCAAGTCATGACTATGAAGGTCACCCTATGGCAAGCACTGAGAGGCCAACGGTCTGTTCCTTCAAGTCCCAACTATGTAGAACATCCCATGGCAAGCACTGAGAGGCCAATTTAGTATGTTCTAACATAGTTAATAGCTTTAGCATTCAAGTTTATAGTTTTTAAATAGTTTCACAACCGGTGAGGCAAGCACTGAGAGGCCAAACCGTTGCTTTAGCATGACAAGTTTATAGCGTTTCAAAGTTTAACAACCGGTGAGGCAAGCACTGAGAGGCCAAACCGTTGTTCTAGCATGATAAGTTTATAGCATTCAAAGTTTAACAACCGGTGAGGAAAGCACTGAGAGGCCAAACCGTTGTTTTAACATGATAAGTTTATAGCATTCAAAGTTTAACAACCGGTGAGGCAAGCACTGAGAGGCCAAACCGTTGTTTTAGCAAGATAAGTTTATAGCATTCAAAGTTTAACAACCGGTGAGGCAAGCACTGAGATGCCAAACCGTTGTTTTAGCATGATAAGTTTATAGCATTCAAAGTTTAACAACCGGTGAGGCAAGCACTGAGAGGCCAAACCGTTGTTTTAGCATGATAGGTTTATAGCATTCAAAGTTTAACAACCGGTGAGGCAAGCACTGAGAGGCCAAACCGTTGTTTTAGCATGATATGTTTATAACATTTTGAGCACTTCAAGCATTTATAGCATTTAAGCATAATAAGCATATAGTATTTGCATTGTGGCATTAGCAATTGGCATTAGCATATAGCATTAGTGTTACACATTAGTTAGTGGCATTAACGTTAAGCATTAGCGTATAGTATTAGCATATAGTTTCAAGTGTCCACACATAGTTTCATCATGAATTCCATAGCATAACCTCAAGTCTCATGTCTAAGCATAAAGTTTCGCAAGCATAAGCATCAAGTCTCAAGTTTAAACATATAGTTTCTAGCATAAGCATCAAGTCTCATGATTAAGCATATCGTTTCACAAGCATCTAATCTCATGTTTAAGCATCAAGTCTCAGATTTAAGCATATCGTTTCACAAGCATCTAATCTCATGTTTAAGCATCAAGTCTCATAAGCATCCAACATATGGTTTCAAGCCTCAAGTTTAAAGTATAAGCTTCAAGTCTATTGCTTTTCAAAGTATACTAAGTTCCAAGCATAAGTTTCAATGTGAGTATCATGTTTATGTTTAAAGCATTAAATAACATTTCAATAGTTTTATGAAAATGTTTAACATGCTTCTCAGTCCCGAAGTAAAACAAATAAGTTTGAAAAGGGACAAATGAACTTACCTTGTGTCCTTGGTAGTTGACTATGTAAAACAAGAATTTGCACGCTCTTTGTTTGCACTTGTTGTGATGTTCACGCTCCTGTATTGATTTCATAGTGTTGCAGTTTATAGGTATAAATTTGTATGGAGTTGTTGTGTGTGTTAGTGTTAGTCCTAAAGTTGACTAACACTCATGAGTCTTGTTTGTTATCCGGCCCAATTTGTCATATTTCATAAAATCACATTGATTTCCTTTTATGGTTTACAATTTCCTAACTTAGAGTTTAGTTTAAAAGTCAAAACCTTCAATTCTAACTCTAAGCATTTTCATGTCTTTTCATACACGTTTTCTCATCACTTTCACAACCACCAAAGAGTAACTTAATATTTGGTTTCATAATTTGTTGTTAATTGTTGGGCCGGATAACCCATTAGATCCCCTTATGTATAAGTGGGCCTATCGTGTGTATGTGTATGGGCCAACTAAGTGCAATGGACCCGAATCCATTTCTAGTGGGCCGGTTGGATAATCACATGACCAGTTACTTGGATTTAATTCAATTGAGGGGTTTGGGCCATGGTGGGCCGAATCCTTAGTTTCTTGGGTCGAATAAAGAGTATTGGGCCGCCTAATTGTATTGGGCCGCCTAATTGTATTGGGCCGGAGGTTTATGTTGGATCAATAACAATTGGGTTTAGTAACTATGTATGTGTGGGCCGACTACGTGTATTTAAACCAAATAATCAAGGCCCAAATGTATCAAGATGTCGAACAATTGGCTTGGCCGGTTATGTAGGGTTCGGCTCTTTGGGTTATGTAGGGTTCGGCTACAGGTTGCATGATATAGGTTCGCCCAACTGAATCAACAGGTTCGGCCAAGTGTGGTCGAAAGGTTCGGTTGAGACCAACTGCTAAAGGGTTCGTGAGCATGGCTGTAAATGGTTCAGTGGTTCTCATGGTTCGGCTGTAAAGGTGTAGGGTTCGTCTGATGAGACCGAAGGTTCGGCTCCCATGCATGGTTCGTGAGATGCATGGTTCGCCACCGGTGGTTCGTTGGTCTGTGGATTGGGTTCGTAGCAGCCAAGGGGTTCGAGGATTGAGCAGAAGGTTCGGTGGTTGGCTAATCCAGCAGGGTTCGTCTCTCAAACATGGTTCGGCCACCCCTTACAGGGTTCGGCCGTAGCCTTCCAGTTCCCGAACCTTTACAAGCTAATCATCATCATGAAACCTCGAACACCCATTGAATCATTCTCATGTTTCTGCTGCACATCTGCTAGTTCTCGACGAGTGGGAGTTCGAAAGAGAAGGCCCATAACCGGTTATGTGTGTGTTTCGATCTAGGGACAAGAAAACCCTATTTCTTACAGACTTTGAGACTCCATACCTCGTTTTTGGCTGGTTAAACCTCCGAAATAGCTGTACTTTCGTGTAGAGGGCTTCAAGATGGTCGTTTAGGCGCAAGAATCACCCAATTTCATCAAGATTTGATGAAGTTATGAAGATTTGAATGTTGAAATTTTAGTGAGAGAGAGAGTGACGGGTTAGGGTTAGAGAGAGAGAGGTGAAAACATTAAATGAGGTTAAATGGCCTCATTTGGTGTTTAAATACCCCTAGGGTATTCGGGTTCGTTTTGATTGCTCGGTTCGTAGTTTCGTCGCGTATCCGGCACGTTACGCGCGTTTTTCATAAATTAAATAAAAAGGATTATTTTAAACTTCTTGGATAGTATTTATTTCTAAAATTTATTTTAAATTTCGTTTAATTTTAATTATTTATCGGATTTCATCATTTTACGCGTTGCGTTTAATTTGTTCGTGAATTAATAAAATAGTTTCGTTTAATTTCGTTTATGATGAGTTTCAAAATTGTAAAACAGGAAGTATTTTATTTCCTTAGATTTATGATCGTTCGTTTCGTTTTTCGTGTTCGTTTTCGTTTCGTCAGATTGCGTCACCATCGCGCGTATTCGTTTGAATCGTCATTCGAACGAACACGTCGATGGTTTGGCTTTCTGATTCTTGTTTTCTACTGTTAAGTCATTATTTCAGAACGTTAAACTATCAGAATCATTCGTACAAATCGTCACCTATACGAATAATTCGTCTATTTAGCATTCCATAATAATAACCGTTAAGGTTTTGTCTTGTTTAACCTCACATACGTTTACACAAAATAGTATCACATCAATTATTTATGTTTCAACACTGAGTCGTCTGACATGTTTCTGACTGTTAAACCCTAAGGTTTAAGTCAGATTCAGACAATCGTTTAATAGTTTCATGTTAATCAAAAATGTATCAATAGCATAACATAGTTTCCCGTAATGTGTACCTGAGTTACTGTACAAGTTACTGTACAGTTTACTGTTCCGGTAACGATTCCGGCACAGATGTTACACAAATAACCATTCATAGATTGATTATGTAGAGTCATGTATAATGATCATGTTTAACCGTAGGGAAATGTTTAATTATGATTGAAATTTCCATTTGAATTATATTCTCGGTGATATATGATTATTGAGAAGTCGGGAATCAACGAGATAATAAACGGAGGAGTAAAATGTAGAAAATGACTAAAAAAAGGTGCACGCCGCTGTAGGCTACGCCCTTGTCGTAGCCTACGATGGCTAGAAAAGGGATAACCAGAACTTGCTAGCCATAGCCGATGCCTGGGCCGTAGGCTACGGCAGCCAACTTCCAGAATTTTGTTGTTTTGTCCTGTTTTAAGCATTTTAACATGTTCAGACCTCTCGTAAGCTCTTGGTTTGATATAATAGTGGACTTACTTAGTTCTTATGAACTAATTGTGAATGTTAATGTGCATTTTCAGGTTTAATCAAGAATTGAGGCGAACAAGATCTGTTAAGGATGCAAGGATCGAACAACTTGGGGGATTGAAACGAACTGCACATAAGATTCCAAACTTATGTTTTGGACATGGTAAGGATATAAAGTTAATTAACATCATTTTTTTAAGCATGAAAAAGTTGTAAAACACCTCATAAGAGTTATAGTATTATCAAAAAAAAGAAATACGGGATCAAGATTTGATAATGGTAACAGTTCAAAAAACCGTTGAATTAAAGTTTTGGATATCGGGGGTTACACATAATTACCAATCTAAATATGTAATATAAGTTACAAATACCTATAAGCTAACTATGTAAGGAAACCGAAAAATGTGGGAAAATACAAATATTTTAACATAAAAAAATGTTTAAATCAATCAAACCATAGTTGTATTTGAGTTGTCAAGACCAAAACAATCAAAAATCTAAGCTAAACATCAAATCAATGTTTCACTAATTAACCTAATTGCTTGGAAGTAATCACAAAGGAATTAGCCTCTCATCAAGTGTCTTGATTCAGATCATCATTGCATGAACAAAGATGGATTCTGGAGGCTTGGAATGCATAAAATTGCCACTTTTTGTCCAGATTGTCGTTGAAAAGTGAGTCACTGTTCCGTAGCCTTAGACATGTCTCTTTCAAGTTTTGAACTTTTAAATTTCATGTATTTGCACTTGTGATCCCTTAACTTATATTCTAACATCCAGCAAGCTTTCGAAAGACTTCGTTAGCATATTAGCACCTATAAATAGCAAACTTACTCTTAACCAATAACACAATTAGACATTAAATAACACGAACAATCCCTATGTGATCACTTAATACAGGGGCGGTTCAACAATCTTGGTGGCCATAAGCGAAGTAAAAAAATTGAGGCCTATATAACTATATTTATTTTATGTTATAAACTATAGACCAACCTACGTTTATATAATGGACAACAGAAACAAGGATAAATTAACAGCCTAATGGGAAAGTATAAACTTTTAGACAATAGACAAAACAACTTTTAGACAATGCATAAAATAACTTTAAGACAATGGACAAAATAACTTTTAGACAATGGACAATTAACAACCTAACAGGAACAACTAAGCATGATTAACAACTTACAACTAATAAATCAAGCTTAATTAAACAATTAACAAGAACAACTAACAAGCCAAGCATAAACAAAAAAACAAAATGGTAAAGAAAACAGATTAACAGGAACATTAGAACAAGAGTAATGGATATCTGTTAGTGAATACAAAGTTATCAATCAGTGAATTCAAAATTACCAAACAGTGAACAAATTGACAAGGGCATACAATCGGTAGATTTGAGACATATGATATCACATACCTGAACAAGTGAACGAAGTGGCTTAGAGAGTAGACACAGACGAAAATACCAACAAACCGCGTCGCCCGCCACCCTATTATGCTTAATCAACAATGAAGTATGAAAAGCTGTCTAGAGCAGCCGATTAACTGAAGAGAACAACCAATTAGCTGAAGTATGAACAACTGATTAGCCCTTTTATATCAATCTAGTCGATTAGACCTAGCAAAGAAGTATGAAATTGAACAGTTGATTACTCGATTAGCTGAAGATAGGAGACCCTTTGTCTCCAGCTCTCATTTCCCCAATCGCCTCATCAAGATGACCGTGATTCCTTTCTGCTGCTTCATCTTCGTCTCCCAGAGTCACCTCCACTATGCCTTTTGGGCTCCACTTTTGCCCTTAGTGTGATAATTATTACTTGTTTTTTAGATTATAGGCCCATTCTAATATAAATACAAACTAGTTTTATTCTGCTCGCGCGTTGCGCGGAGGATACGGATTTGGTTGTGTTTGTTGCAAAATCGTAGTTCATCAAGGGCGGGTGTTGCTGCCTATATTAGGCACAAAAATCCAAGCCATGTTATAATTGTTTTAGTTACAAAAGTTGAGATACAAAGCTAACCTTCTTGTTTCTCTTTCAGCCAAGTTGCTAATTTGTCTTAATCCAACGATGAAAACTCATGTGATAGAAGAAGCGCCTAATCATGTCCGCTCAGTCCGTGGCTTCTTCCTTTACATTAGACAAATACAATTTCAGGTGTGTATTCCATTTGTGCATATGCGGTTCCCTTTTCCTTTTGTTTGATATGTTCCAAAGCAATCCTGACTATGATGTAATACATGAAATTCTAATCAAATTGAAAGTGGAGAGAGTCATAGTAAGAATTATAAAACTGAAACTAAAACAACTAATGGAAAGAAAATTAAAACAACTGTCATCAAAGCAATGTAAAAATGTTAATAAGGGTAGTTTGGTTATTTAAAATGAGAGAACCGTATGCTAAAAAAACTATGGAATGACAATAAACAACTTTACAAAACCTATGTAAGTTTATTAAAGTAGCAAGTACAAACCGACAAAGCCACTTGGAACAAATCCTCGCTTTGGTTTTGGCAGTTCAAGTCAGGTTGGATGCGAGTCAAGATGTGTTTTAAACAAAATCAGTTTGAGCCTAAATGAGTTAATTTAAGAGATTCAAATTAATTCAAGTTAGAATGAGTTATTAAAATAGTTTATTTTAATAATCTTTAAAGATTTTCTCATCAAACATATTATTGATAATTCTTACTCACTTGAATCCATTTTGACCTACATTGTTTTAAGGTGTTATCTATCTCAGCTCGTTTTATGTTATGATGATTCTCATTTCAGCCTACAACTCATTTATTTTGCTTTGAGTCAATATTGTAGGTCTATTTCAGCCCATTTGTCTCTCTCCACTATAAGGCAAATTGTTTGATTTCCTAGTTTGAGATGCAAACAATTCAATTTAACCCATGTGTATTTAAACGGGCCACATTTAACACCAGTAAGTTAAAATTTTTTTTATCAAGTTTTCTTATTAGAGCACGTATTTATGCTCTAATCAGGCAACTAAACAACAATAGCCTTAGTGGGTCAGTTCCGGAGTCATTATCTCAAGCTGGAGGAGTCACCCTTGTGTACGTCAACTTGCTTGCCTTAGTTGTTTTATTTATTTATTAAACTTTTGACATATGTTACAAGATAAATTAATGAATTTAAACATAAAAGCAAATACTGGGTTGAAGATCAAGCACAGTAATAAATCTTAGCGGTTGAAGATCATGCACAATGGACCTTTAACCCATTTGGTTCCTCCACTATAAGCTAAACTGTATTATTTTATTTATTCAACTTTCTTATGTAGAGACCTCAGTATTCCAGTGTTATTCACTTGGTAATTTTTGTGTTTGAGACAACCAAACTTTACGAACCATTCAACTGCTTAGAGGTTACAATTCTATAAAGATCTTTCATAACAGGTCTAGGGTAAAAACTAAAGCTTCAAAAACATAACTCAACTGTAAAATATCAACATAAAGGCAAATTAAAAGCATAAAGTGACATAGAAGCAAAAAAACCAGAATGCTTACAAAACCTTGCACCAAAATAGACGTACCAAAAAAAGCAGAGGGAGAATTGTTATAGAAGCATCAGAAACAACCGAAGCCTCCAAAGAAACCTAAACGATATTAAGTCACACAACATTGAGACGTCACATACAAATAGAGAAACGTAATACAACAATCAAACACTCAACAAACGCAATCGAAACAGGAAAGTAAGAACCTTGATGATCAACAGAGACGACAAAAGAACTCAAAAAAACCCAAACGAATATGACTACAAAACCTTGGTGTAAGAGCACTATCCGACATGGTTACAAAAAGCTTGGTAATGTGAAAGAAGAAAGAACAGACATAATAAAGGTTGAAAAAGAAAGATGGGATATGGGAAAGAAAGAAAGTACGGGAAAGAAGATAGAGAGATATGTGCATCTTATCAAGCATGGACATGTGTGTTTTGTGTGCTAAGATATTATGGCATACAGTGAGGTATGATGATCCACAGTGTGTTCAAATAGTGGGTAAAGTTCTAGAATTCACAATGTGTTCAAATAGTGGGTAAAATTCTAGAAAATGTTTGTGGCCAAAATGAAAACATAATAAACATTTGTATTTAGAAAGTTGTTTTTTAATATAAGGGTAATAAAAATAATAAAAATTAGGGGCCTACTTTTTGTATGACCTCAAGCCCTAGCTTGACCCACTAACACTATTGGGTCGGCCCTAATCTAATAGAAACATAAACCCATGCATGACATAACATTCAACGTATAAATGATTGAGCCCTTTGATTTTTGAACTCGTATTATAACATTTTAAGGTTTTGGAAATTCTTAGTGAAATAAACTTTTTTATATTAGTGATCCCATATAATTTTCAAAAATACTAGCTATTCTAATGATTTCGTGCGACATTTTGTGATCTCGGCAATCCATGTTCGATACTCCTACAGTCCTACATAGCAGTTTTTTTTTACGATATGTTCTTGTGTTTTATAAACAACAAAAAAATATCTATTATAATAAAGAAAAATATATAATTTTATTTTATGTTTCAAATGTCATAAGAAAAGGAACAAAAAAAGGAAAAAAAAAGAATTTTATATGTTTGCACCAGCCCTAATAAACAAAAACAGACTTCTTCTTTTGTTCTCAAAATCCCCAAATAATTTGATATATCGCCCCCTTCAATTTTCATTTTCATTCGTCAATCTCTCGTCGTCTTCTTCTGTTTGATTGTTATTCAAGTAATCAAGGCAGTGAATCCAACGATTAAGCGACTCAACGATTCAAGAGTTTGTGTTTTCGCAAATTGTTCTTCATAAATAAGAAGGTTAGTGCCGTTTTTTCCCCTTTCCGAATATTTTATTGTTGAAACTTGATTAATAAACTTTGTGAAACTTGAATTTGATTGAATTATTGATTTTAGTTTAACATTTGATGGTTACAGATACTGATTTTAGTTATTGATATTGAAATTACTAATGGTAGCTGCACGGTTTCAAGAGGGTGAATAGGTTTACTGAAATCCTTGAAAGAAGAGGGATTGATCAATCTACCGGTAAGAGAAAGGAGCTGCAACTCTAAAACTCACTAAAATTAGTGTGAAGAAGTAGAGGGAAAAATGTTTTCAGGTTTGAAGTTCATACCTCGTGATCAGATTGATAAAGTAAGCCTCATTCCTTCGGCCTTATTTTCTTTTTTCAATGTGGGATTTTAGTTTAAGAATAATTGTTAGTATTTTTTTATTAATTTAGTTTGTTTTAGACTATGATTGATTTTGTTTTTTAAATTTGTATAATTAGAGTTAGAGTTAAGTAGGTCAGCTTGTGAAGCAAGCCATAGATTTAGAAAAAATAAATTGGTATGATTATCAATACTCATCTCACCCCCCAAGACCTACTTTTTTAGTGGGGATTGACCGGGTATATTTGTTTGTTAGATTTGTAGGATTATGTAAATTTTTGGTTAAGTTCTTTTTAGAGTCAAAAATATTAAAAAGAGTGGATGTCCACAAAATCATTGTGTTCTTTTATCCGTTTATTTCAACAATATCATTACAAACATGAGGTGTTGCAATTGTATTAAATAGTGTTTTCTGAATCCATTAGACACGTGGTGAGCAGTCGAGTGATTCAGACACAAGGAGAAGTTATAAGAAGCAAAAGAAGTCCCATCACAACGTGGATGGATCTGAGAGAATCAAGAAACGGTCTAAAAAGAAGTGGTATTCCTCAGAAGAAGATTCATCAATTGATAGTGAAAGTGATAGTGATACGAGGAAACATAGGAAACGAAAAGGTAAGTCAAAGAAATCAAGGAGGAGAGAATATTCTACTGATGAAGATGAAGTAGTTGAAAAAGGCCATAAGAAGGACAAGAATCTTGAAACCAATGTGGATGGTACAAGGGGTTAGCTGTTTATAAAATTCTCCTTTTGTAGTATGATAAATCTGTTTGATTTATAATTTTTATATGTTGTAGGCTTATCTCGTTCCCCTAATGATGACGTCATTGTAAGGAAAGAAATGGGATTGGAATGGATGCTTAGACCTAAAGAGGACATGGACCAGAAATCTGCATTAACTTCTCCTGATCTGCTGCAAGAAACTCCTACCATAGAGGTATGATAGCATGCTTACATCTATATACAATGTCATTCTTGGTTGTTATCTTTCTCTAGGTAGTTAAGAAAATTATAATGACAAGCTTCTTAGTTTTAACATAAGGACCAAGGTTTTCAATTTCTTTATCCATGTGTCATATCTTATTCATTCTTTTGTTTCTTTTGTTATTGAATTGTTTATGGTTTAACGTGAGGAATAGGTGATTCATGATTGATTGGCTATATCTTCTTTGTCTGTTGTGGTGGATAAGAACATGATGAGTATATATTTTTTGGTCACAAAGTTCTGATTTGTTGGTGACACCTGTATGTTAAGGTAAAAATTGGGAAATTGTGTGTTGGTAGCTACTGTATGAAACAATAAGGAGGGTAAATCCTTTTAACATTGCTAAATGATATACTTTGTAACCCGGAGCTGGTTCCACTGAGTAGATGCTTAGTTTAGAACAAGCTATACAATAAATACTGTTTGATTATTATACACAGATTTGAGTTAAGTCTTCCTCCACCTAGGAGGATTTGAAGCTTGATCATGATATGTTTTTATCCTTTTAGTGCTCTTATAGCTGTTGTTTTGGGGTACTCAATATATAATTTTTTTTTTAATTCTGCTATTTAATAACCATATATAATCTTTTTTTTTCAGATAAAAAAGTTGAATCCAAGGGAGCTGAATCCTTACTTGAAAAATGATGGAAGTGGTTACCCAGAAGAGGAAGGTGGAGAGAGTAATATGCTGTCAACATCTGTAGTAGGGGATGGAGGTGCCAGCTGGAGGCTTAAGGCTTTGAAACGTGCTCAGGAGCAAGCAGCTCGTGAAGGAAAAGACCTTGATGAGGTTTCTTATTTCCATCTATATATAATTTGTCATCATCACCTCATCTATTACTTACATGTTATCATGATCCTCTTCCTCATCATCATCATCCTATGTAAATATTTTGACTTTATAGGTAGTTGGAGAGCGTTGGGGTTCTTTGGGTAAACTAGCAGTTTCTGTGGCATCAGGTTCTGCTGCACCTTCTCATGCTCACCTTCATGCAATCAAGAATAGAATAAGACTGCAGAGTAGGGATCAACAAAATGTAAGCATTATTACCAATTTAAATCTTCATATGCGTCATTCAATATTGATTGAAGGGGAAAATACTGGCTCAAGTCATTAACCTTGGCAAAAATGCTTACTGGGCTGAAATGTCAACAAACTGGCCACTAATGTGTGCTCTAGTTGCTAACAACTAATTCTTTTCTATTAGTTTGTTCATTTTTCAGCCAAGCAATTTAAAACACATGAAATAATCTTTTTGCACTTCCATCTATAAGGTATAGGGTAGAGACCCGACGTTTTAGATATGTCCTTAGACACAGGTGCACCTCTTTGTGTATAGAAAATTTGTCTGATATGTCGATATGCTTGGTGGTGTGGCATGCTTGGTATATGTTTATCTGCTTGCTTATCTACTTGGTTGCTGGATGGGGATGTAGGTTTAGGTTAAATCTAATTTTTGCTTGCTATGATTTGTTTCCTTGATTTTGTGTGCCCTGTCTAACATATGCATTTAGGGGTACGTCCTATCTGGTTTTTTTGTGCTTATCTGTTTCGATTAGGTGTATGTGCTATATGGTTATGTGCTTTTATGTTGCGTTAATTTGTGTGATAGTTTGTGGTGGTTTTCTAAATAATATATTTGAAAAAAAAGGCGGATCCATGAGTCGGGACTCCTTCGAAGCAGCCTAGGGGAAAGGTTTGTCACTTTGTCTTCATCTCTTCCCCATCAAACTCCACTCTATAGTGGGATTTCACTGGGTTTGTTGTTGTTGCACATGTGTAAGAATTTTGTTTACTGGATTGCGATCAAAATGCCTGATTGAATGTGAAAACACCAATACCATTTATATTTGATAGACGAATCTGTTTCATTAGATATTATAGTTCAGATGAGTGGTCTCTTTCTCTGTTTGTTTTGATCGGTGAAAGTTTGCCATATATTCCACAGATTGATGTCCAGATCTTGTATTTTTCCTGAGTTATAGTTAAGTTTGTTTTTTTGATTATGTATTTATTCATTTTAGGACACTGAAAGGGACAACAAAAAGGGAATGCCTGACCATCATCATACACAAATGAAAATGCCGAGACGTGATGATTCTTTATCCTGGGGTAAGCGGAAAGGTCAAAACATGTCGGTTAAAGATGCTGGTGTTATTTCTTCAGCATTGTCCAGCATGCAGAAGTTCACCAATGATGGGAGTTTTATGCAAAAGTTCAAGTCTCAGCAACAGCAGAAAATTGATGATTCATTTACAAATCACAGCACAAGTGATATATCTGATGTGCCCAAATCTGAAGAACCATCATCAAGTACACCCAACATAAAGCATGTACTCAGTGCAAATCAGTTGGCTGCTAAAGTTATGCAGCTACGTATGAAAGGAAAGCATGATGAAGCTGACAAACTTCAGGTTAGCTTTCACATCACTTGTAACCCACCCTCATGCTTTTTATATTTTTACCTTCAAGCAAGCAGTTTGGTAATTTTGTTTCCAAAAAGTGTGGTGTTTGAAAATATTCTTACACACAATTCCATGAACAGATTGATAGAAATATGATTAACACCATAAACTAACCTCCATAATCTTAATTTCGAAGTGATGAACATATGATTATTGTTTCCAAGAGTTGTGCTCTTCTATTGTCACAAGATTTTGGTTTACATGTAAGACATCTTATTTGGGTGGGAAACAATTGGTCAACTTATGTTATATTACAGAGCCGGGGTGCCATCTTTCAAATTTTTCTACAAGTATACAAGAGAGAGAGGCATAATACTATATTTTTTTGTACATGCAAGATACAAGCTTTGCATTTGGCAAAAAGAATATATGCAAAGGTAGAACTTTTGTAAAGGTGTTGTCTAAATGATTTTGGTTGCTAAATTTAAAAGGATTCAACAACCAGTGGTTGCTGTGATAACAAACAATCAATGTGAGTGTCAAGGTGGTTGTTTAGTTTAGTTTAGTTGGGAATTGTGAGGATGCATCAAATGAGCAGTTCTTCAAAAATTTCCAAGGTGTTTTTCTTTTTTCTTTGTTTTCCAATCCAGGTTGTGTTTGATATATAAATATAGCAGTTGTGGTTTCTTATATGTTTCAATTTGATTTTAAGAGTAGTTGATATGACTTTGTTAGAACTTAGAAGTTAAGGCCTAAACTATAGCTTTACGGCCTCTACCATATGGTACACTCTGGTGAATTGCACATGCAGGGAGGTCTTATCCTTCATCTGATGTCCTTTAAATTGCAATTACTTTGTTATTTCAGAAAGAGGCGGAGGTGCATGAAGGGAAAGAAGATGCCACCATCAGAACCAATTCACACGGTGATGGAACCACAAGCAGGTAGATTTTATCTTGAACAACTAAAATTGGCTTATATTAGCCAAGGTTTTCTCCCAAATCTTTATAGAAAAGCAAAGAATATTGTCTTGAAATCTGCACAAATCTTGATTTTATTAGTCTATCAACATATAGGTATATAATGCACGGCTTAAAAGCACGTGAAAAGAAGAGGGAGGAAGACATGGACATGCATGTAGCACGTTCAATAATGCAAAACAAACAGTATAGTGTATCGGGTCAGGCAGATGATGAATATGATTATGATGAAGGACCTAAGAAAAAGAAACGAGGCAAAGGAGACAATGCTGCTCCCAAGTCAATGGGAAATACCCGTTTTGAAAAACGCATTTTAACCCAGAAAGAGCGATGCAACTTTTGTTTTGAGAATCCTAAGAGGCCACGTCATCTAGTTGTAGCAATTGCCAATTTCACATATCTGATGTTACCCCCATGGCAGCCTGTTGTACCTGGACATTGTTGCATATTGCCCATGCAGGTCAGTTTTTTCCACACTCAACTCAAGTTTCTTTTATTTACCCTGGATTGATAACCTTTATGTTCTTGGGACTGTTAGGGGTGTTCACAATCACAGTCCAGTATGTCCAGTTTTGACAAATTTTATGCTAAACTGCTAACTACTGTTTTTGGGAACCACAAAATAATCCAGCCAGGTTGGATGGATCGGCTGGACCAGCCGGTTTGGCAGTTTAACAGTTTGGTTTTGATAGTTGAATGGTTTGAACCGATATTTTTTTTTGTTTAAAATTATTAGTTTTTTTTGAAAATTTGTGTTGTCAAAATCCTTCTGGGTGTGCGCCTAGGTTCTCAAGTGTGGCGAGGCACATGAAAAGCACCTTACGGCCATCCAAGCCCTTAGACGAGGTTCCGACTAGCTTTCTGCAAAAATTCCGCCAGATTTCTACTAGATTCCAACCAAATCCTGTAAATTTTAGCAATCTTTTGCAAATTTCGACCAAACTTGCTTGAAACTTAAAAAAATGGCCTAGAACCAGCCTATATTATCCCTAAACAAGCATAAAACATATTCAAAACCCCTAAAAATGGTATTTTTATGTTATGCGCCTTCCTTGTCTCAAGCTCTCGCTTTTTGAGCGCCTTGCGTCTAGGCCCCAAGGCTTACCCTTTGCGCTTTGAGTGTGCCTTGCGTTGTTGACAACTATGTTGGAAATTTTAAATGATAAAGACGGTTTATATATAGGTGAGACATTTTTTGTGAGTTTTGAGAACCAACGTTGGGGATTGTAATTAGCATAGAGATAGTGGGGTAGATTGCTTTTTAGCCACCTTATGTATTACTCTTAAAGAAAAAAGTATAGGTGAATTACTGAATTGATAGTAATGATGCAACAAAGGGGGTGACACATAAGCCTCCTATTTTACATGTGTATTCTAGAAGGGGTAAAATAGGTAATTGACCTTAAAAGTTTGTTACGTGGGAATCTATAAAAGTATTGAGGGAGAGAGATGAAGGCATTGGTGAGTTAGTTATTGTGTGGGCTCCTCTGATATTCAGAGAGAGATTTTGTAATTGAGTGTTTGCTTGATTTGTAATTTCGTTTGTTCAATCCAATTCCAATCCAGTTTCGTAATTGTGTGTGTGTTGTGTTGAATCTTATCATGAATCATCTGGTTCTTGCTCTCTACTACATTTTGTTTTGTTCGGCTCCCTATATATGCATATACACACATATTCAAATATAGGAATTGTATCCTTTGCTAACTTGATCTTATAGGGCTATCCTTAAGCTCAATCATGGCCTTTCATTTGATTTATTATCTTTTTCTAATAGAAAAGAAAAAAAAAAGTTAAATTACCCTTCTACCCTTTTAATCTACTCCACACATTCTTTTCCAACTATTCTAATATGTGGTCTACAATGAGTTTAAAGGTTAACTCTCTAACTAAGGTTATCAAATAATGCACTCCCTTCATATAGAGTATATATATGGATTCATTCTGTTAAAAACCAACAAATTGTAAAGAACTAAAATATCCATATTTATAGCCACATAATTTAAAGGTTATAAAAGTAATTTTCCTTAAAAGTATGAGAAGTTACTATTATACCTTTTAAACTTGTGGTTAGAAATAGTTCCTTTAGTTATCAAGTAACAATGTTTTTCAATTGAACATCCCTATATATATATACTAGGTTAGTATCCCGTGTATTACACGGGTTAAATAAAGAAATATCACGAATAGTTATCAATGAAAATTTAGAAAATAAAGATAATTTTTCAATCTAAACTATGATTACAATTTCGTATAATTTAATATTTTAAGTATTAAGAAAATAATATTATTTTTTAGACATTATTTTTTATAATTTGTTTTTCTTTAAACGTTGTGTTTTTAATAATTGTTTTTGAAAATTTTATAATTTATAATAATTTTTTAAAATAAAAGTGTTTTTAATACAAATATATTTTAATGTATTTAAAAATATTTTTTATTTTAATAATGTATTAAAAAATATATTTAATATTAGGCGCATTTAATAGGAGAAAGAGGCGGGAAAATTATGGTTGAGATGCTTTACAAATATGACATGTGGCACCAAAAACCTTGGTTTATTAATATAGATATGGAGAAGATCAAATAAAAAATTTATTTTGCCTAAGAAGGCTAAAATTGATTTTAAAAACTTCAAAACCGACCCAAATGAACTTCGATTGAATTCATTATGATGGCGTTGGAATCGTCTCGTCGAACACTATAATATTAGCTTTTATGATTTAGCTTTAGCTTTAAAGTTTATGTTTTAGTGCTTGGTTTTTAGCTTTTAGGTTTATCTTTAGTGTTTAAGATTTGATTTTAAAGTTTAAGTTTTAGTATTATGGTTTTTTTTGTTTGGGGTTTAAGGTGTGGGGTTTAGGCTCGACAAGTTGGTTCTAATGATACAAAAATAAGTTCAATCGGAGTTTGTTCGGGACGATTTTTGAGTTTTTTAAAATCCTTTTTAGTCTTCTTATGCAAAATGGACTTTTTAGGGGAACATCCCCTATATATATATGTGGAAATCTTGATCAAAAGCAAGATAAATGTGTTGATTAGGGTAAACAACTATTGTATTTAGGGTGGTAATTGTAGCACTATAATAACATAAAACAGGTTGAAATGGGTGGGTTGCGCAGGGTTGGGTAACGGGTCAGATTGGGTTAAAGTCAGGATCGGTGCGGGTCAGGATGGGTTTTAGGAAAACCAAAAGTGCAATTTACTCTATATATACGAGTATATGACTAAATTGCACTTTTGGTCCTTTATGTTTACACAAAAATTTTAGAGATAGTCCTTTATGTTTCAAAATGGCAAAGCCAGTCCTTTAAGTTTTCAAATGTTGCAAACTCGGTCCTTTCTCTGTTAAGTACTAACTGGAATAGGGGCAAAAATGTCAAAAAAAATCATATCTTTTGGTCCTTTATGTTTACATAAATTTTCAGATATGGTCCTTTATTTTGTTAGTACTTAACAGAGTTAACGGAGAAAGGGCCGAGTTTGCAACATTTGAAAACTTAAAGGACTGATTTTGCCATTTTGAAACAGAAAAGACTATCTCTGATATTTTGTGTAAACATAAAGGACCAAAAGTGCATTTTACTCGTATATATATATATATGAAGGTTCTCCTAAAAAGTCTTTTTTGCCTAAGAAAGATTTTTAAAAACTAGAAAACCGACCCAAACAAACTTCGATTGAATTCATTTTTACATCATTGGAACCAGCTTGTAATTCCCTAAACCTTAAATCATAAACAATAAACCTTAATAATAAAACCAAAATTATAAAAACAAACCCTAAAGATAAAACCTAAAAGCTAAAAAAACATGCCCTTAAATCCAAACTCTAAAGCTAGTTGTTAAAGCTAAAACCAAAAGGCAAATATTGTAGGGCTCGATGAGACGGTTCCAATGCCATCGAAATGAGTTCAGTCGGAGTTCGTTTGGGTCGGTTTTAGAGATTTTAAAAATCCTTTTTAGGCAAAATAAACTTTTAATTTGATCCTTGCCCTATATATATAGGGAGATGATCAAATGTTAACCCTCCCTTATAGCGTTGACCCGTTAACATTGGCAAAAAATGCCCGAATCTTTGAATTTTTTTTTTCATGGCCTTTATTATACATAAATAGGGGGGGGTTTCTGTTTTGTGTTTTTGCTAATTCATCACCGTTTAGAATTTAAAACAATTGTAAGTTTGAGTTACACTATCTAATATAAGCAGTGTAACGCAAACTTACACTTACTTACACTTGATTTAAATTCTAAATGGTGATGAATTAGCAAAAACACAAAAAAGAAACCCCTTCTATTTATGTGTAATAAAGGCCATGAAAAAAGAATTTCAAAGATTCGGGCATTTTTTGCCAAGGTCAACGGGTTAACGCTATAAGGGAGGGTTAACAACAGAACCATCCCCTATATATATATATATATATATATATATATATATATATAATATATATATATATATATATATATATATATATATATATATATATATATATATATATATATATGTACATAGGAATAGTTCAGTTTACACAGTCGAATCTTTGTTTCAAACCAAACCATCTATCTTGCAAACCATGTGAATCAAGCTATTTGAATCTTAAATTGGCTGCTTTGCTTTGATTTGGGTGTTTTGGTTGGTTTCAACAGTTTATGAACAACCCTAAAGCAACACTGTAATTTTTTTTAACTTTTTTTAATTTTATGTAGCATGAGTTGTCAACAAGAAGTGTCGATGACAATGTGTGGGATGAGATACGCAACTTCAAGAAGTGTCTTTTAATGATGTTTGCAAAACAAGAGAAGGAGGTTGTATTTCTTGAAACGGTGATGTGGCTAGCAAAGCAAAGCAGGCATTGTATGATAGAATGCATCCCTTTGCCCTTAGATGTTGGTAAAGAGGCTGCTCTCTATTTTAAGAAGGTTTGTGTAATATTTTGCCCTTCAATCATTTTTAGAGTTATTTTCTTGAACATAAAATACAAGAACTACTAAACGCTTTTAAATAATTATTTGCACGAGGAGTTGTAATTGTGTCTGGTTAAAACAATGAACACCGTATATATGTTTTTGTGTCGAAGACATCAATCCTTACTTGACACACTTAAAATTGTGTAACCCATATGCGGCCTGTATAACCTATTTATCCAAACGAGTCACACGTGTTTTTAATTGTAAATATGTTAAACAGGGTGGCTAGTTGTGATTAATGGGTTAAACGAGTAGGAAACAGGTCGGCAGGTTGACCTTATAAAATGTATTTTTTTTTAATTTTATGTTAGCTGGCTGACTAACACCCATTTTATTTAAATGATTAAATAGGTCAATTTGAAGACTACTTGTTTATTAAACGAGTTATACATGACAACATAAGACTTGATTGCTTTTATGTTCTAGAATTGCTATCCCCAATTTGCACTACTATAATCTTCTAAATTTTCATGACTGATGCAAAGAAGATGATGTGGATATTTGTTGTTGTTTGCAGGCAATTGATGAAGCTGAAGAAGAATGGAGTCAACACAATGCAAAAAAACTAATTGATACAAGTGTAAAGGGGTTACGACACTCGATACCAGAAGACTTTCCATATTTCCACGTGGAGTTCGGTTTGAAGAAAGGCTTTGTTCATGTTATCGATGATGAATCACAGTTCAAGAGCAATTTTGGTGTGAATGTTATACGCGGTATGCTTCGTTTGCCCGCAGAAGACATGCACCGTCGTCACAAATACGACTCTATCGACACCCAGAAAGAAGCTGTTGCTCAATTTGCTCGTGATTGGGAACCTTTTGATTGGACCAAGCAACTTGATTAGGATTATATCTTCTCTTAGTTTTAGACAAACAAAGATTCTGGATGAGTTATGTAACAAAATGAATATTTTTCTCTCTCACAAGTTCTGTATTATGTATGCATGACTTAGATGATTTTACATGATTTAATGCTTACATGTCCATTTATATCGTTGGTGTTTTAATGTTTGTACTTTATGTTTCTGTTTGGGGATATATGTTGGCTATATTATGTGGTTATATGTTGTATAAAAAAAAAAAACTTGGGGGACTCTACTGAAGCAGCCTCTCTATTTTACTTGTAGATAAGGGGTAAGGTGTGTCTTTATCTTTCCCTTCCAGACCCCACTCTAAGTGGGATTCTACTGGGTACGCTTGTTGTTGTATACAAAATCTAGGGTAACGAATGAGAAGTTGGTGATAGTTTATCGTAATAGGGTAATACATAAACATTCACACTCTTAAAGGAAAATAGGAAGATTGATAATCATGTTGTCGAGTTGACAGATTAAAGTAACGAACTCAAATACAATTTATAATTTTCATTCTTGTTAAAGAGATCAATCATAAACTAAATACGCTTAAAAGCATGTCACCCAAATATTTGTGGTTTAATATGACAGAATTTAAGGGAGTCAAAATGGATTTGTGGATCGTAATTAGGTTGAACGCAAAATAAAGAGGGATTTTTTTTTTTTTTAATCTTTTTTGCATTAGGCGATTTAGGTTGTTTTCGTAATTTTTGGGTGTATGAACAATTGTTTTTGATTCTCTAGGCATTCCGCTATTTGGAGTAAAGTGGTGTCCGACCTTTGTGGCTCATGATGCGTATCATTCTGCTACTTGGAGTAGCGGATATGCAATTTAACCCAACCTTTTATTAAAAAAAATAACTTCTCTCTTTCACCTACATAACCTAACCTAACTTAGTTTTAACACACATTAACAACCTAACCCAACTCAAGTTTTATTAATATATTTATTATATAAATATGACTTATTATTGTTTTTAAAATATTAAAAAATTAATCTATCTAAAAAAAATACTTATTATTTTTCTAAATGATTATAAACCGACAAGTTGTATTTTTTTTAAAAAAAAAATCTTTTTTTTTAAATAACTCCGTTTTTAATAAAATTTATACCAGGATGTTCACAAAAAAAATAAATAAACAAGATTGTGTGATTAAATTTTTAAAAAGAGTTAAATTATACAAGTTATTAAATAAAAATTAAATTGGATTTAAAATTAATTGAAAAAGCTAGGTTGTGACTTGGGTTGGGGAGTTGGGTTGTGGAAAATGGATTTTTCTATTTTTTTTTACAAATATGGCAACCAACCCATGCTTTGGGTCACCAATGCACATAGTCTTAATGTTTCTAAAAAGCCTATATACCTTTATCTATTTTATATAGTTGAAAAAAACATTTTTTTGAGAGGGAGGACAAGTCTTTCATTTCTCTTCCCGCCAAGTAAGTCAATTTGTGATTCTTTTGTCTCACATAGGAAAGCATGAACTCCAATTAGTCTAATGTGTAGAATTCACTTATGATAATCTTATTTCGAGAATTGAATATGAAAGAGAGCGAGAACCCCTTCCTCCTAATCTTTTGGATGTTGTTAAGAGAGAGGGTTTGAGGTTTCACATTCATGTTATTAACAAAATTTCCTCCTTGACTACCAAAGAGCTTTCACTAATGCCTTGAAATGTGTAATACAATAACAAATTTAGATTAGAGCATTCTCTAAGAATTTGAACATTATAGATATCATTAAGGAGTTGTTGGCATGGTATTCTATACCTTATGAGTCATGATAAACGAAGTTGGTATTCTATACCTTATGAGTCATGATAAACGAAGTTGTGTGAGTTGATTTATCATATCAACAACTTTATTAATATGTGAGTTCTAAAAGAATATGTTTAGAGGATGGTGTACTTGTAAACTTATTATTTGGTTGATACAATGTTTTCAAAACCGTACCGGACGTCGAACCGGACGCCTTACTGGTTACCGGTCAGATCAGTTGGACCAGGTTTAAGAACCGGATGACATAATAAATATATATATAAAATTCCAAACAAATTATAGAATTATAAACACATTTAAACAAACATAATAATGTTAAAAAAATACAAGGTTTGATTTTAATGTTTAATTATTTAGATTTTAGTTAAAAAAAAACTTAAAATACCGTCCGACTAGTGAACCGGCTCAACCGGCCAGTTCCCTTAAGGACGGTTCACGTGTTGTTTTTGGGCCGGTCGACCCCCTGGTTCTCGGTCCGACTGGTCTCGTTCGGTTCTGAAAACACTGGGTTAATATATATAACTACGTAATAAAGTTTTGAATATAAAGATTATAATGTGGTATAATCTTGAAATAAAATGCTTTCCGCTACTAAATATAATCTTTATATATTTAGACAAACACAAACCGAGCTGGAACGTCACATGCGTAGATTCTACTACACCTACACCAAGTAAAAAAAACGGTGAACGTCAACATTAGGCACCCCTCACTGACCGGTATTACGGTTAACATGAGGGAGGTAAATCGCGTGAACCAGAGAAAATTGGGTGATACCGGGCTTTAAACTCTAGACCTCAATTACAGATTCTCACTCCCTTACTACTAGGTCATCATCACGGGGCCTACTATACACCAAGTAGGAGAATGGGTATACACATCATCACCACCATATGCCAAATTCATATGTAGTTGAATGAGATTGAACGCCACATGTGTAGGGTTTCATTATTCAAAGTAGCGAAATGCCTAGATTCAAAATTAGTTTCTCAAACCACCCAAAAACCATAAAAAAAAACAACTGAAAACCACCTATTTAAAAAAATGTCATTAAAAATTTGCGAACTTAGAAATTTTATATTTTATATTATGATTTTGAACAAGTTGGTTGGATTTATCAATCAAAATGCAAACTTATTTAATTAGAATATAACAACATTATTATTTATACATACATCAAATTATTCCATATTAAGGTTGCAAATTTATTTTACGATTATTTTTAAAATACTCTTTATCATTGTTTCCTTTCGTTTTTGACTTTTTGCAGTCTTATGTGACTGATTACCCGTAATACTAGGCCAAAAAATGAAATTAACGCTATATTCTCGTGTTTTATATTCGAAAGAAAAATAAGATAACAATGAAATTAATAAGGATAAAAAAAAGAAGACAAACAGAATTATTAAAAATTTCTTTTTCCTTAATGTTCTTTAACTAAACAAGCTAGCATATCATCCGCCATTGTGTTACACAAGGGATTTTGCCACAATTCATAACTGTTACTCCAATCTAAATTTTAAAAAAAATATTTCGTCATAAAAGCACCTTCTCTCCATTGCAAACCTAAGTAACGTAAATCATATTCCATCATAAAACATCTCCTCACCGTAAAATCCAAAAAACATAAACGCACGTACACCGATAAAAAAGTATTAGATAAATTACCACTTCAAAAACTTTAATTAGTTAAACAATTTAATATAATTATTTTATATAACAAAACAATTGAGCCTAAGATAAAGCAAAATAATTTGGTCTAAAAATTTAATAATAAAAAAATATTAATATAAGAAAATAATTTAATATAACAATAAACAAAGAAAACTAATTTAATATAATATATAAAATTAATAAAATTATAATATTTTAATATAAAATATTAAAACTACTGTTAATATAATAATATAAAGAATTTAATAATAATAAAATAAGTAACTCTAGATCATAGCGTAGCCTATAAATTAGAATAGTTTTACCAGTTTATGATAAACCATTGTTTTTCAAACGAGAGAAAGTCGCCGTAACTGAGAGGACCGCCATAGCATTGCCGTAAAATTAACCGGAGATTTGTATCTATCGCTACTCATTGCAGCCATGGTACATTCATCTTTCTGTCTTCTTGATGTTTTGTTATGATTCTGTTTAATATGTAGCTCATCGAAGTTTACGAGCTGTTCATCGTGATCTGAGTTGTTTGATTCGTATATCAGTTTTTAGGTTTTAGCCATCGATGTTTACGCTGATTATCAAAATATTTTATTCGTGTTTAATCATTACTGTTATTGTATTGATTCAATTCTTAAGGCTTGCGGTTTGAAGGAACATATGAAGAAGCATTGGTTACTTGGTAAACTTGGTGGTGCTTTTGTAAGCACGCTTTTGAAACCCTAATGCAATGTTTTAGACTGAGGATGCAAACAAAGATTAAGATTGGAAATGATGCTTACATTTTGCTGCTCCCTACCCGGCATATGATATCTTATTCTATTCTTGATGGTATGAAGGTGAGCATGAGAAGGTGTAGCAGAATCTGATGCCATAGAAATTGTTAGTCTACCCAAAGAAAGGAGGAGGAGGAGGATGATAAACTTTGAAACCCTAATGCAATGTTTGGGATTGAGGATGCAAATGAATATTAAGATTGAAAATAATGCTTACATTTTGCTGATCCCTACTCTGCACTCTTATTCTATTCTTGTACGTTGAGCAGTCGATTGATTCAAACATAAGGAAAAGTTTTAAGAAGAAAAAGAAGTCCCATTATAGCGAGGAAAGATCATTATAGGTAGTTGGAAGGTGTTGGGGTTTCTTTGGGTAAACTGGCAGTTTCTGTGGCATAATATTATGCTGCATGTTCTCATGCTCGCCTTCATGCCATCAAGAATAGAATAAGACCAGCAAAATGTAAGCATAATTACAATCTATATCTTCATTTGCATCCTCAGTCCAAAACATTGCAATTCAATTAACATTTTGCTCAATATTGATTTTGGGAAAATACTGGTTCAACTCATTGACCCTGGCAAAATGTTCACTAGGCTGAAATGTCAACAAACTGGCCACTAATGTGCGCTCTAGTTGCTAACAACTAATTCTTTTCCATTAGTCTTTGTTCCTTTTCCAGCCAAGAAATTTAAAACACGTGAAATTTTGTAAGATTTTTGTTTATTGCATTATGATCCCCAAATGCCTGATTGAATGTGAAAACACCTATGCCTTTTTTATTCAACAGACGAATCTGTTTCCTTACATAATTACATTTAAGATGAGTGGCCTATTTCTTTATTAGTTTTTATTGGTGAAAGTTCATCAAATATGCCACAGATTGATGTCCAGCACTTGTGTTTTTCCTAAGTTATAGTTGAGTTTGTTGATGTATCTATGTATTCATATTAGGACACTGAAAGGGACTGCAAAAAGGGAACGCCTGACCATCATCATACAAAAATGAGAAAGCCCAGACTTGATGATTCTTTATCCTGGGGGAAGCGGAAAGGTCAAAATACGTCAGTTAAAGATGTTGGTGTCGTTTCTTCAGCATTGTCCAGCTTGCAGAAGTTCATTAATGATGGGAGTTTTATGCAAAAGTTCAAGTCTCAGCAACAGAAGAAAAATGATGATTCATTTACAAATTACAGCACAAGTGATATGTCTGATATATCCAAATCTGAAGAGCCATCATCAAGTACACCCGACATAAAGACTGTACTCAATGAAAACCAGTTGGCTGCTAAAGTTATGCAGCTACGTATGAAAGGAAAGCATGATGAAGCCAACAAACTTCTGGTTAGCTTTCTCATTTTTTATAACCAACCCTCATTTGCTTTTTATATTTTTATTTTCATGCAAGCAGTTTGGCAATTTCATTTCCCTGCTGTTGCACAATTTTTATTTTTCATCACGTGGTGAAGGAAAATATCAAAATTTTATGTGGTGTTTATAAATAGCTTTACGTACAATTCCATGAACAGATTAACATAAATACGACTAATATCATAAACTGACCTCCATAATCTTAATTTCAAAGTGACGGACATAAAAATTATTGTTTCCAAGAGTTGTGCTTCTCGCTTGTCACAATAGTTTGGTTTCCTAGTAAGACATATTAATTGGGTGGGAAACGATTGGCCATCTTGTGTTATATTACAGAGCTGGGGTGCCATCTTTAAATTTTTTACTCTAAAACAAGTGAGAGAAGCATAATACTTTTTTTTTGTACACACAAGACATGAGCTTTGCGTTTGGCAAAAGTAATATATGCAAAGGTGAAATTTTGTAAAGGTGTTATCTAAATAGTTTTGGTTGCAAAATTTAAAAGGATTCAACAACCAGTGGATTCATGACTTAGACTGAGATAATAAACAATCAAGGGTTGAGTGAAGAAAATATTATGGTTGTTTTGTTAGTTGGAAAATTGTGAGGATGCATCAAACAAGAAGTTCTTCAAAAATTTCCTAGATGCTTTTCTTATTTTATTTTATTTTTTAATCCAGGTTGTGTTAGATATAAAAACACAACAGTTATGGTAGATTATATGTTTTCAATTTGATTTTAAGAGTTCTTGATACGACTTTGTTAGAACTTAGAAGTTAAGGCTTAGAGTATAGCTCTACTACATGGTACACTCTGATGAACTGTACAGGCAGGGAGATCTTATCTGTCATCTGGTGTCCTCTAATTTGCAATTAATTTGTTATCTCAGAAAGAGGTGGAGGTGCATGAAGGGAAAAACAAGGAAGATACCATCATCAGGACCGATTCACACGGTGATGGAACCACATGCAGGTAGCTTTTATATTAAACAACTAAAATTGACTTATATTAGCAAAGGTTTTCTCCTAATTTGTGGATATTGAGAAAAGCAAAAATATTGTTTTGAAATCTGCACAAATCTTGATTTTTATTAGTCTATCAACATATAGGTATATTCTGCACGGCTTAAAAGCACGTGAAAAGAAGAGGGAGGAAGACATGGACATGCATGTAACACGTTCAATAATGCAAAACAAACAGTATAGTGTATCGGGTCAGGCAGATGATGAATATGATTATGATGAAAGACCTAGGAAAAAGAAACGAGGGAAAGGCGACAATGCTGCTCCCAAGTCAATGGGAAATACCCGTTTTTCGAAACGCATTTTAACCCAGAAAGAGCGCTGCAACTTTTGTTTTGAGAATCCTAAGAGGCCACGTCATCTTGTTATAGCGATTGCCAATTTCACATATTTGATGTTACCCCCATGGCAGCCTGTTATACCTGGACATTGTTGCATATTGCCCATGCAGGTCAGTTTTTCTCACATTCAAACTCAAGTTTCTTTTGACAACTCTCTTGATTGATTACCTTTATGTTCTTAAAGCTGTTACGGGTGTTCACGGTCCGGATTGGCCGGTTTTGACAAAAAGAAATTGGGCTTTACGGTTTTTGGGAACAACAAAATGGTCCAGGCAGGTTGGGTGGGTCGGCTAGACCAGGCAATTTGATGGTTTAACAGTTTGATTTTGGTAGTTTGATGGTTTCAACCGATTTTTGTAAATTTCAAATCATAAGTTTTTATTGAAAATTTTAAATGATAAAGATGTTTCATATACAGGGACCATACTTTATAGAACTAACAATCAATATGCGGAGAATTGCAAAACACTTGTACATACTACATACTTACATAGTAGATTGATGATTTATTAGGAGAGAAAGACAGCGGGATGGATGGTTTTATAACCACCTTATGTTACACATGACGAAAAATTTATAAGTGAATCATGTAAAAAGTCCGTATGATAGTTCTATATGTGCATGAAATAAGCATGATAATTCCACGTTCATGCCAAAACTACGTGAATGAGCTATTTGAATCTCAAACTGGCTGATTTGCTTTGGTTTGAGTGTTTTAGTTAGTTTCAACAATTTATGACCACCCCTAGCTAGATCCGTATTATAATTTTTTTCAACTTTTTTTTTTTAATTAATTTTATGCAGCATGATTTGGCAACAAGAAGTGTTGATGACAACGTGTGGGATGAGATACGCAACTTCAAGAAGTGTCTTTTAATGATGTTTGCAAAACAAGGGAAGGAGGTTGTATTTCTTGAAACGGTGATGGGTCTGGCAAAGCAAAGCAGACATTGTATGATAGAATGCATCCCTTTGCCCTTAGATGTTGGTAAACAGGCTGCTCTATATTTTAAGAAGGTTCGTGTACTGTTTTGCCCTCGATCATTTCTTAAGTTACTATTTGAACCTGAATTACAAGAACTACAAAAGGCTTTGAAGTGGTTAAATCATGTATGGTTAAATCAATGAACCCATACATGTTTGTTTGTGTAGAAGACATCAACCCTTACTTGACAAACTTAAAGTTCTATAACCCAAAAGCAACCTGTTTAACCCATTAATCCAAAAGAGTCACATGTGTTTTAATTGTAAACCTGTTAAAGAGAGTTGCAGGTTGTGATAAATGGGTTGAACGAGTTGTAAATAAGAGCGGGTTGACCTTATAAAATGTATTTTTTTAATTCTAAGTAAACCGGCTGACTAACAACCTTTTTAGTTAAATGGGTTAAACAGGTCAACCTGAATACTACTTGTTTATTAATGGAGTTATACGTGACAATCCAAAACCTGATTACTTTCATGTCTAGTTCTTGTCAGAAATTGCTATTCCTAATTTGGGCTACAATAATCTTATGCATTTTCATGAATGAAGCTAATAAGATGATGTGGGTATTTTTTGTTGTTTGCAGGCAATTGATGAAGCTGAAGAAGAATGGAGTCAACACAATGCAAAGAAACTTATTGACACAAGTGAAAAGGGGCTGCGACACTCGATACCAGAAGACTTTCCATATTTCCATGTGGAGTTCGGCTTAAAGAAAGGCTTTCTTCATGTTATCGACGAAGAATCGCAATTCAAATGCAATTTTGGTGTGAATGTTGTACGCGGTATGCTTAATTTGCCTGCTGAAGACATGCACCGTCGCCACAAATACGAATATATTGACGCCCAGAAAGAAACTGTTGCTAAATTTGCTTGTGATTGGGAACCTTATGACTGGACCAAGCAACTTGATTAAGATTCAGCCTTCTCTTAGTTTTAGACAAACAATTAAACAGAAATTATAGATGAGTTATGCAACAAAATGACAGTTTTTTCTTCTTCTAAAGTTCAATCTAATGTATGTAAGTACAAAGGTTTTTTTTTTCAGTGATATCTAAAATTTTGATCTTGAGTTCTCACTTGCCAAACAATTTATTTGTTGCTAAATAAACTCAAAAATAAATAAATAATATAAAAAAATTAAAAAGGGTCCCCTAATAGAATAAGTAAATATACATTAACATTTTTGAAGAGAAATAGGAAGATCAATAAAAGGAACGGTTTGGTTTTTAGAACATCCGTAAGCTGACTGCCGGTTCAAGTGATATATGTCGAGTTGACACTAAATAACTAAATAATCGCAGATACCATTCATACTTTTATTTTTGAGATTAATAAAAAGTCAAACACAATCAAAACCATGTCACCTGAATACGTCCAATTTTGTTTATTTAAACGATTCAAAATTGGTTGATGGATTTGTAATTAAGTTGAAAACAAGTTAAACACGTCATAAATAATTTGTAACCAAGTTATAAATAGGTCAATAACATGCTGGTGACTTTAACTTTAGAAATTATGTATATGTTTTTGTTTTGATTGTAAACAAGTTGATTGTATTTGTCAATCCAAATGCTAACTTATTCATTAATAGTGCTGAAATATAACATTATTTATACATAAACTAGAGGTGGGGGAACCGGTTGTTTTAACCGATTCCGGTTCCTACTTGCAAATCAGTTCCGATCCTTATAGACAAAGTCAATAACCAGTTTCAATTAAATTTGAGTTTTTGACCGGTTTTAACCGATTTTTGGCAGGTTATGACACCGTATTTTTTTTTGCCCTAGAAGATTGGTGTCCGTCAAATAATAGTTTTTCCCTTTGAATGGCTTGGTACGTTGACATCCAAGACGAGATTTTAACCTTTCCCTCGGATTTGACGCTCTGGGGTGTAAGCCTGAGCCCACCCAGGAGGAACCCCACAACTGGGTAAACCCCCTGACCTTGCCTCAGCAAATATGCTTCAGCTTGAATTCGAACCCAAGACCTTTTATAGAGAAGTAAATTGAGTACCATTAGGCTAGAAGCCCTTTTGGTCGTCAAATATTAGTTAACTATGTTTATTCCCCCCGGGTTATCACAGACACTACCGAGAACATGTATTATATATTATTTGCAAAAGAATAAGTTATATAGCAAAATCAAATTTCTATCACGAACTCTATACAAATTTTTCATACAAAAATAAAATATACAAAATCCTAACAAATATATTACAAAAATAATAGAAAAAATTACTCGTAAAATCTTTTTTACTGACAACCAATCATTTGAATTAAAAAAAAAAAAACTCAAATATCTAAGTAAATCTTTCAAAAATGGCAACAATTGATCGCTAATATTTGGACTATTGAAATTATTTTTTTCTCCTTTCCTTTCCATGTACGCAAGATGCCCTCCTCTGATGTCCTATGCCTACTTGATTGATTGAAGTTAAAATATTTTTAAAAAGTTAGGTGACCAAAATTGAGAATGCAAAAACTAATCTATTTATTTCAGTTGCTTTTTAATTATATAGTATAATGAGTTAATCTAGAGGTGCACAAAATACCCGGTTTTGGACCTGAACCCGATTTTGTACCCGGACCCGGTCTATAACCGAACCCAATCATACTCGGTTCATACCCGAAAAAACCCAGCGGTTCCCTACCCGGGTATGGTTTTTAATTTTTAAACTGGTTCCTACCCGACCCGGACCCGATTTTTACATTTATTAGAAAACTAGCCATTTTTTTCAAAAAAATAGCCGTTTGTGGCAGTTTTTTCGAACTTTTTTTTTACTATTGTAACCCTTTAAGAAAGTATATAAATGTTTTTGATGAATTGGTGCATTCACAACTCTCAAACACAAATCCAAACGCTCAAAACGCAAAAAACTCTCATGTTAACTTTGTTCAATCTATTCTTAATCTTTCTTATTTTCTTACTATGGCTCAATCACAATGGTCTGTTGGGCAAGAAGCTTCTTTTACCGTTGTTCGGGTTTAACCTAACAATAGAAACCCGGAACTTTAGTGTAAAGTAACCTTGTATTTGATTATCAAAGCAACTGTATAATTTGATTATCGGTCTTAATAGTTAAAATTTTGAGTTGTATCAGTTTTTTGTGTCTAATATTTTGTGATGAATGTTCAATATATTGTACAATTGTTTGTTTTTTTATGGATTATAATTCTACTAGGGCACATAATTGACTTCAATTTCAATAATAAGATAGATCAAATGATAATTGTTTGTTGCACAATTTCTTGTTTTTTATTTTCTCCATTAAAAAAGACCATACGTTCCTATTCATTACCCATTCTATTTTTAATATATGCATATAATTGATTTTTATGTTATTTAAATATTTAATTTTGAGAAAGAATTTTTTTTTTAACCCATACCCGATTATACCCGGTTTTCATACCTGAACCGGACCCAAACCGACCCGGGTACACATGGTATGGCTTTTGCTTGGTGGATTCAACCCGGAACCGAAACCGGGTATTCCTTGAATCCGGACCTGGATGTACCCAATTTCAAAAAACTCGGACCCGGTTCTTTAAAAAACCCAAAATGTGCACCTCAATGGCTCAATCTATGATTTCCCAATTAGCCAATTCCCATATTATATGGGCCAAAAATGAAGTTAAGGCCCAATAATAAAGCCTATCAATTAAAATAGGTTTACCAGTTTATAACTAGGGTTTTCTAACGAGAGTGTCGCCGTAAGTGAGTAGAACGCCGTAGCTTTGCCGGAAAACTCACCGGAGATCAGTATCCATCCCTCCTCGTTGCAGCCATGGTACATTCATCTTTCTTTCTTCTTGATGTTTTTTATGATTCTATTTCTTTCTGTTATACTACGTGGATCATCGAAATGTATGAGCTGTTCGTCATGATCTGTGATTTGTTTGGTTTCTATCTCTATCTCTGTCTTTTTTGGTTTTAGCCATTGATGTTCATGCTGATTTTCAAAATATTTCATTTGTGTATACTCATTAATGTGTTTGTACTGATTCAATTCTCCAAGTACCAGTAACACGATTTTTATGATGTTTTAAAGGCTCGCGGTTTGAAGAAACATATGAAGAGGCTTAATGCTCCTAAGCATTGGATGCTTGATAAACTTGGTGGTGCTTTTGTAAGCAGACTCTGAAACCCTAGTTCTATGTGATTTTGATGTCAATATATATATTTTAGGATTGGCAGTTTATGATTTTCAATTCTTGTGTCTCAGGCCCCTAAGCCATCATCGGGACCTCATAAATCTAGGGAATGCTTACCTTTGATCCTCATACTGAGGAATAGGTTGAAGTATGCTTTGACATACCGTGAGGTTCAATCGATTTTGATGCAACGTCATGTGCTTGTTGATAACAAGGTCAGGACCGATAAGACTTATCCTGCCGGTTTCATGGGTGAGTATTCTTGTTTTCATGTGTCATTGAAAGCAGTTTGTGTTGTTTATTTTGGTGTATCTTGGTCTTAAGAATAAAATCATACGATCTAGGATTTCCACCTGTTCACCATGATGTGATGCATGTTTAGATAGCATAGAGTTTGGATGAGTGACATCTAAGAAGTTTGTAATTTAGTAACAAATGATATGGTAGTCAGTACTAGAACTATTAAAACTCAGGTGGTATGAGATTTGAGCAACAGTTATACACCAAGGTTTTCTTAAACTTAAATCATATGCATGTTACTGATACTTCAAGAGTTCAAGTTTATTAATATTTCAGCTGGTTTTGATGAAAATTTTGAGCTGAAACCGTAACTATGGTTTTGGAAAATGGTAATCCATTGTGGCATGGCTGGACCGGCCAAAACAGTTTGGTGATTTGATTGTTTGAATTTTTAAATAAAATAATTTTAGAAACAGGAGATTAGATATTAAAGATAAACAAGCAGTTCAGTTTACATGGCCTAATTCCACGTTTCAAAGGGCAGTTAATGCTTGTCTTCAAAACGTGAACCGAAAACAAACTTACCCAGTATATTCCCATTTTTCAGTGTAAGCCTTAATTTTGTTGGCTTGTTTTGGTTTATTTTAATGTTTTATGAACACTACTCTCTATTAGGGATTGCCTAATACACAAGTTTAAGTGCCTGTTTTTGAAGTCTGCCTACTTTTATGTGTTTATGTAGTGTGTTAGTTACTTGTGAGAATTTAAGACGTACCGACATGTGAAAGCAAAGAGTTCAAATGGACGGTCTTGGTTTTCTAACCAATATATGTATGATTTCTGTTGATCAGATGTCGTCTCAATTCCCAAGACCAATGAAAGCTTCCGACTTCTGTATGATACAAAGGGCAGGTTCAGGCTACATTCCATCAGGGACGAGGAATCAAAGGTTAGTTGGTATCCTTGAAGTAAAAAAAATGACCTATTCACACTAATGTATAAAAAAATAAAGCATGCAAAAGTTGTATATTGTTTTGAAGTTTCAGTTGCATGTTCTCTTCTTCATATGAAGTATTGTTGGATTTTCCTTTCACGTTGGTAACGAAATCTGCGTTGTTTTGTGTAGTTCAAGTTATGTAAGGTTCGTTCAGTCCAATTTGGTCAAAAAGGAATTCCTTACATCAACACCTACGATGGTCGAACCATTCGTTATCCAGATCCTCTCATCAAAGCAAATGACACAATTAAACTTGATTTGGACTCGAACAAGATTGTTGATTTCATCAAGTTTGATGTTGGGAATGTTGTCATGGTGACTGGTGGACGCAACACGGGTCGTGTTGGAATCCTTAAAAATAGGGAAAAACATAAGGGCAGCTTTGAAACCGTTCACATTCAGGATGCTACTGGGCATGAGTTTGCTACTCGTTTGGGAAATGTTTTTACTCTTGGAAAGGGTTCAAAGCCTTGGGTGTCTCTCCCCAAGGGTAAGGGTATCAAGTTGAGCATCATTGAGGAGGCCAGGAAGAGGCAAGCTGCTGCTGCTGCATCAGTTGCTTGATTACTTTTATTGTTCTAATTTTGGATCTCCATGTTAAGTTTAATATGATAAAGAATTGATCACATTTTATTTTATTTTATTTTGCTGATTTATCATGTCCTTTTAATTTAGACTTCTGGTTGTTGGTTTATTGAAAGCAATGTTGTTGAAACAGATTTTGACATTGAGATGATTATGTGTGCATTTTGAGCCTTATTATTGCTTGAGCTTGAGCTTCACCTTCAGCTGCAGGGATTTTATATTTGAAGTTGATTCAAGTGTTTTTGTGGTAATTTAGGGTGGTTCAGCTTTTGGTTTACTTTTTTTTAAACAGTTAATTTTTGGATCATTTGAAATAAAATCAAAATAGAAACAGTTTTTTTGTATAATTTCAACAATTTATAGTTTTGCAAGGATTATTGCATATATCTTTGTGGGTGGGCCCATCATGAGTGTTAGAGTCTGTAGTAGAGATAGAGGTGGCTAAACCAGTTTTTTTTTCAAGAACCGGAACCGGTTCCGAACTGGTTCCACCCAAGACCCGAACCGGTTCCGTACCCGGTTCCACTCACAAAGAACCCTATTCGGTGTACCCGGTTAGGGTAGGGTCCGGTTCCGGTTCCTGTTTAAGAACCGGTTCCAAACCGGTTCCACTTGTTTTTTTTTTCCTCGTTGACCGTTAGACGTGAACAAAATCCTAATAAAACCTTAAACTAATCAAACCTTAAAATAATAATTAGTAAAACCCTAAATCCCTAATAAAACATTAAACTAATTAAAACTTAAACTAATAATTACTAAACTCTAATCAAACCTTAAACTAATCAAACCTTAAACTAATAATTTATAAACCCTAATAAAACCTTAAACTAATAATTAATAAACCCTAATAAAACCTTAAACTTATTAATAAACCTTAAACAAATCAAAGATAAAACCTTAAACAAATAAAACCTTAAACTATTATTTAATTTGATTAGTTTAAGGTTTTATTAGGGTTTTATTAATTAATAGTGTTAGGTTTGATTAGTTTAAGGTTTAGGTTTGATTTGTTTAAGGTTTAATTATGGTTTATTAATTAATTATTAGTTGTCAATGTGGGACTAGACCACTTGGTAAAGGCATTGCCTCTTAGAAAGGAGGTCTTGGGTTCAAATCCAAGCAAGGGAGAAAATTTGGTGTAATTTAGGAGTAGGATAGTATTGCCGTTCAAAAAAAAATTAATTATTAGTTAAATGTTTGATGAGTTTAAGGTTTTATTAGGTTTGATTTGTTTAAGGTTTAGGTTTGATTTGTTTAAGGTTTTATTTGGGTTTAATTAATTATTAGTTAAAGGTTTGATTAGTTTTTTATTAGGTTTAATTTATTTAAGGTTTAGGTTTGATTTGTTTAAGGTTTTATTAGGGTTTTATTAATTAAATTGTTTTTTTGTATTAAAAGTTATGAATTGGTTAATAATAACAAATGTTAAAAACAAACATAAATTCATTAATTATTTTAAGTAGTTTAAAAACAAAAGAAAAGTTACAAACAACTAATAAAACATTAAAATCAAAGATTTGTGTCGTTTTGTTGCGAACGACCGAAGTTAGCTTCAAATGCGAGTTCTTCGTCGGATAGGCCGGGTGATAAGCCTTCTTCAACGTTTTCGTCATGTACTTTTACTTCAATGGATGTTTCATCTTCGAGGGTTGTTTGATCTTGAATACGATCGATCGAGTCCAAATGATCCTTTAAACATATGCACATTTCTACCAACTTGGGAGTGAGTTTTGTTCTTCTTAACGACAAGACCCTGCCACTAAGAGAAAATGCAGATTCCGAAGCTACCGTGGAAGCTTGGACAGTTAGTAAATCACGAGCCATGGCGGCAAGAATCGGAAACTCGGATTCCTTTGCTTTCCACCAAGCCAAAATATCAAAATTGCGATATGACTCGGCCATCATATCAGATGAGTAATCCGTACCACTATACCGGCCGAGTTCGCTTGAAGGGGTATTACCCCTTTGACGTTTAGCCGTGACGTTTTGAACCGTGTTCAATAGGTTAACCATCGGATCTCGTGCTCGAGAAGCACTCGAACTTGATGAGGAACCAGGGGTGGGCATATGTATGTTGGAACCATATTTAATCAAATAAAAGTCATACATAGATTGTAAATTATTAGTAAAAACATTTTTTGTTTCGGTTGAAAAGCTTGGGTATATCTCGTGTATGTCAAGAGCGTCATAAATTTCGTCTATCAAGCATTCCACCCCCGTAACATTTAAAATTGGGTTTAAAGTGGCCGCGCAAGTAAAAACGGGTGGTAAGTCAAGAAAATACTTTAGTAATTTATTTTGCATCGGTAATATCATGTTAGAAAACATTTCATTTTTATTTTCAAAATTTTTAAAGTTTGTAACCATTAAAAATAACTCCGAAAGAACCAAAGAACTAGTCGGGTAATAAGTCTCTGATAGTTTAGTAGTTGATGATTTAAAAACTTCAAGAAATTCAGATAATAATTGGATATTATCCCAAGAACTATCCAAAAACGCGTCAACCATTCCCCGGTCGGAGAGACTATGGTGAAACATTTGCAAAGTATCTTTTTGTCGTAAAACATTTTCAAGCATTAGGCAAGTGGAATTCCATCTATGAGGTACATCCCAATTTGCACCCAAACCAACCCTCCCCGTATCTTTACAAAATTTCCTATATGCCATATGTTGTTTCCTACTCTTTTTAAAAATATCATGTAGCATTTGTCTACAACCGTTTATAAATGTTGTAACATCATCAGTGCCAATACCGTCTTGCACAATTAAATTTATTATATGTGCAACACATCTTGAGTGAAAAAATACACCATTACATAACCGCAAATATTTTAGTTTTAATTTATCAACCGCCGTCGTATTGTTTGAAGCGTTATCAAATGCCATTGAAAATATTTTTTTTTCTAACTTAAACGACGTTATTAAATAATCTAAAATTTGAAATAAAAGGTCACCGGTATGTGGATACGGAAAAAGTTCAAAAGCAATGGTGCGTTTCATCATTATCCATGATGATGGTTCTACCCAATGAGCGGTGACGCAAAGGTAGGATTCGGGTAGATTATGTGGAGCCGACCAAACATCACTAGTTAAGTTAACCCCCGTATTTAAAATTTCAAAATATGCAACTAGTTCTTGTTTGGCATTTTTCCACATCTTTAAACAATAACATCTAAGAGTTTGTCGACTTACGTGGGTGTAGCGTGGTTGAAGCGTCTCCCGAATCATGTTTGTTAACCGAGGGTTGTCGAAATGGCTAAACGGCAACACCTCTTGAATCACGAACTTCGCCATTCGATCCCGAACCCGATCAAGGTCATAATTAAATATTCCACCTTGAAAATCCATTTGCGTTTGTTGGGACTCGGGATCCTTTTTCAACGCCTTGCAAAACGGTTTGGTGATGTGTTTCTTCAAATTCGAATTCGATTCTTTCCCTAAATATATGTCGCACCTCGGCCCTCCCGTCCCGGACGGGGGCGCGACGGCTGGCTGATCTTGCAGGATCGCAGTCTCCGGTCACACAACTGTTGCGAGACCTACATGTCCGGTTGTATACGTACATCCAATACTATGGATAAAACAGTTTAGTAAAATCAAAGTTGTGGAAGTTTGATAGTATCAATCGTAGTTAAAGTTCATAAGTTGCGGAAGCGTTAATTAAAAGTTTTCAAAACAACATTAAGTAACAGTGCAGAAGCAAATTAAATTGTTTAACAATACACAATAAAACAAAATGATAATTGTTATCAAATCCTAAGACAATGATATTGATGCATGGGACTCCAGCCTAGCATCCTATCCTCGTGTGCGTGCCTTAGTTACCTGAGAAAACATGCGAGTAAAAGGGTCAACACAAAGGTTGGTGAGATCACATGTTTATCATAAGCAATAAACATCCAATGTTTAAAGTAAGAGTTGTTATCTACGTATCATTACAATGCAGTATCGATTGATAGCTAGTCAATACAGTTATATTATATGCGGGGTCGTACCGAAGCTGACAGTTGTGCCTCCTGCCATGTCCATCACAAGACAATGGCAAAGTGTTGGTCAATATTGCACCCATTCCGACCTTCAGTCGGGTTGGCATCCCAGGCGCGATGGGTGGGGCTTGTCAGGCCCAAATAGTACTATTCAAGATTACCACGCTAGGTGCTATGCGCTACTAACGGTTCGTGGAGTATCGCGAGGACTTTTAGTTGTGATGTGGTCCACACATATACATATAGTGATAAAACATGTCCATACGTAATTAAAATGAGTGGTTGTTCATAAAACAGTTTATCATGCAATGTTTTCTCCCCCAAAAGTAGGAAAAGTAAAAAGGGCCGTGAACTCACCTGTTAAGCAGTTTCGGTGTGTTCGCGTCTGCGAATGCTAGCAATCCTACTAGTAGGCACCTATAACCATTTAGGTGTGAGTATGTGTTTTATGGTGTGTTGTATCCCATACAACTCCAAGTGTCGGTGTGCTCAACCGAGTGTGTGTGTGTTAATTAGTGAGACTCGACGAGTCGTTGGTGACACGATTGTTGTGTTTATGTGCCTTAATGCACATAAGACACCAAAATGCATCTTAAGACTCTAATCGCACAAGTTACCAATTTTAGAAAGTTTCCGATTTAGGAAAGTGTGGCTACGAAATCCCATTTCATAAAGCTAACACCTTTAGTATGTTTATAAAAGACCTTTAAACTCTTAAGACATGTCGTTTGCGCATAAATCACCATTTATGCCGTTTTGCCCAAATAAAGTTTCCTTATTTGGTAAGTATCCGTTTAAAAACTCGTTTTCACAAATCAAAGTTTCCAATATGCTTAGAAACCATATTTAAGCATATTCCAATATTCAAAGTTCACCAAAACATTTTAAAACATCAAAAACCCTCTTTTGATTTACAAAAGTTTCCATATTTAGCAAGTTTCTACAAAACCAAGTTTTTGACAAAATCAAATACCCAAGTGTGTTTCTAAACACTCCAATATACATTTAACAACATCTAGACATGTCTAACATGTCTAGATTATCACAAATCCAAGACTTGCACATAAAAGTTTCCTTTTATGGCAAGTGTACCAAAATCATCACCAAATCAAACATAACTCAACCAAAACTCAAATCTAACATTTCTAAACTATCAAATCAGTAAATCTACAACAAATACTCATCAAATCACCAACACATTCGAGCACAATAACTAAATGGAGTTGCATGTGGGTTTTTACCCGTTGCATGTTTGATCTAACCATAGATAAGTATAGGAAACCACCTTAGAAGCTCTTAGATGGATGGATTTGGTCTGGACAGAAGCTACAAGTGGCTAATGAAGGTTTTCTTGCTTGTGGGTGGCTTCCAAGGCTTCTTCCTCAAGCTCCAATGATCAAAGAACACTTCAAGTTGCAAGGAAAGGCTTTGCTAGTGATTTCAGATGGTTTGGGAGTGGATTCCAGTGGGTTTCACTTGATTTTGAGTGGAATTGCTCGGTGGGGTGCAAAGGAAACCGAACAAATGAATTGGGGGTGGTTTAAATAAAAATTTCGATCTGCATGGCCTTCGCGTACCGCGAAGGCCGATCAAAATTCTTATCGCGTACCGCGATGGGATTCAGGAGTCTCGACTCTCGGTTTGCGCCGCGTACCGCGAAGCCTTTCGCCATAGGGTCGTCGCGTACCGCGATGAGTCCATTTTCCTGTTTTTCGATTTCGATGATTCGATTTCGCTCGTACTCGATTCCTAACGTTTATCCTAAACATCCAATGCATGTTTAGCACATAATTCAATAATAACACATAAGTTTGATCGATCACCAACGTTCGTGAGACTCGTGTGTGTGTTTCGATAATTCTTCGAATTATCTTCAATAGTTTGTGTTCGTCCTACGAAGTGTTTGCACGCTTGATTAATCCTAATTAACGTGTAATGCATAATTCAATAATTCCCCGAATTATTGTTTTGTGTTAGTGTTGTGTTTGCCACACTTGATTTCCAAAACCAATGTGCAATGTACGATTCGATAGTTCCTCAAACTATCGTTTCGTAGTTGTTTGTGTTCAACTCATCTAATTATACAAAATTAAATGAAATGCAACAAGTATGAATGTGAAATGTAAAGAATGTAAGAGTCGCAATTTACCTGAAATTGCCGGGTGTCACAATATATTCCACAAAACTTGCAACGAGCTTTTATAGAATCATCACTAAGCTCGACCAAATCCCAATTGCACCATATCTCCGGGTTCCGATTGTGTTCAATAACACGAACAAATGATGGTTCGGTGTTGGAACCTTGACCGACCGAAGAATGTGAAGCATCCATGATAACAAAGGGAAATGTATAAAGAGTATTGAGACTTTGAGAGTAGGAAATAAGAAAACGAAAAACCAAAACGAGAGATGGAGACTAAACAAGCACGTATAAAGAGCGTTTTTTTGAGTTTTTTCGCTTTCGGGATTGCGTTTTGAGTTGTGTGATCACTCCATACCACCCAATACCTATTTATACCAGTTTAGGGTGTTAAAAACGGCTAGATTCGAGCTCCAAACGGTCAAAAAACGGCTAGAAATGGGTCTCCAACGTTTAGATGGTTATAACGGCTATAACCGGTTCCAACCGGGTCCGGGTAGGAACCGGTTCCGGTTCGGGTCCTGGTACTAACCGGTCGAATGGAAAAAGTGTGGAACCGGGTCCTAACTTTCGGGTACTACCGGGTACGGACCGGTTCTTGAGATTACCGGGTAGGAACCGGTTCGGGTCCGGGTCGGGTCCTGGAACCGGGTTGGATGGCCACCTCAAAGTAGAGATGGGCAAAAAAAAAAGGACCCGGAACCGGTCATACTTGAACCGGTTGGTACAAACGGGTCCGGTTTTTCAGACAAATTAGAACAGGAACCAGAAAAACCGGAACTGGTTCCACCTATACCCGGCCAAAACCCGAACCGGTTGAAACTCAGAACCGGAACCGAGTTTTGACTTTGTTGACCGGAACTGGAACCCGGTTGAAACCGGAACCAGTTAAAAAAAAAACCCGATTTGGGCACCCTCTAGTCTGTAGAAGTGGAGAGAGGCTTTGAGCTATTTGAGAATTGAGGGAGAGACTTGGAGTGGAGAGAGGCTTTGAGCTATTTAAGAATTGAGGGAGAGACTAGTTTATACATTCAGCTTTGATATTTGATATCTGAAGTTTTTTTCTAAACAAAAAAGTATTTAAAAATAAGTTTTTGTGAATTAGTTTTTTTTTAAACGGTGAAGGTCTCAATTGTGTGAACCTACTGTTTCCAGGCCATGTCACCAAGGTCTAGTTACCTGGACCTCCCATTAGCCACCACAACCACCCCAGGAGGAAACCCCACTAGGAAAATCCCCTGACCCCCCTCATATCCCTATTTCGTTGTGGGAGGGTTTTGAACCCAAGACCTCTCATTTGAAATAATCCTGGGGTACCATTGAGGCAATGTCTCATTGGTTTTTGGGAATTGGTTGATAAGTATTTCAAGTCGGAAAACAAAATCACTTTTTAAAATTAATAAAGGTAAAATAAAAAAATAAAAAATCAATTTTTTTAGTATAGAATTTTAAAATGCGGACCCTATGTGCCTTGTATAGGCCTATACGCGTCATATAGCCCAGCGTATAGGACCTATACGATGCGTGTAGGTCTATACGCCTCATATAAGAGTCCAATCATTGACACTAACAAATCCTGACACCCAATGTTATACGCCTCGTAAGGCCTAGCCACTGATGGCTCCTAAGAAAAAGGGGACTATTGAATTCCTACTCCATTCATTCCAGTTTGAATCCGTCCCAAAACAAACAATTTCTGGAAAATCCGGCAAAAATCTGAAAAATATATGCATAAACCAATTTAAAACAACCATAAATAGATTTTTAAAGTTTAAAATCTCTATATGACTAGCTTAAGCTCTCCAAGTGTGCATAGTCGAGGCCAAAGACTTCAGCCTAACGAGAATGAGGTAAAAGTCTAAGTACCCCGACCGTTGAGATCTTGGCTTAAGGCAATATTTCCAGGTTCGCTCCACCTTACAACCTTGCTTCTTATTGTAATTGTCATTGTAGCAGGTGTGTGGCCAATTGTGACATCATCCCCACCTTCCTTCAGTATGTCACATGCAGTTCTTCGTGAATGAGACACACCTTTTTGTTTGTTTCAGGTTGGATTCAAACTTGACTGAATGGAGGAGGAATTCAATAGTTCCCTTTTCCTTAGGAGTCATCACTAGCTAGGTCTTTCGAATACCTTTCATTACAGAAACAATAAGGTTTGAAGTATCTTGTTCCTTGGGCATCGAAGGCGTCCTTGGGGTAATTTCCCTCGGGCCATCGACATCACACGCTCAACTGCGGATCCGAAAAAGTATGCTTAGATAGTTCTTTCGCTAGATTAGGTTTATTGTTGTATGAACTATATTGTTGATATTTCTAAATTAAATTTGTGAAATAGAAGAAACTCTTGGAAAGGTCAAGGCTACATCAATTCTCAAGCCCCACTATTATATGTTACTTTATATATTTTCTTAAAATTTCTAAGCTTAAAACATGTCAAGCTTGTAAAGATAGTAACTAAATATCATGAACCTAGTTTAAAGAAATCTTTTTTTAGCCTTGCGCCTAGGCTTCGAGGGCGGTTGCGTCTTACTTCTCATGATAATTAAAGATATATAGTTTTGGGGACTAGATGAGTTTGGTATTTATGGTTGTAAGACTCTTAACACACGTATAAAAGTTCAGCTAGTTATTACACCCAAAAGCGTGCATTCCGTGATTGATTTAGCTCCTGCTATGCTCAAGGTTTAGGAAGAGGCTAAATCGCTTCTTGATAGATATACATAGTTTTTTCTTGCATATTTGTGTTAAAAATTGTATCCTACATGTCAAACCTACGACTTGAAGGTCATAAAACATCAATCTTACGAGTTGTATAATGTTTGCCCTCGGTTATTACTGAAAATATATAATTTCCAAACAAGATGCACACTCAATTTTTAGTAGTATCACTGATTATAGGCAATTTTGTTTACCGTCAGTTAAGTAGACAAGATATATCGTAGTTTTTAGCTTATTGAATTTAAAAGTGTTATCTATATTAATTTTTTTTTGAAGCATCCATAGATGAGGTTTCAACTTTCAACTCAGTGTATTTATAATTTACTCGAAGATATGAATAAAATCACTTTAATATTGACAACATTTATTAAGCCAAAACGTCGGTAAGGGAATTCTAGTTATTTAAATACGGATTGTCGATAAACAAAGGCTTCTAGCATAATGGTTACCCTTTGATTTCCTTAAGAAAGGGCGGTGACTCGTAGGTTCGATTATGGTTATCCGAGCCAAGGCTTATTTGCTGAGATAAGGTCATGAGATTACCTGGTTGTGTGTTCCTCTTGGGGCGGACTCGGGGGTACACCCTAGGACGTCATATGCTAGAGGACGATTGAAATCCTGTTTCAATGTCATCGACGTTCAAATAAAAATAAAAATAAAAAGGAATTTCGGAACGTGGAAATCAGCATGAAGACCACTGTTTAATGGGATTCAATACAACATGATTATCATGCATTAATAAAGTTATTTGGTCAATTTGACTCCTGATTAGAGTCAAATCGGTTTATTTGATCAGCACTTTTGATTCATCGTCTAGAATTTTGATAACCTTCATCGTATTGAACATCAAATACGCGTTTGAATCGATGAAGTTCAAGATCAAATTGGCAATGTTTCAGAAGTTGTTCAATATGAGAAGGTTATCAAATTTGACCACATTGACCCAAACAGATGTACGACCGAGTGCAGAGTACTCATCAAGTACTCGGCTGAGTTGAACGAGTTTTAAAACACTCCAAACAGATGTATGAGTCTAGTCAACTTTCTATGCTAAATCGATTTTAATATTGTGACAATTTTAGTCAACATAATATGTTTATTTAATTAGAGTATTATTGTTTATAATTACTGGTTAAATCTTTTATTTAAGATCATATTATATGGTTAATGGTTTGTGATTCGGTACAACAAGATTGGATATGATAACGGAAAACCCAATTTCATTAAATTAAAATGAAAAGAGTCACATCTGAAAAGAAAAAAAAAAAGAAAAGTTAAAAAACAAATTTACACACTATTGTATTTACAATTGTTAGAAGGTGGTGGTTAAAAACAACAATCAAATAAACCAAACGTTTATTTTATTTTATTTATTTGAAGACTTCAACACATGATCTGTAGTTGGTTTTTAAAGTCAAACCAACTTCAAAAAAACACCTAGAAATCAATCATGCATCTAAGCCTAAACCACCTAAAAAACATTCGTTATATATATCTATATAAGACGTATAGCCACTACTGACACCTGATGATTGGTCATGTATACGTAGCGTATAGGACCTATATATGTATAGACCTATACAAGACGTATATAAGTCAAATCAACAACTCGTATATACTTATATGAGGCGTATAGAGGGTATGGGGTAGGTATGAGAAAAACATGACCCAAAAAAAAACCATGGGCTACATATATATATATATATCCATTTATCAGATTGCATTATCAGGAGTCAGGACCTGTAACTAAGAACGAAGCTATACTTTCTGCAAGCATCAGCTTATCAATATCCACCTTATCACCAAACTTGTAGGAGAAACAAAGCTGTCCTTGTGATTCTACACATCCAATCTGTACCGGAAAACACACGACCGCGCTACCCCCCAACGGATACGCGTGATCGAAGAGTTGTTTTAACGACTGATGAACTTCTCCTACGTATCTATCTCCCAGCTTACGCTTGCAATAAAGCTTGATAACCAGCATGGTTCCATGATGTTGTAACCATGGCTCGCCTATTGAGTATTTCATGGTGTAGTTCCAAGCCGGATTGGTCCGCCCGTGCTTGTCGACAGGCGTTCGTTTCTCCATTTCTTGGTTACCTCCGATTACCACCTATAACAAAATCATATATATATATATAATATATATATATATATATATAACACGTCAAAGGATAATTTAGAAACTCACTTAGTTATGAAAATCATAAAAATATGATGTAAAATTCATTTTCTTTTTCTTTATTTGGGTATACAATATACGTTATTATAATAAAATAAAAAAATTATAAGTACTTCTTACATATGTTACATAACTAACGTTTTTATATTGTTTAATAGTTAAAATCAAAGATGTAACATATACGTAATAAACACATGTAACATTTTTTATTTATAATTTATATGTATATATATATATAAGTCAAGTGCGTATCCCACTGATGAGGATTCGATCTATTAGCAAAATATATATATAAAATAGTAATAATAAAAAAAAGAAATAAGAAATAAGCAAGTAGTACCTTGGCATAGACTTTCATTTTGAAAATCCGTCTTACATCTCTTAAATCATTTGCAGAATTAATGGTGAGCTCCAGCTTTCGGCATTCCATTTCTTGCTGCCTGTAATTTATTGTATTTCATTCTTCCTATTTCTCTATAAAAAGGGAAAATGGAAGGAAAGTCTTGAGACGACTTTTGGTATATGTATGTATGTATGTATGTATGTATGTATGTATGTATGTATGTATGTATGTATGTATGTATGTATGTATGTATGTATGTGTATGTATGTATGTATATATATATATATATATATATATAGGGGATGAAATTTTTCATAGCCCATAAAAAATGAATTAACTCATTAACCATTATCCAATGGTTAATTTAAAGTGTAAGTCCGTAGAATCTTGCGATGTGTCATCTTCTATTTTTTAATATAAGAGAGCATTTTAGACATTTTATAACCATTTAAAAAGCTAGATTTAATATGGTGGTAACAAGTGTCACCATCTAATATATTTTAATAAATATAATTTTTTATATAAAGTTTACCCCCTTCTTTTTTAAACATTCATAATTTTTTTATACTATATTATTTTTTTTTAAAAAATTGCACCATTATACTCGTCTCATTTTTCTCTTTAATTCCGATATAGTCTCGACTAGTTTTTTTTTTTTAATTTTTGTAGATGTCATTTATTTACATCATTGCAACAACCTTAAAATATAACAAACTAATTTGAAATTTTTTCTAACAATAGTAATTACAGTGATGTAACACATTATTACATAGATATAACTTATTATTTACAGTGATGAATTTTCTTTTTAATTCAGTTTAATCTGAACTACTTTTTATTTTTTTTTCAAATATCTCGCTTTACATAGATGTAACGTACATAAACACAACACATTATTTTGATAATTTTTTCGAACATCGCCAAATTAAAGTAATGTAATACAAAACGAAGTATTATACAATGATATAATTTACGGTGTTGTAACACATTATTTACAGTAATTTAATTTTCTATTTAATTATGCTATAATCTCGACTAATTTTTTAATTCTTTTTATCATATGTCATTTATTACATTGATGTAACGAACATAAAATAACATATTATTTTGAATTTTTTTTATAACGATACAAAATTACAGTGATGTAATTTCCTATTTTTAGAAAAAAAATGCAAATTAATTTGTTATATTTAGGCTCGTTACAATTAGGGGTAAATAAAAAGCCGAAAAAACCGAATCGTAACCGAGAAAACCAAATCGGAACCAAATTAACCGGAAAACCGAACCAGAATTGACTTAACAAAAAAACCGAACCGGAATTGAGTTAAAAAAAAAACGAACCGAAAAAAACCGATACCGAATTTTTCGTTTCGGTTTCGGTTTTTCATATGCTAATAACCGAACCGATTTTTAATCTTGTTTAAAAATTAACATATATAGTTAGTGTTTGATCAATTAATTTATAAATTATCCATTTTTAAACATGTTTGTATTTTTAATATTGGGCACAAGAGAGAATAAAAAACAACAAAAACAAGAAAAAATAAAAAAACCAAAAACTGAACTGTAATGGAAAAAAACCGAAACCGAATGGTTCATAATAACTAAAAACGATATGGCAGCTTCGATTTCGGTTTTTGCCAAAAAATTGAACCGAACCGAACCGATCACACACATAGTTACAATATTGTAAATACGGAAAATCTAAAAAAATTAAAAAATTAGTCGAGACTATATCGGAATTAAAGAGAAAAAATGAGACGAGTAGAATGGTGCAATTTTTTTTAAAAATAATATAGTATAAAAAAGTTATGAATGTTTAAAAAAGAAGGGGGTAAACTTTATATAAAAAATTAGATTTATTAAAATATATTAGATGGTTACACTTGTCACCACCATATTAAATCTAGCTTTTTAAGCGATTACAAAATGTTCAAAATGCCCTCTTATATTAAAAAATGGAAGATGACACATGGCAAGATCCCATGCAGTTACACTTTACATTAACCATTGGATGATGGAACCATTAAATATTAAGGAATTGAACCAAATGAACTAATTTTAAACCACATGTTTTTAAGGGTATAAAAGTAATATTCCTTCAAAGCAGAGGAAGTTACTATTATACCATTTAAACTTGTGACTAGAAATTGTTTCTTTAATTCTCAAGTTGCAATAGTTCTCATTTGAACATCCCTTATATATATATATATATATGGTATCTATGATATATATTACACACACACATACATACATATATTTACATACATACCGACATACATGCATATAATCTCTATACATTCAAATGAAACAACAACAAGAAAAATCATGAAACACGTTAAAACGTATGACACAATGATGAACACATAAAACACAATGACCTGAACGTAAAACACAATGATGAGTTTATTACACAATGACCTGAATGTAAAACAAAATGATAAGTATATTATACAAGAACCTGAACTTAAAATACAATAATAAGTTATTTACTTTTAATACTGAAAACAAAACAAAAAAATTAAATAACAACAATATATTTAATGTATAAAAAGAATAAAAAAAAACCATGATATAAAAAATAAAACGTAATAGTAAAGGCATATAATAACTTGAAGCATTAAACATAATGACTAAAATACCTTTTTATTAAGAATTTAAGAAATGCAACTTGTCAACCAAACATTCCTTCTCAAACTTCTCATCAATCTAATATTTTTTAATAGACCTAAACCCACACACACACACAGATATATATATAATGAAGGGTTTTACAGAAACTCTCAATTCAGAGAAAACTTAGAAACTAATCACAATCATTACTAATTAATTTTGTTTTTCATTTCGTTTTATTTTAAGGTTAGATTTATTAACAAAAATAAAAAAATTAATGTAACTCATGTTATTACATGTATTTAACTTGTACGCTGTATATATGAGTTACATATACGTAATTTCGTGCTCTACATATTTTATTAAAAAAAATTTGTTTATAACATTTCTAAGTTAATAATAAAAAATCATGTTTTTTTTTAAAATTGATTAATTAGTAGAAGTTTTCTTACTTTCTCTAAAATGAGAAGTTTTCTTTTGTACTTTCCAATATATACATACATACATACATACATTGACAATTTGAAACCACCATCCAGAAGGGAACTCACATTGGAAAAATCCTTCATCTCAACCTAGAGTTTTTTTTTTTTTTGCTGCATGAGTTAATCAAACCCAATACCTCTCATTAAGAAAGTCAATAACGTACCATCAAGTTATTTAAATATGGATTGTGGAAATGAGCATGCATACCAACAGTTTAGTGAGATTCAATCCAACATGATTTTCATCTAATGATAAAGTCATTTTGTCAATTTGTCTCCCCCTTAGAGTCAAATCGGTTTATTTTGATCATGGTTCTTGATTCTTCGTCTAGCATTTTTGATAACCTTCATCGTGTTGAACATCAATTTTTTTTTAAACGGGTAATTTTTGGATCACTGACGGATTACTGAAGTATCATCGTACTACCAATGGTACCACCTGATCAACATGATGAAGGTTATCAATCTGACAGAGTTGACCCAAGTCAAGTATATCCAAGTAATATTGGTTGACTAGGCCCAACTCATCTGACCAAGCTGACCTAATTCTAACATAGGTTGATCAATTTTGACTGATTCTAAGTGATACTGGCAGGTTATAGCAAATGGCTCAGCACTCGACCGAGTACATATTACTCGCCAAGTATTCGGCTGAGTTAGAACGAGTTTTAAAACACTCCAAACAGGTGTACGTACGAGTCTAGCTAGTTAACTTTCTATACTAAATTGATTTTGATATTGTGACAATTTTAGTCAACGTAATATGTTTTATTTAATTAGAGTATTGTTGATTACTGGTTAAATCTTTTTTTTATGATCATTTTATATGATTCCTGGTTTGTGATTCGGTATAACAAGATCGGATATATGATAAAAGAAAACCCAGTTTCATTAAACTGAAATGAAAACAGTCACATCTGAAAAAGAAAAAAAAACTTTCAAAAAAAATTTACACACTATTGTATTTACCAGGTGGTGGTAGAAACAACTATCATAGAAACCAAGCGATAACTATAGGCTTGTAGTTTAAAAGTTTAATGATTCGAATTTAGTCCGAGACATATTTCCTGAAGCAAGGTCAAGGGTTAAGATTACCCATTTGTATGACGACATGACGTACACCCCAAAGAATCAAATTCGAGAGACTGTTGAAATCTCGTCTTAGGTGTGATCGTTCCTTGCCTTTCTAAACAAATAGAAACCAACCGATTTCTTTTTTCAAGACTTCAACACATGATTTCTGGTTGGTTTCGATCATGTGTCTAAGCCTAAGCCACCTAAATAAAAAAAAAAAAAAAAAAAAGATTACAAAGATTTGGGCTACATGCATATATCCATTAATCAGACTGCACCATCAGGACCCGTAGCCAAGAACGAAGCTATACTTTCTGCAAGCATCAGCTTATCAATAGCCACCATATCACCAAACTTGTAGGAGAAACAAAGCTGTCCTTGTGATTCTGCACATCCAATCTGTACCGGAAAGCACACGACCGCGCTACCCCCCAACGGGTACGCGTAATCGTAGAGTTGTTTCAACGACTGATGAACTTCTCCTATGTATCTATCTCCCAGTTTACGCTTGCAATAAAGCTTGATCACCAGCATGGTTCCATGATGTTGTAACCATGGCTCGCCTATTGAGTATCTCATGGTGTAGTTCCAAGCCGGACTGGTCCGCCCGTGCTTGTCGACAGGCGTTCGTTTCTCCATCTCTTGGTTACCCCCGATTACCACCTGTAACAAAATCATATATATTAGCAAAAAAAAAATAATAATAATAATAATCTTAATAATAAAAAAAAATAAAAGAAAAGAAAGCAGTACCTTGGCATATACTTTCATTTTGAAAATCCGTCTTACATGTCTTAAATCATTTGCAGAATTAATGGTGAGCTCGAGCTTTCGGCATTCCATTTTTGCATATCTTTCTGACTCTCTTGCTGCCTGTAATTTCTAGTATTTAATTGTTCCTATTTCTCTAGAAAAAGGAAAATGGAAGGAAAGTCTTGAGACGACTTTTGGTGTATATAATATAATGCACACACATATATACATATACATACATTTTTAATTATACCTTCAAATAAAAACTAAACAACTTGTAAATAATTAAAAATAATCATTTATAAACACATTATTTAAAGGTATAAAAGTAATTTTTTTTAAGTAAAGAAAAATTACTTTTATTTAATACAAACAGGTGTTTATAAAGTATAACATTTTATAAATTTTAATTAATCTAATTTTCATCATAAAGTTTACCAACTTTTTTTTTTAAATGTTCATAACCTTTTTACACAATATTTTTTTTTATAAAAATCGCACTATTATACTCGTATCCTTTTTTCTCTTTAATTCCGATATATATTCTCCACTCGTTTTTTTAGATGTCTCATATTTACATAAATGTAACGAGCATACATATAACAAATTATTTAACAACGGTAAATTATATCACTGTAATTTACCGTTATTAGAAAAAAATTCAAAATACTATTTTATATTTATGCTTGTTAGATCAGTGCAAATACATGATATCTGAAAAAAAACTTAAAAAAATATAATGTGATTTAAAAGAAAAATTACATCACTTTAATTTACTTTTGTTAGAAAAAAATCAAAATAATGTGTTATACTTATGCTCGGTACGACATTGATTTAAATGCGGGGAATCTCGAAAAAAATTAAGAAAACACGGAATTAAAAAACTTAGATGATTATAATGATACAATTTTTATTAAAAGATAATATAGCATAAAAAATTTATTAATGTTTAAATAAAGAGGAGGTAACTTTATATAAAAAATAGATTGATTAAAATATATTAGATGCTGACACTTATTACCATCGTATTAAATCTAGGTTTTTTTATAGGTACAAAATGTCTTAAATGCCCCCATATTAAAAAAAAAATACTAACATGTGTCACGATTTTATGTACTTGCTTTTTAAATTAATCCAATAGTTAACGAGTTAGTTAATTTTTTAGGGTTATCAACCATCCCATATATCCTATATATATACTCACATATATAAATATACATATATACATGTGTGTGTATATGGGATCAAGATCCTATAATAACCCACCTTAATTGCGGAAACCCGATTAACTACGACAAGATCAACCCAAATATTTAGTTTTTTTTTCTCATGAACTTTATTATATATGTACAAGACTATGTTATTTTATGGGTTTGTGAAAATTCATTACCGTTTGGGCTCTTACGTCAGTGTAAGTAGCCGCAACAACAAATAAATATTACAGTGTAATGCAAACTTACACTTTCTTTAAATCTCAAACGATGATGAATTTGCAAAAACACATAAAATAACATAGTGTTGTACATTTATAATAAAAATCATGAAAAAACCCAAAAATTTGGGTTCCTCTTGTCGGAGTGATTTGAGTTTCCGTAATTTGTGTGTGTGTATGTGTGTGTGTCTATACATACATACATGCATACATACATACATACATACATACATACATACATACATACATACATACATACATACATACATACATACATACATACATACATACATGGGGTGGTTAACTTACAAAGGGGATAAACTGTGCGACGCATAGGAAGGAAGTAGAACGCGCCACGTGTAATCTAGGGAAGGATATTATTATCATATAAAATCACGGACCGTATTACATAAAATTAATCACATACCGCCATTTTACATGCATAATCAAAGTTCCAATGGGATAATTATACGAACCAATAATCATGAACAAGTGTAAAAATTACGGACCATATAAAAAATCCATATAATCAAGGAAAAACTAGATAATGACGAACCAATTATCACAGATCAAATGTAAAAATCACAGACTACCTTATAAGCACGGACCACGTAAAGAAAACGAAAAAATTATAACAATACTATACTAAAATTAAAGATAATAAAATTATTTATTTGATGGTGTAATTTTTTTAAAAAAAACCGTTAACCATTTAAAAAATTTTTAAATTTAAAAAAAATGGTGAAACTTGACTTTCCGTAATAAAGTCAACAAATGTAAGCTATTCATTTTCTGCTCCTCTAGAGGTAATAAACATAAGTTTCAATGGCTCAAATCTTTAATATCCTTTTTATAGAAAAATTGCTTTTTATTTGATATGTCTCCTATCTATATATATACGATAAAGTTTCGTTGTTAACCCATCATATTTGTGTTAACTCAAATAACTCTAACAAGATCAATTCAAATCTTTGGTGTTTTTTTCATTACTTTTATTATACATGTACAACACTATTTTGTTTTATGTGTATACGTCAATTCACAAGCGTTTGGGATTTACAACAAGTATAAGTTTATATTACATCAACAACATTTATTTAACGTGTTGACAATTTACACTACTGTAAGATCTTGAACAAAAAAAATTGCACAAAATGTAAAAGAACATGGTCTTGTACATTTATGGTAAACATCAAGAAAAAAACTAAAGATTTGGTTTGATCTTGGTGAAGTTAGTTGGGTTTTGTTGAAATTAGTTAGGTTATCACAATTAAGGAGGTTATTATTTGATCTCGTTCCAATAAATAATTAGTTTTTTTTCGATTTTTTTACATGGTCCGTGATTTTTTACGTTTGTTCTGTGATTATTGTTCTGTGATTATCTAGTCGGTTCTTCATTATGCGTCTTAAATGATAGTTTGTGATTTTATATAGCACGACCTGTAAATTTATATAGCATGGTCTGTGATTTTATATAGATCATTAATATACCCTTACTTAGATAACATGTGACTCGTTTTGGTGGCTTCCTACGTTTCTCACGATTAATCTTCTTTGTACATTAACCACCCTTACATATATAGGTATGACCAAATAGCAACACAAGTTTGCCTGAAAACATAAAAACATATATTTTTTTTCTAAATTTTAATTTTTTATATTGTATTTTTTTTGTACTGATTTATTTTGTACTTGATTTTTTTCCATTAAATTTTTGTTACAAATAGACCTTGGCATAGACTTTCATTTTGAGAATCCGTCTTACTTGTCCTAAACCATTTGCAGAATTAATGGAGAGCTCGAGCTTTCGGCATTCAATTTTTGCGTCTCTTTCTTGCTGCCTGTAATTTCTTGTGTTTCAATGTTCCTCTTTCTTTATAAAAGGAAAATGAAAGGAAAGTCTTGAGACGACTTTTGTGGTATATACATACACACATATCCATACATACATACATGCATATATATATATATATATAATTATATATAATACATATATATAGCATTTTATGTACTTCAAAGTTTGTTTATAAAGGTTTCTTTTAGTTTTTTTTAGTTGAACACACACGCATATATATATATGTATGTATATGACTTAAGTTTAGTGGTGGATCCTAAAAATTTTCTAGTGGATTCACTATTTGCATACGCTTCAATCAGTGACGGAGCTTGAAGGATCAGAAAGGGGGGGCGAAAAATTACGAGAGCCAGAATACATGTTAATTTTTTTACGCGAGGGGGGGCGAAACCTCTATTTTTAACTAAAAATTAACCTTTCGGCCAAAAAAATTAACACTACGGACGAAAAAATAGGGGGGGCGGTCGCCCCCCCCGGCCTTAAGTAAGCTTCGTCCATGGCTTCAATTAGATAAGACCGGACATAAAAACTTTCTTGCTTGGTTTGACGGTTTGGGTCTTCTAATTTTCATCACGTAATAACAGTGCGATTTATTAGGTTAATAATTAAAAAACATTGTTATTAAAGAGTTTGGAGGTGTGGAGTGAATGCTCCTTTAAGATTTTTGACCTCCGAACCAATCGGGAGTCAAGAGGGTTGTGCCTCCTTAAGGGTACTAAGGGCGTCTAGGATTCGGGGGCAATGTCCCGAAACCTAAACATAATTTGGGAAGAAATATTGATTTCAGAAAGTGATATTAACACGATCCTACGTAAATCTAGGTATTGATTATCAATAATTTTCTAACAAAGATCGTTTATCTCATTTACGTTGGTAAAATGTTGGGGAAAATTAGATTAAGAATTCACCATTAAAAATATTAGTGAGTTCACTTACCTTTTCAAACTTTCGAAAACATAAAATTCTTGTTAAATTTTCGAAACACAGTGGCGGTGAACCTACACAATTGCATGTAGATCCGCCCATGCTTAAGTTAAGAAAACTCGTGGAAACACAGTCTAATATTCATCTTTTTTTTCTTTTTTCTTTTGTATTTAAATATGTAATATATGTTATACGAAAATAAAAAAAAACTTATATGACACGTTTTATATATCGCATTAAATGACGGTCCATGATTTTACGAGTTTTCTCAACTCAAGTCATATACTTGAGAAAACTCATGAACACACACAGAAATATATGATTTTACGAGTTTTCATATATGTATATATAGGGCATGAAATTTTACATAACCCACTATTCCGGCGATAACCCAAATAACTTTGTGAAGATGAAGCCAAATCTTGGATTTTTTTTGAACATCATTGTAACACATTTTGAACACTATGTTCTTTTATGAGTTTGGGCTATAATTCATCACCGTTTAAAAAATATCATCGTTGTAAGTTTTGTGCTACAGTACTGTAAGTTTAAATATTTTAAAAACTTACAGTACTGTAAGTTTTTAAACGGTGATGAATTAGCCCAAACTCATAAAAGAACATGGTGTTCAAAATGTGTTACAATGATGTTAAAAAAAATCCAAGATTCGGCTTCATCTTCCCAAAGTTATCTGGGTTATCGCCGTAATAGTGGGTTATGTAAAATTCCTGATCCTATATATATATATATATATATATATATATATATATATATATATATGTATGTGTGTGTATGTATGCATGTATGTATGTATATGACGCGCATTAAATGACAGTCCCGTCATGATTTTATATAGAGCAGTTCGTAATTTTATATGGACCATTATATCCTTATCTAGATGACAAGTGGTGCGTTTTGGTGGCTTCTTATTCTTATCACAGTTTATTTCTTTTATATGCACACTATATATATTAGTAGGATCAAATATTAACACAATTTTGCCTTAAAAATAACACCGATTTTGCACGAGGTTCTTTTTACCGTATTTTTTCTTGTAATGATTTATGTTGTATTTGATTTTTTCTTTTTCTAGATTTTTGTTTTCTTGTGCTAAATTTTTATTTAAACAAAAATGCGTTTTTAATGTATTCTTATCGTACATACGTGCGTATGATATTTTTTTTCTTAGTTGTTATTGACTGGTTCTTCGTCTAGTACATGATAACGAAGTAGCCACCAACCAAGTATATGATATAATCTTCTGACATTTATGGTCGATAGGTCAATCATATTTTATTGATACGATGATGTCACTCAGGATCACTTACCTAATGTTTGAATATTGTTCATACAAATGTATAAAACTAACAACATGACTAGTAATTTTTACTCTTAACAAATCTTAGAATTAGTTTCTTATAGATCAAAGAGAAAACTCATCTTAAAATACTAGCATGATAGCTTAGAGAATCCAATTAATTCTTATGCTTTAAATAACTAGCACATACAACCGACATAAGACAAATGTCATACGTTACACTGGTTTTGATGCGTAAAAAGTGGCCCTTTAAGGGCTAACGCCCCAAAATTTTAAGTTGGTTTTAATATCACTATAACAACCCGACAAGAGAACTCATCACTTGCATATACAACTAATGTGAAACAAGTTTCATATCTTACAGTGATTTCTATTCATGATAATTGACCCCATTTAAGGGCATACAAATATGTTGGTCAAGACAGGTTCTCTCATGGAGTTGACTATGATACCATTATTACAGATTAAACATATAAACTTATTACAAAAGACTAGTTTAATGGGTGATATAACTAATTTGTTCTTTAAATCAAATATAACTTGCACATACAATCGACGTGAGATTACTCTTGTAAATTGCATTCGTTTCATATCAAAATAGGATTCACGTTTAAAATCAGGTTTGGTTCCAACCATTTCCATTTTTTTTTTTACCAAATGTAATCCCAAATAAGGCTTAACTCTTTTGTAATAACTAAATTAAATCCCAACAAACACATTATGTATTTTTATTAATATTACTTAAAAACAAATTTAAAGTTGGTGTGACAACACTTTTCTAGTGTTTCCAAATTCCAACGCTAGCTAGGTTTCAAATGATTAGCAAAGTATTTTGTTATTGTGAATTATGTTTGATAGGTTTAAAAGAATAACAGGATGACGTTTACCTCCTTGTTTTGTGACTTTGTTGGATGGATGTACAAGGTCAACAACTTTAGCTATTTATTTGCTAAAGGTGTATTAGACATAATATACTTTAATGAAAATGTATAATTACACTGATTCAGTTAAATATAGAAAAAGAAGATTTAAAAATGAAATAGTTATCTATATTAGGGCTGTTCACGAGCCGAGCCGAACCGAGCGAGGGTATGCTCGTGCTCGGCTCGTATACAAATCGAGCGGCTCGGCTTGGTTCGGATTTGCAAAATCGAGCCAAATGTTGTGCTCGTTGCTCGGCTCGTTTTAAAACCGAGCGGCTCGGCTTGGTTCGGTTTGGCTTGGTTTCAAAATAAAATTTAATGCGAACCGGTAATCATTTTAGTTTCACGGCCGGTTTTTTCTAAAACATTTTGGTCGGCAATTTCAAAAGTTTGAATCCATAATGAACGGTTTGGTTTATAGTTTTCACTAAACAATCATAATAATAATAATAATAATAATAATATAATATTAATAATAATAATAATATTATAATATAATATTATAATATAAAATAATAATAATAATAATAATATTATTATTATTATTATTATTACAATATAAAAATATTATTATACCGGTATAATAATATTATAATAATCTATTTTTTTTTAAGATTTTTAAGATTTCAAATTTTCAATGCTACAAATTGGTTAAAAAAATAAAGCATAAATTTAATTTTTTTTGAGTTTCTTTTTTCTTTTAGAATTTGTTTTAATATTTTGGTTTTTATAATTTTGGTGCAACGTGCCTATGTTGCGTTCTTGTTTCTTAACTTTTTTACTGTTTTGTTTCTGCAGTTTTTAATATTGTGCACTTATGTTTAGGTTCGTGCAATCGTGTTCTTTGAGAATGACATTTGCTTTTACAATGAGGCTCGATTTAGTATTGTAAGACATCTTGACAACTGTTTCAATCATTTTTACCCCATTGTTTTGATATTAGTGATGTTACCACCATCATTATGATCGAATATTCGAATAGCCATACTGACATAATGATATAACCTAACCTTTTATTTTTTGCAGAAATTTAATTGGGTAATATAGTGTGATGCAAATTTTAAGTAGTTTTCATTTTTACCGTTATTTTTAAAAAGTTTTGTGTTTTACATTTTAAAATTTTTACAATAGAGTGATAACTGTATGTTATCTAAATTCTGATTTTAAGATCACGTTAATCCTGTTAAATACGAGATTACCAGTCCAACATGTGATATAAAATTAGTTCATGTACAATTCAACGTAGAAATATCAACTATTGCTCTTTTGATATTAAAATAATTTTGTCAATTGTACTTATCAAGGAAACTACCATGTGAATTTCTTAATATTAGTGACGTGGCTTCTACTCTACATTGAATATATCCTGGTCGTTATCATTAATAGTCAAAAGACCATGTGGTACAACGGGTCCTAATATTCATACATCACCCCCTTTTTTATACATCATACTTAAATTAAATAAATCACACCATACTCACATAATTTTTTCTCATACATATTTTTTTTAATATTTTTTAATACTAAAAAAAATACTAAAAGTGTTGTTATCTATACATCGATGTACCAATATCCATACCCGATACAAATTAAGAGACTTCAACATCACTCAATTTAATTTCTTTGATAATACTCATTTAATTCTCACATTCCATATTAGAGGCCTACGTTTAAATTCATCTAATGACATGACAAGCTTAGATGACACCAGATGGAGGGTCAGCTTAGGGTTATCTCGGGTTTAATTCCAATTGAGGGCGAAGGTTTGCCTAGCGCATATGGGGGCGTATGTCTTACCTCTGCTCGGTGGGATGATTAAGACAATATACGTGGTACGTAAAAACATCACCGTTAAAAAAATTTAATTTAAACCATATGTGAGTCATTGATTTGGAATCTTAAAAATAAATATGGGGTCCGGCTCCAGGCAGGGTGGGCACTTTTTGCTCCGCAGTGGTTGATAACCACTGAAAAGCATCAGCAATAGTGGATGCTAGTAGTGGTTATGGATTAGTTGTTGCTGTTCCGTGGTTGCTAGCAGTGGTTATTTGATCAGTGGTTATGGATCAACAGTGGTTGTTTGCCTACTCTTGAAGAAACGATAGTTGTTGTCTATCAGTTTCAGATGTTGCATTGAATAATCAGTTTCAACTGACTAATTCGATTTTCGGACTGTTAGACAAAATTAATTGGTTGTTTCAAATGCAGACTTTAATTTTTGTCTGTTTCAGGTGCTGATCTACCATTATAAATACAATGTTGTGTACCTTGGTAAATATACTGGAAAAGTTTTGAAACTCACTGCAATGCACACTTTCTTTCTAATACTTCTGCAATCGATCTTGTTTCCATACTCTTGTTTCATGCATCATTTCTGGTGATATGTTAATTCCGGCAGTACATACTGCTCCAGCTGTTGTACCCTGAGAGACAGACGGAATTCACATTGGTGGCCCGAAATCTGTTTTAAAGGACCTCTATTGAACAGAAATCCCCAATCAACACTTGTTCTTTTTCTTGCTATTGTTTAATCTTATGTTTTTCATTGTAATTATATTTTCTTTGCAAGGGTTTAGTATTCAATTTTATTTGAAATTATATTGTAATCTAAAATATTATAGTAATAAAATATTTATTTTGATCTGTTAACGATTGTCCTACCCATTTATACTTAATGTTTTAGGAGAAATTTACATAAAATAGATATCACATATCTTGTAACAATTTCTCTTGTAATAATAGATCTTTACCTTTATATTTTAATATTTTGCTTAATTAGGTTTGATTATACTTGTTTATGTTTGCTTCTTATTTGCATGTTTGTCTAGAGTGTCTATTTGCATGTTCGTTCATGAGTCGATGATCTCAGCAAAATGCCTCTCTTTCTTAGGAATAAATAATGTAAAGTTTACTTACATCTTATATTTCCCGGATCTTAAAAATAATCATGCTACGGGCAGGTTCGACCCTTTTGAAGAGCCCGGGGGTGCCCTGGCCTTTGTCGTTTTTCCATTCAGAATGGTCGATCTAGTAATAATTAATCGGAAAATTTTATAGGTATTGAGTCCGTCCCTTTACGTTTTTTTCCTAAAAATCGTTCGATACCCTTGGAGTTTATTTTCAAGCTCCGCCGCTGGAATGACAAACATTTATTGAGTATAATTGTTGTTGGAACCTGCTTTGGCTCTTTCCGTATCACATTTTACTTCACCATACCCTTGTTTTCCCCTTAATTATTACCTGAAACAACCTGAGAGACACTTTTATTCTTTTGTTGGGATTTTGAGTCACTTATGTCTTTAAATAACCACTTTGAAGATAAGAGAGATGATTTCACAAGTGAAGTGATGGTCGCAAGTTGCAAAGATAAAGGGACGGTTTGACGGTTCTTTAACGATTTTATTAAAAGATTACATCTGAATTAGTCATAAGTTCTAAGTTGAAACTGTTTGTTTCATTAAAAAAACACCGTTAAATCAATCGGTCATCATCTTAATCATTAAGCTTTAATTTAAACGATTTCTAAATAATTCAAGCATCCTACTGATTCAACAATTAAACAGAGTCTAAATGGTCCAAGTGTAGATCATCAAATTGGACCACCAGGGCTCGTAACTAAGAACGAAGCGACACTTTCGGCAAGCATTAACTTCTCAATAGTCACCTTCTCACCAAACTTGTACAAGAAACAAAGGTGTCCAGCCGGATCCCGTTTTCACACGGAACCACACCACCGCACTACGACCTAATGGATAGGTGCAATCATAAAGTTGTTTCAACGAGTGATGAACTCCTATGTACCTATCATGGTTGATCACCAGCATGGTCCGTGATTTTGTAACCATGGCTCACCTATCGAGTACAAATACCTCTTTAGTAGTGGTTGGGTCGGGTTGACCCAAAACACCCTTTTTGATTCATTTTTTTTTATAACTGTGTATAAATAACTAATGAATTTAATCCAATATATATACTTTTGGCTACTTTCGACGAGTATTAGTTTTAGCCCGACTATTTTTACAGTTGACCTGTTAAATGTAATAAGAAACAAGTTACAACTGCTACCTCTATTTAAATGACCATACAATTTCATTATGCAATTGGGTTGACAACTTAACTCAAATATTATGTAAATGTCTTCATCAAACATAAAGATGATAAAGGACATTGTTAAATTGAAAGATACTTATATATTCAAAGTGAGGATAATGATGGTAAGAAGAAACGAACATAACACTTTAAGACCACAAATTTAGGGCTGTCATAAACGGGTCAGATGACCAGTTAAGACACGACATGGTAAGACATGAAACATTAAATGAGTAGACACGAAAACTTATCGTGTTTGTTTTTCCAAAACGAACACAACACGTTTAAAACATGTAAACACGAAATGACCAGTTAAGGAACATGTTAATATTATAAATGACCCGTTAAGAAACATGTTAAAGACCTGTTAAAAAACCTGTTAAGAAACTATGGTTAGAGAATTAGAAATTTTAAAAGACAATCGGTTATCCACCTATTTTATCATATTATTTAGTTTAAAGTTTAAATTATAAACATGTCTTAAAGGTCTTAACGGGTCTTAAAGAGCTTTTACCTGTTTAGACACGAAAAATAAACATGTCATAACCCATCGACCTGTTATAGACACGAAACATGTTAAGGGTAAACACGAAACATGTTAAGGGTAAACATGAAACATGTTAAAGTTGTGTCATGTCATGTCGTGTTAACGTGTCTGTGTCTAAAATTGACAGTCCTATACACAATGAAGGTATTCAATCAAGTGTAACATCAAATATTGTATATAAGGAAAGTTTTAAAATTTATGATTTTCAAATGTAATTTTTATAGTTTCATTATCTACATATACTAATAAATAAAAGCTTTAGTATAATATGTCATGTTTCTACAGTATATCAACCTTCATTTACCGCCTCTCTTTTATTAAATACTTCTAATATTAAACATACTTTTTATACATTTTTAAAATAATTTTTTTAATACATTAAAATATATTAATATTAAAAACAATTTTTTTAAAAAAATATTATAAATTATAGAAGTTTCAAAAACAATTATTTGAAATACAATGTGTAAAGAAAAATAAATTATAAAAAAGTTTTAAAGTACTTAAAATATTACATCATATGAAATTGTAATTGTATTTTATATTAAAAATCATCTTATATTTTGTAGATTTTCATTGTTAATTATCCGTTATATTTCTTTATTTGATCCGTGTAATACACGGAATAGTAATCTAGTTTTTGAAATATATACATTTACTAGGTTATTACCCCGTGTGAACACACGGATTGAATATTAAACAATAAATAATGAAAATTTAAAAATTATATCAATGATATTTTTATATAAATTGATTAAATTGTGTATTACTAATTACTTTAAATCATGTAACAATAACTAATTTTTTTTAATAAAAATAACAATATCATTTAGCCTTCTTTGTAATAATTGAGACCACTGAGCTAACTAAATTTGAAAATATTATTAGTTAGTTTCCTGTTAAAAACTAACTATTTCAACTTAAGATGATATGGTAATATTTTTGTAATTATTAAAGTTAAAGAACATAATTTGAAATTAACGCCAAATTGAAATATTTCTTATTTTCTAAAAAAAATTGATATTTAGGAAAATTATCTTTTACAAATTTTTAAAATATGTTTTATAATAAAATGATTTGATTTTGAATATATCAAAAACTATTTTCAAATTTGTTAAAAGATGAATAATATCATTAGTTATTAATATTAAATTAATTAATAAGATAGATAATATAATTTATTTAATAGGAGAGATAATATCATTTATTTAATAAAAGATAATTAAATGAGTGCATAAAAAAATGACAAGTGACATTATGATTTTAGAATGTGACATGTGACAATTGAAGATTTTTGTTTATTAGAATAGTAAGATAAGATTCATAGGGAATGAGATTTGTATGGATTTATTAATTATATCATTTAACGATTTTCGACCCATATTATGCTCGAGTACCATCGGAGTATGTTTATAAAATTACACTAAATAATTTGCCAGAGTGGTTTTCCATGTGCATTTATTATTTTTGTCGATTGATCGTTTGTTGACCCGATCTTTAGGGCTTGAGATAAGCTTTAGGCAAGCAACCAAGTATATGTGTGTGGTGTGTGTGTATATAACATAATCTTCGATTTTAGCCAGGAGTGGATTTATAACCGTGTAAACGGATTCAACGGAATCTACCGTGTTAATTTCAAATATTTAGTAGGACTTTTTCCAAAATCTTTAAAAGATAAAGGTAAACCGATTAATATTTTTAAGAGTAAATCCAAAGAATTTATGTGAGATATGCAAGTTTTTCGTATATTCTTCTGCGTATTTTCTCTATAATATATCACCCCGCAAGAGACACGACCCCCTTGAACATGTTTGATCAGGAGCTCAGAAATCATAAACAATAGTACACTCCATATCTCCGAACTTTTTAAGATTCATTTGCATCCGTATTATAATAAAATAACACACATAACGCAATTCAAAGCTTGTCACACCACTAGTCGCACTGTTATTACTTGATAAACCTAAAACCCGAACCGTCTAACCAACCCGGAAATGATTTTGACCGGTTCTATCTAGTTAAAGCGTCTGAAAATAATAAACCTAGTAAAAAATTTCTTAGATCCGCCACATCTATTATTATTAATAAATCAAAATCGTTGTGGACACTTTTCAAAAATTTTGAACATCATTACATTAATTTTCTCACTTCTCTCTTTTATTAAATGTATATATTTAGCAACTACTAATTATATTTTTATACCTTTTCAATCTAAAAATATTCTTACTATATTAAAAAAATATATTAAATAACAATATTAAATACTACTTAAATTATTTATACCTTTTATGATTAAAAAAGATTTCTTAATATGCTAATAAAATTCTAATTATTATTTAATATGAAATTTTTTCAATTATATGTAACTCAAAGTTTTTTTTTTATAATTTATAAGTAGTGTTATTAACTATTTAAAAAAAATTAATCAAACTTTGAAAAAAAATTGTTTAAAAACTAATATTTTATTTTATTACGTAAAGTATCAACTTATATGTAACTTCAAACATAGTTTAATTCAAAAAAATTATTTATAATTATTAAATTTTTATTATGCAGTATTATTAGTTTTAATTCAACTCGTGTAGTACACGGGATAATAACCTAGTGTAACATAATATATTCGGATAACTTTTTAAAATTATTTGATAGATCCAAGATCAAACAAACAAATTTACCCATTATATTCCCACTTTTCAGTAGGGTCTGGGAGAAGAATGGATACAAACCTTACCTCTATCTCATATGGGATAAAGAGCCTGCTCCGAAGATAGATCCAAGATCAGTTATATATATATATGTGACAACTAGTACCTGACCGACCGGCAAGTCCGTACGGTATGTGTACTTTCAACAGTAACTATGTGTAAATACATGTTTGTGAACAGTACTTGTATTAACAGAATTCTAAATACAAGAAACCGTTGTACGTATTTATGTGTAAACTTAAATACTGTAAGTACAACACGCATTTGAAACAATAGTTGTGTGTAATTAGGTGAAAACCTAAGTACAGTTAGCACAACAAATCATGAGAAACAACAGTGTTCAAACAAATAACAAGAACAAGTCGGTTGCGATCTGATATCCATAAATGACAGGAATCAGATGGCCGACAAATCAGTGAGAAAACAATGTGATGACAGGCTGTTTAGTTGAGTCCGACATTGAGGAAATACAATTCAAACACAAATTGCAGTGTTATTTCAGAATAGCGAACTGACAGTGTGTTTGCGTGGGTGACGATTCACACAAACATATCTGTGAGTTTAACGTTCTGAAATAGTGACTGAAAAGTAGAAAACAAAAGTCGGAAAGCAAAAGCATTGTCGTGTTCGTTCGAGTGACGATTCGAACGAATACGCGCGATGGTGACGCGATCTGATGAAACGAAAACACGACACGAACGATCATAAATTAATAAAATAAAATAAATAATGTTTTACAATTTTGAAACTCATCAAAACGAACCCGAATACGTAACGAAAACGCGAACCGAGCAACCAAAACGAACCCGAATACCCGCGGGGTATATAAACCACAAATGAGACCATCTCTTTCATTTTTCACATTTTCACTCTCTCTACATTAAATTTCCGAAATCCACCTCCCACCACCATTTCCAACCTTCAATCCTTCATATCTCACTCGTTTGTGGACGAAATCGGGCGTTCTTGGTGTCCACGCGAAGCTCTCAACCTCCTCTACAAGGAAGTACAACAGATCTTGTGTTTTATCCGGCCAAAAACGAGGTAATGATCCACGAAAAATCTGAAAAATAGGGTTTGCATACCCTTGATCGACCACACTTGTAACCAGTCTTGAACCCGGACCTACATGATCTTAAGCCTTATTGCGAACACCATGTGAGTTGGAACAAGCCAGTAGATTGGTAGGAACGAGCTGAACAACCAGGTTCGACGAGGAGGAAGATGAACAGTGCAGGGTTCGTAGGGTTACACAATCGGGCGAACCTATGGGAGCCGAACCCTACACCCGAACCCACTCCCTGCTGGCGAACCTATGCGTGGAAGCCTCAGCCGAACCTTCCTGTGCCTTGGCCGAACCTGTTGTGGGCTACGAACCAGTGAGGCCACCGCGAACCTGCATGATCACGGTTCTACTAGCCGAACTATCATCAAGGTGCCGAACCTTTTTGGTTGCCGCAAACCTAGCCACTCCCGAACCCTAGCATGCACCCGAACCCTCGATCATGAGAGCCTCACATGCACGAACCTGTAGGGGGCCGAACCATTTCTGTTCATGAACCATACAACCACGAACCTTCTGTCGATGAACCATGGCGAACCCATGACACCGCGTCCTAGCCGAACCCTAAAAATGCCACGAACCTTGGAGTTAAAAAAATCATTAGTGACAGAACCGAGGGTTCGTCACCCACCACCGAACCTAATTGAGACCTCACGAACCTAACCATGACCACTAACCTCCCTGACATCACCGAACCATTGGGCGCACATGGTGACCGAACCTTAACCTTAAAGGTTCCCTGAAGTGGGAATTCTCCCCTTGACCGATTTAAATCCGTGTGATAGGCCCATAACCCCAATGCAGGCCCAACATCATCAAGAAGGGGATCCATGTACAAGTTGGCCCAATCACTAGAGAATGACCAACACAATAATTTGAGCCCGATAGATTGGCCCACAACATACATTCGGCCCACTATGGCCCAACACAATACCCAATTGGCCCATGTCTAACGTAAGGGGCCCATACATACACACGCTCGGCCCAAATATGTCATTCGGCCCAATGAGTTTAAATGTAACCTAGTTCGGGAATTAAACGGTTAATAATGATATTTATGGGAAATGGGATTTGTAATCTCGTTCTCTTACAAGGTGAGGGTATTGTGTTGAAACAACGAATGACATTTAAGTCATTAGATCTTTAATAAAAATCAAGTTAAAAACAAGAAGAAGTAATGGAAATCAAATCTTTAGTTATAACCTATAATCCCACACTAAACTCAAACAGGATTGATAAAGTAGTAATAAATCCTACTTCAATGGAATTGGGCCGAATGATGATCGAGACCACGAGGTGATGATCAAGTTAAGGTCAACACATACACGCGCACAAATTCATATGATTTATACCTATAAGTACAAACAACATGAAATCAATACAGGATCGTGAATTCACAACAAATACAATCAAGAAGCGCGTGCATTTCTTGTTTCTAAGCTAAGTCAACCACTACAACCACAAGGTGAGTTCATATGCCCCTTTTCTTTAATCTTAACTGATTTTAAACTCTCGGGGCTGAGAAACATGCTTACTTTTATTTATTTAAGAGTTTTAATGTTTCACATATTACTTATACTATGATTTAGATAATATTGTTTAACTTATTATCGTTTATCATTGTATGCATGCTTGTATGATCATGATATGACAGGGACAATCAGATGAACATGATAATGTAATTTCATAATTCATCAACGCATTAGAATAACAAAGTTATAAGATTTTATCTTACAACATCTAGTTATTCTTACATGAGCAAACATTGGGATAATTCATAGATGAACAAACATTGCGATAATCACAGAGAAACATGATGACACAACAAAACACATGAATGATTAGAAGATAATACATCTTCTTAATACAATTCAACATTATAATTAACTCAGTGTAATAAGTCAAGTACTTATAACACTTAGTTTACAACTTAAAACATGTTATGCGATAACATGGAGCATTAATTATCCACCACCTGCGTCACTTAAGGGTAATAAGACTTGTTCTTACTACGGCTTAAGGATTACATGGTGACCATATGGATTACAAGGAATGATAATCATGATAACGTAAATTCATGATAACAACATCATTCACACAATGATTAACATAACTTAATAAGACGAGGTCTTATTTAACCTTGTTAATCACATTGAGAACATCCTACATTGAGAACAACAACAACATCGATGTACACAATCCATCGTTACCTGTGGACTAGTAGACTGAGGAATTTATTTTCTCTCATGTCATATTATTAGTAACAGTTTCGATGAAGGCAATGGGAACACAAAGTGGTAGAGGTAAATCGGATGCATTGAAATCTGATTACGTGAGGATTACAATGGATTCCTTTTAGGCTCTATGCACTTCGCATTGAGAACAAATGACAAATAGTTAACTAACACTTTTAATATTTAAAAGTGAATCAACAGTTAACCCCACAAACAATAAAATAATACAAGGAACAGATTAAGTCAATTTAATATCCTTAATACATATAATGGTTATCAATACTTCGGGTCGATAACTACAACGCTATTATCATATTATTCTATACATGATATCACAGGTGATCAACAATGAGACGAACATGTGGAATGGGAATGGAAATCAATAGTTGTATTGCAAGTAGTGTGGAGTTCTAGTAGTGATGTGATGGGATGTTGGCTAGGGCTTAGTTCCCTTACATATGCCCTATATATAAGCATCACTACTAGGATGATATATTACTTGTGAATATAACTATTGAGAAGCCATTGGGTGAATAAGTGAAACAAACAACATACAAGTAACATAATTAACATTGTGATTGTGCATGTGAATGAATCAAGGTTTTCAATTAACATACTTATGAACTCACCAACCTAGTGTTGACTTTGTTTAAATGCATGTTTTCTCAGGTGACGAACATGTTTAGTCGCCCATATTCAAGAACTTAGCTAGTGGACTTTTAGGGGACCTAGCTACATTTTGTGTGATCATACTTTTGGATGACAAAACAATGAATCATCTTTTGTATATCTTGTATAGATACAAGATATAAACTCATTGATTCTTTTTGATTAGATTTACTTAGTTAAATTATGAGGAAACAATGTAATTTAACTTTGTAATTCTATTTCATGTCATGTTAGCATTTCTCATTTATTTATCATGTGCTATGTAAACAATCTGATTATTTCGATTATTACTCACGATATCACGCCCCGGGAACCTTCTGCCTGACGGGAAAGCCGATCCGTTCCCGTCGGCTCGGGGTGTGACAAATTGGTATCAGAGCCATGGTTATAGAGAAATACAGGTCATATTACTTAAACGGTTTGGCCTAGACTATAACCTAGGGACCCTCATGTAGAAATCATGTCACATACAATTCTATTTGCATGTGTCTTCTGCATCTGATCACTGCACTAATCGATTTCTTTTCGATTATGATCAGAATGCCGCCGAGAAGACCACCACCAGCTTTACTTGCACCACCACCAAATGATTCAGCACAGCACTCATCTACACCTTCACCTGCTGACTCTCCTACACAACCACCTCCACCTCCTCCTCTGCCACCCCCTGCACATCAACTGGATCCTGCTACCATTGCACTGACCACACTGCTGACCAGTCAACTGAGGGATGTGATTCCCGATATGATGAACATGATTAACACCAACAACAGCAACAACGTTGCCAACTCATCTGGAGAGGGCAGCGACAACACCCGCCAGCAACAGGACTATGCCTACAATACCTTTGTAGGTTGCAAGCCACCCAGCTTCAGTGGAAGTGAGGGTGCCGTCAGATTGATTCAATGGATCGAGAAGATGGAAACTACTCTCGACATCAGTGGCTGTCCTGAGCAGCACAAGGTCAAATATGTTGCGGGTTCATTTCACAAAAGAGCGTTAACTTGGTGGAACGCTCAGGTTTAGATCAGGGGCAGGGATGAAGCCCAGTCTATGCCTTGGGATGACTTTAAGGCGATGCTAAGGGCAGAGTTTTGTCCTAGGAATGAACTGAAAAAGGTTGAAACTGAACTGCTCAATCTAGTTATGGTTGGCTCTGGGCATCTGGCCTACACCACTCGTTTTCATGAGCTTGCTACATTGGCACCGGATGTGTTGCCAACACTGGAGAAGAGAATCGAACGGTATGTTGGGGGACTGACGTCCTGCATTCAAGGGCATGTGATTTCTGCCCATCCTACTACCATGGAACTGGCTGTTACTCTGTCAGCATCTCTGACAGATATGATGGTTGCTTCCGGGTATTTCAAGAAAGAGGCTGACTCAGCCAAAGCTGGAACTTCAAAGAAGTCGGATAAAAGGCCGGCTAAGAAACAGAAGGTGGTTAGAAACTTTGCTACAACCACCCAAGCTCCTATGCTCAACCAACCTCCACCATTGCAGATCAGGAGGCCATACACTGGCACTGCACCTTTGTGCAACTCATGCCAGTATCATCATCTACCAAACATCCCGTGCAGACACTGCACCAACTGTGGGAGGTTTGGTCATCTGGTAGCCCACTGCAGGAGCCCGAGGGCTCAGAACAGAAACAACAATGCAGCCACTACTGCTGCTACTGATAACAGGTCCTGCTTCACTTGCGGTGAACCTGGACACTTTTCTAGGGATTGTCCCAAAAAAGCTCAACCAAGGGCTCAAGCACCAAGAGGACGGGCCTTTCAGATATGAGCTGCTGATGCTAGACAGGACCCGAACGTGATCACGGGTACATTTCTCTTATCTGACTTCTATGCATCCATATTATTTGACACTGGTGCGGATCAGAGTTTTATCTCATCCGACTTTGCATGCCATCTTAATTATGTTGAGGAACTGTTAGACTCCCCTTACACTATTGAGATAGCAAACGGCAAACAGATCACAGTAGACACAATACTTAGGAATTGCCCACTAACACTTGGCGATCACACATTTTCCATCGACTTGATACCGATGGAACTGGGCAGTTTCGACATCATCATCGGAATGGATTGGCTATCTCTTAACCGAGTTGAGTTCATCTGTTCCGATAAACTACTACGCATTCTAGTGGAGAACAATGAGATTTTGGAGATTCGTGGAGACCAAGCGAAACGCAGTGTCAAGATAATATCGTGCATGAAGGCTCGCAAGCACTTACGAAAACAATGTGTTGCATTCCTAGCTCACGTGATCGAGAAAGACAAGAAAACAATCAAGATTCAAGACGTGCCGATTGTGAAAGACTATGCGGACGTATTTCCGAATGACTTGCCGAGACTGCCACCCGAGAGATCGGTGCAGTTCCGAATCGATTTGATTCCGGGAGCGACTCCTGTAGCTAAGTCTCCTTACAGACTTGCACCATCAGAAATGCAGGAGTTGTCCAATCAATTACAAGAGCTACTCGACAAAGGATTCATCCGACCGAGCTTTTCCCCGTGGGGAGCTCCGGTTCTTTTTGTTAAGAAGAAGGATGGATCTTTCAGGATGTGCATTGATTACAGAGAGCTCAACAAACTCACCATCAAGAATCGATATCCGTTACCGAGGATTGATGATTTGTTTGATCAGTTACAGGGAGCACAGTACTTTTCAAAGATAGACCTGAGATCAGGTTATTATCAGCTCCGGATTCAAGAGGAAGACATACCAAAGACGGCATTTCGTACCCGATATGGTCACTACGAGTTCATGGTGATGCCATTCGGATTGACGAACGCACCGGCTGTGTTCATGGATTTGATGAACCGGGTGTGCAAGCCGTACTTAGATTAGTTCGTTATCGTCTTTATTGATGATATACTGATTTATTCAAGGAACGAGAAAGAACATGAGCAACACCTCAAAACAGTCTTGGAACTTCTGAAAGAAGAACAACTCTATGCCAAATTCTCCAAGTGTGAATTTTGGCTAAGAGAAGTTCAGTTCTTGGGTCACGTGATTAACAGTGATGGTATTCATGTGGATACTGCCAAGATTGAAGCAATCAAGAACTGGGATGTGCTTATAACACCAACCGAGATCAGATCATTTTTGGGATTGGCAGGTTATTATAGGAGATTCATTTCGAATTTCTCTAAGATAGCCTTGCCACTCACCAAGCTCACACAGAAGAGTGAACCTTTTGTGTGGACTCAGAAACAAGAAGAGGCGTTCCAGACACTGAAACAAAGATTGTGCAATGCTCTAATCTTAACACTCCCAGAAGGCAATGATGACTTTGTAGTTTATTGCAATGCTTCCATCAGGGACTCGGATGTGTTTTGATGCAACGAGACAAAGTCATTGCTTATGCCTCAAGACAGCTGAAGATACATGAGAAGAATTACACAACACATGACTTAGAACTGGGAGCTGTTGTATTTACTTTAAAGATTTGGAGACATTACCTGTATGGTACCAAGTGCACTATCTTCACATATCACAAGAGTTTACAGCACATATTTGATCAGAAGGAGCTTAACATGAGACAGAGACGTTGGGTTGAGCTCCTGAACGATTACGATTGTGTGATCAAATACCATCCGGGCAAAGCAAATGTTGTTGCAGATGGTTTGAGTCGGAAGGAAAGAGTCAAACCTTCACGCGTTCGAGCAATGGGAATGACTGTACAAACAAGTCTGAAAGATCAAATCATTCGTGCACAACAAGAAGCAGTGGCAAGAGACAACTTGAAACGCGAGCTCGATTGTGGAGCCGAGAAACACTTCAAGACGAAACAAGATGGATTTATCTACTATCTGGAGCGTGTTTGGATTCCAACAGTAGATGAACTTCGAACACTCATACTTGACGAGGCACACAAGACACGTTATTCAGTTCATCCTGGTGCCGATAAGATGTACCAAGATCTTAGGTCGTTTTATTGGTGGCCGGGTATGAAGAAAGATGTTGCCACTTATGTTGGCAAATGCATCACATGTGCCAAGGTCAAAGCTGAGCACCAGAAACCTTCGGGTTTGCTGGAACAACCAGAGATACCACAATGGAAGTGGGAACAAATAGCTATGGATTTCATTACCAAGCTACCCCGCACTTCCAGCGGACACGATTCGATTTGGGTCATCATTGATAGATTGACCAAGTCTGCTCATTTCTTGCCGATCAGAGAAACATACAAGATGGAGAAACTAGCAAGACTTTATGTCGATGAAATAGTAGTGAGGCACGGAGTGCCATTGTCTATTATTTCAAACCGGGACAGTCGATTTACTTCGCGGTTCTGGCAATCATTGCAACAATCCTTAGGGACAAGTGTTAACTTGAGCACTGCTTATCATCCACAAACGGATGGACAAAGTGAACGCACCATTCAAACCCTAGAGGATATGTTGAGAACATGCATTCTAGACTTCGGTGGAAGTTGGGATACACATTTACCACTCATTGAGTTCTCCTACAACAATAGCTACCACAGCAGTATTGGATGTGCTCCGTTTGAAGCACTATATGGTAGAAAATGTCGGTCTCCAATTTGTTGGACCGAAGTGGGAGACAACAAAATTACTGGGCCTGAACTTATTCAGGAGACTACTGATAAGATAGCCCAGATACAACAACGATTACAAGCAACACATAGCCGCCAAAAGAGTTACGCAGACAAACGACGACAGCCTTTGGAATTCGTTGTGGGTGACCGAGTTATGTTGAAAGTGTCCCCATGGAAAGGCGTAGTTCGTTTTGGGGCTAAAGGCAAGCTAGCACCTAGGTATGTCGGACCGTTTGAGATTACTCAACGCATAGGTCCTGTGGCATACAGACTCAGACTCCCTGATGAACTCAGCGGAGTACACAATGTGTTTCATGTATCAAATCTCAAGAGGTGCCTAGCAGACGAAACATTGATCATACCGTTGGAAGAGATACAAGTTGATGAGCAACTACATTTCATTGAAGAACCTGTAGAGGTTATGGAACGTGAAGTCAAGAGACTGAAACGAAGCCGTATCCCTATTGTAAAGGTTCGATGGAACTCTAAGCGTGGACTAGAATTTACTTGGGAGCGCGAGGACAACATGAGAACAAAGTATCCCCACCTGTTCGAGAAGTAAAGCCCGATCTTTATGCTTAAATTTCGGGATGAAATTTCTTTAACAAGGGGAGACTGTGACAACTAGTACCTGACCGACCGGCAAGTCCGTACGGTATGTGTACTTTCAACAGTAACTATGTGTAAATACATGTTTGTGAACAGTACTTGTATTAACAGAATTCTAAATACAAGAAACCGTTGTACGTATTTATGTGTAAACTTAAATACTGTAAGTACAACACGCATTTGAAACAATAGTTGTGTGTAATTAGGTGAAAACCTAAGTACAGTTAGCACAACAAATCATGAGAAACAACAGTGTTCAAACAAATAACAAGAACAAGTCGGTTGCGATCTGATATCCATAAATGACAGGAATCAGATGGCCGACAAATCAGTGAGAAAACAATGTGATGACAGGCTGTTTAGTTGAGTCCGACAGTGAGGAAATACAATTCAAACACAAATTGCAGTGTTATTTCAGAATAGCGAACTGACAGTGTGTTTGCGTGGGTGACGATTCACACAAACATATCTGTGAGTTTAACGTTATGAAATAGTGACTGAAAAGTAGAAAACAAAAGTCGGAAAGCAAAAGCATTGTCGTGTTCGTTCGAGTGACGATTCGAACGAATACGCGCGATGGTGACGCGATCTGACGAAACAAAAACGAAAACACGACACGAACGATCATAAATTAATAAAATAAAATAAATAATGTTTTACAATTTTGAAACTCATCAAAATAATTAAATTAACTTCTTTTTATTTATTACAAATGAATTACGCGTAAAATTCCGGATACGTAACGAAAACGCGAACCGAGCAACCAAAACGAACCCGAATACCCGCGGGGTATATAAACCACAAATGAGACCATCTCTTTCATTTTTCATATTTTCTCTCTCTCTCTACATTAAATTTCCGAAATCCACCTCCTACCACCATTTCCAACCTTCAATCCTTCATATCTCACTCGTTTGTGGACGAAATCGGGCGTTCTTGGTGTCCACGCGAAGCTCTCAACCTCCTCTACAAGGAAGTACAACAGATCTTGTCTTTTATCCGGCCAAAAACGAGGTAATGATCCACGAAAAATCTGAAAAATAGGGTTTTCATACCCTTGATCGACCACACTTGTAACCAGTCTTGAACCCGGACCTACATGATCTTAAGCCTTCTTGCGAACACCATGTGAGTTGGAACAAGCCAGTAGATGGGTAGGAACGAGCTGAACAACCAGGTTCGACGAGGAGGAAGATGAACAGTGCAGGGTTCGTAGGGTTACACAATCGGGCGAACCTATGGGAGCCGAACCCTACACCCGAACCCACTCCCTGCCGGCGAACCTATGCGTGGAAGCTATGCGTGGAAGCCTCTGATGAACAACAACAACATCGATGTACACAATCCATCATTACCTTTGGACTAGTAGACTGAGGAATTTATTTTCTCTCATGTCATATTATTAGTAACAGTTTCGATGAAGGCAATGGGAACACAAAGTGGTAGAGGTAAATCGGATGCATTGAAATCTGATTACGTGAGGATTACAATGGATTCCTTTTAGGCTCTATGCACTTCGCATTGAGAACAAATGACAAATAGTTAACTAACACTTTTAATATTTAAAAGTGAATCAACAGTTAACCCCACAAACAATAAAATAATACAAGGAACAGATTAAGTCAATCTAATATCCTTAATACATATAATGGTTATCAATACTTCGGGTCGATAACTACAACGCTATTATCATATTATTCTATACATGATATCACAGGTGTTCAACAATGAGACGAACATGTGGAATGGGAATGGAAATCAATAGTTGTATTGCAAGTAGTGTGGAGTTCTAGTAGTGATGTGATGGGATGTTGGCTAGGGCTTAGTTCCCTTACATATGCCCTATATATAAGCATCACTACTAGGATGATATATTACTTGTGAATATAACTATTGAGAAGCCATTGGGTGAATAAGTGAAACAAACAACATACAAGTAACATAATTAACATTGTGATTGTGCATGTGAATGAATCAAGGTTTTCAATTAACATACTTATGAACTCACCAACCTAGTGTTGACTTTGTTTAAATGCATGTTTTCTCAGGTGACGAACATGTTTAGTCGCCCATATTCAAGAACTTAGCTAGTGGACTTTTAGGGGACCTAGCTACATTTTGTGTGATCATACTTTTGGATGACAAAGCAATGAATCTTCTTTTGTATATCTTGTATAGATACAAGATATAAACTCATTGATTCTTTTTGATTAGATTTACTTAGTTAAATTATGAGGAAACAATGTAATTTAACTTTGTAGTTCTATTTCATGTCAAGTTAGCATTTGTCATTTATTTATCATGTGCTATGTAAACAATCTGATTATTTCGATTATTACTCACGATATCACGCCCCGGGAACTTTCCGTCCGACGGGAAAGCCGATACGTTCCCGCCGGCTCGGGGTGTGACAATATATATAGGGAAGTGTTCAAATAATAACCCACTTTTAAAGCGATAACCCAATAACTTTGCCAAAACGAAGCCGGATCTTGAATTTTTTTTTGAACATCATTGTAACACAATTATAACACTATGTTCTTTTATGAGTTTGTGAAAATTCATAACCGTTTAAGAGATATCATCGTTGTAAGTTTTTGATTTACAGCACTGTAACTATTTTTGTCAAAAACATACAACGATGATATCTCTTAAACGGTTATGAATTTTCACAAACTCATAAAAGAACATAGTGTTTTAATTGTATTACAATGATGTTAAAAAAAAATTCAAGATTCGGCTTCGTTTTGGCAAAGTTATTGGGTTATCGTTTTAAAAGTGGGTTATTATTAGTTCACAATCCTATATATATATATATACACATACTAGTGAGATGACCGCGCAATGCGGCGGGAAACAAAACAATTAGGCTATTGATTTTGGCTTGTAAAAAGCTTAAACAACCTAATGTTTGTTAAATCAACTCTTTTAACTATTAAATTTATTATGATAAAATTCATAATTTAAAATGCCAAATATGATATGACAAAAGTGTGAAGAACTAATTTATTTGATTTGAGAGGGTTTTCTTTTATATGTATCATATGACACTTTATTTTTTAAATGTATCAATGTGAGACAAACTAAAAAGTAAAAAAAAAAACCATTTAGTTTATGGCTCTTAAAGCTTTGTTTGTTGTATTTTATGTTATAAGAGTTGTAAAACTCTTAATTTTAAGAGTTTTTTGTAAAAGACCATTGTGCCCTTCCTATATGTATTATATAGTAGTATAGATACACACACATATATATTTTGTACAATTTTCAGAAAAAATGTTTTATAAATTAACAAAAACATGTTTCGTCTACAAAAAACTAAAGTATTGGCAGGAATGCCTTAAAAAGGATATCAATCACTAAAAGAACATGTAGCTTAATGGTAGCTCCTTAACTTCTCTATGAGAGGTCTAGGTTCGAATCCGGACTGAAACATATTTGCTGAGACAAGGTCAGGGAGTTTATCCAGTTGTGGGGTGAATCCTGGGGTGGGCTCGGGCGTACGCCCCAGAACGTCAAATCCGAGGGGATGGTTGAAATTTCGTCTTGGGTGTCGTCGTTCCAGGCCGTTCAAAAAAAAAGATATCGATCGATCGGTCGTCACCACCGCTTATCAATTAATTATGTACACGTGCATTTTTCTAATTGATATACCAGTTATGTACGTAAGGGTTGGATCCACTAGGAAAATAATTTTACCTAAAAGGAATAGAAACCAATAGGATTTTAACATATGACATGTTAAAAACATAAAAACTGAAATCCAGTACAAAAAACAACAAAAAATCATGTAAAAAAATCCAGTACAAAAAATATAGTACAAAAGATCCAAAACAAAAAATCAAATACAAACAAATAAAAATTTAGTACAAAAATAAGATGTTATGGCTAGATTATCATTCATTCATTTTTTTTAGCATGACGCATGTCAAACTTTTATTAGTTCTTACTTTTCTTAAGCAAAAATTTCTTTTTATTTGATTATTTCTTTATGTATATATATGTTTTATGAAGTAAATCTGAATTATTAAATGATAAAGTTTATTGGCTATATAACAATAAAATACAAAACTAATTAAACATTGATAATGCCAAAATTGCCAAAAAAAATATTCGTAGCATTCCAAAAGCCTGATTTAGAAAAATGTTGTATTTTAGGGTCGAATTTGTGTAAAAACATGTTTATATTGATGCAATGATGCAAACTCATTTAATGTTTGTGACCTTATAAAATTATGTGATATTGGTCATGTTTGCCAATGAGTTCTAGATCAATTGATTTAGAGGGAGGCAATCCTATGGCTTTTCAATACGAAGGTCATGAGTTCGAGACCATGGGCGGCCTGGGGGACACTACAAGAAACTTAATCTGACCCGACGAAGGCTTTCCCGACGACATTAAGTCGTCGGCAAAGATCGTTACCCGCGACGATATCTCGTCGGCACAAGCTGATTGAAAATTTTTTTTGGTTTTGACTTTTCCCGACGACTTGTCGTCGGCAAATAAAGACCCCGGGTTTTTTTCCATAAAAGCGCACCCCTGCCAAAATTTTCCCGCTTCTCTTTTGCCTTTCCTGACGACATGTCGTCGGCAAAGGGAAAATAAAATTAATTAATTTAAGAAATTAACAGTAAGCAATTTAAAGAAAAGAAATTACTTTTTTTTTTGTTATCTTCCGCGAAGACATGTCGTCGGGAAAGGTGAAAGATTTGTTTTTAAATTTTTTGTGATCATTTATTGGAACGGTGTCATTTGTGTTGTCCTTTGTGCCAACGACATGTCGTCGGGACAGATGATTTCAAGCTAAAAAAGGACCTGCAACTCCAAAACGCAATTCTTCACCCATTTCCATCCCAAAATCGAGACTGTGACCCACGACGGGCTATTTAAGGTGATTTTGATGATTTTGGTCCGCTAGAAGCCTCAAGAAACCCATTTTCTACCTTCTAGCCATCTTCTTCACCATGTAAGTAAAGATCTTCCGTAAAATTTGGGGGGTTTTCTTTTTTGTGCTAAAATGAGTCTTGAATCCATTGTATGTAGGTGATTTTGGGTGATTTTGGCTTGAATCCTCGTCTAGAATCGAGATTATAAGGTAATTTACTTTTGATTGTTTTTATTTTTTTTACAAGGACGTATGTATGTATACTTTGTATGTATATGTGTAAGTTTGAATGTTTATATCAATTATTTGAATTTATGTGTTTATATTTGTAAGTATGTATGTGTGTGTATGTATATATTTGTATATTTGTATATATGTATGTATATATTTTTGTATGTATGTATGTGTAGTTGTATGTATGTATGTGTAGTTGTATGTATATATTTTATTAGAATTTGACTAGAGGCTTATCAATGTGAGGTTCTTAGAATTTGATCTCATCACTTCTAGTAATTATATCATCCACATCTACAAGAAGAAGAATGCGTCCTAAATAGACGAACTAAAGAACATTAAATGATCATATGAAGTTTTGTCAACGCCAATTTTATAACCACATAATTAAAATCCCAAACCAAGCACAAGTAGAATGATTTAGGACATGCAAAGATAAATTTTGTATATATTCGTTGTATTTATTTACATCATCATTTGAATATATTTATTGAAAAGAGAACCTGTGCCAAACCATTTCCCATGGCCCATTAGCTACATATAGGTAGGGCTGTAATCGAGCCGAGCCAGGCCTAGCTCAAGCTCGGCTCGTGGATTTTCGAGCCGAGCTCGAGTCGAGCCGAAATTTCTTTCGAGCCAAAAATTCTGGCTCGGGCTCGGCTCGTAAAAAACCTCGAGCCTCGAGCTCGCTCACGAGCCAGCTCGTTTTTTTTTTTGTTTTTTTTCGTCCACTTTATATATATATATATATATATATATATATAATCTAATATATATAAAATCCAATATATATGTATGTATATATATACATACATATATATTATACATAATATGCATATTTATATAAATATGAATATAAGATATTGTATATATATTATTTATAATATATATGTATGTGTGTAATATAATATATATGTGTATATATAGTTTTATATATATAAATATATATATATTATGTATAAAATATATGTATGTGTGTAATATAATATATATGTGTGTATATAATTTAATATATATATAATTATATAATTATATATAAATATATTAAAAATCGAGCCGAGCCAACGAGTCGAGCCATGAGCCGAGCGCGAGCCAAGCCAACCCTGGCTCGGGCTCGGCTCGTTTTTAACGAGCTTTTTTCGAGCCGAGCTCTTTTCGAGCCGAGCCTTTTTCGAGCCGAGCCTTTTTCGAGCTTTTTCGAGCGAGCTTTTTGAACAGCCCTACATATAGGACATTATGAACTAATATATATTCTCAGCTATAGATAGGGTATGCATTATATATACAGTGGCGGACCTAGGAATTTTTTTTATGGGGGTCGGAAATTTTTTATAGATAATTATTTGTACTTAAATATTTTATTTCTTCGCCAATTCAAATGGGGTCGGGTCGGATCACCCAAAAAATGATTAAACTAAATTAAAGCACATATACATATAATGAACCACACCAAATTATCATCTCATTGATTATGTTAATATAATAAAATTGGTTTTCTTTACACATGATTTAAAAGAATATTATTTTAATAAATAAATTCAAGATTAAAAGAAAGTGAAGATGTAAATTTTCTTTTGAAAAATTGTTTCATATAACCTAAATATACTAATTATATACAAATCAACTAAGTTTCTCGCTATGCTTATACTTTTGAAATTATACAATAATCACCCAATCTATAAATCATGGTTGTAATATGGAGAGCAACGTTGTATATTAGTAAGTTATTGCTCTATTTTTTAGGAGAGATCCAAACATAAATTCTGAACTTCAAATTCAATCACTCAATATATAAATTACGTCTTATTACTTTTTTTAAGTGGGCTATAACCGATCAGGTATTTAGTTTATTTATTAATTAACAATTGTGGTTCATCATATGTAATGCATATTGAGCTATTTGAATATTATTTTATTATTTTTGACTTTAAAATGATTTTAAATTGGGCTTTATCTAATTCGTCAAATTTTCATGAGGGTCGGGAACAAAATTTCTTGGGGGTCGATCGAGATCGGATCATATATATAACACTAAAAACCAAAAGTTCATGGGGGTCGGTCGAACCCCATACCCAAGCATTGGGTACGCCCCTGTATATATAGTGTATAAAAACATCATGTTCTTTATGTAATTTTTTTTAAGAGACATAATAGACACACTCATCGACCGGGCTTAAACCCTTAACCTCAAGGGGAGCAACACCGGCTTTGTCAATTGGACCCAAATCCCCACCCTAATATAAAAGGTATTTATAATTAGATTCGACGTTGAAAAATTGGTCCTTATTTAAACCCGCATTATATATCGAGTTTATAATATATGTTGCGCTTTTGCAGTCCAAAGGTGCATCCACTTGTAGTCACTGCACATCCATCTAGAATCGAGATTTTAAGGTAATTTAATTACTTTTGATTGTTTTTATTTTTTTTACATGGACGTATGTATATATATTTTGTATGTATACGTGTAAGTTTGAATGTGTATATCAATTATTTGAATTTATGTGTTTATATTTGTAAGTATGTATGTGTGTGTATGTATATATTTGTATATTTGTATATATGTATGTATATATTTTTGTATGTATGTATGTATGTGTAGTTGTATGTATGTATGTATGTATGTATGTGTAGTTGTATGTATATATATTTTGTTTGTATTAACATAAGATGGTGCCGTTCAAAAAAAATTAGCATAACATGGGTTTGTATTAATTTTTGGGATAATGAATACTTAAGTCATGAAAGTTTGTATTAATTTTTGACTTTGCAGATGATTACAACTTAATTTTGTTTTTATCAAAATATTAAATTCAATTCAAATCAACAACTTGCTTAAAATTATTAGTTAAAGGTTTGATTACAACTAATCAAACCTTTAACTAATAATTAATTAAATCCTAATAAAACCTTAAACAAACCGAAACCTTAAAAAAAACCTTAAACTAATCAAACCTTAAACTAATAATTAATAAAACCCTAAATCCCTAATAAAACATTAAAGTAATCAAACTTTAAACTAATAATTAATAAACCCTAATCAAACCTTAAACTAATCAAACCTTAAACTAATAATTAATAAACCCTAATCAAACATTAAACAAATCAAACCTTAAACTAATAATTAATAAACCCTAATCAAACCTTAAACAAATCAAACCTTAAACTAATAATTAATAAACCCTAATAGAACCTTAAACTAATCAAATCTTAAACTAATAATTAATAAACCGTAATAAACCTTAAACTAATCAAACCTTAAACTAATAATTAATAAACCCTAATAAAACCTTAAACTAATCAAACCTTAAACTAATAATTAATAAACCCTAATAAAACCTTAAACTAATAAGGTTTCATTAGGGTTTTATTAAATAATAGTTTAAGGTTTGATTTGTTTAAGGTTTTATCAGGATTTAAATAATTATTAGTTAAATGTTTGATTAGTTTAAAATTTTATTAGGGTTTTATTAATTATTAGCTTAAGATTTGATTAGTTTAAGGTTTAGGTTTGATTTGTTTAAGGTTTTATTAGGGTTTAATTAATTATAATTATCATTTAATATCAGAGAAAATGATTGAGATAATAAACATGCGCGTATGTGTGTGTTGTATGTGTGTATGTTTGTATATGTTACGTAAATATATTATTATCATCTTAATGAAGATAACAATTTTTAATTATACTAAAACAGTTATGACAATTGATAAGAGTTAGATTACACTACGAAATTGAAATGATCCGGTTTTCATAAAAGGTCTTGAAAACTTTATAGAGATTGCCAAAAACCATGTTGATAGTGAAGGGAAAATTTATTGTCCGTGTAAAAGATGCGTCAATTCGAATCGACATATTCCGACTTTGGTTTATGCCCACATACGTGACCGTGGGTTTCTAAAATCATATGACACGTGGATTTATCATGGTGAGGAATATCATGATGCTTCAGTTATAAACGCACTTTGGTCTTCAAAAACAAATGTTCCAACAGCTAATAACGAGATGTTTGATGTACTTAACGATGTTATAGCAGGGCAACATACAAATGAAGAAAACATAAATGAAAATGTAGCTGGTGTAGACCCGGAATTTGATGCATTGTTTGCTGAGGCCGGTACTGAGTTATACCCCGGCTGTAGTTGGATGTCTTCCTTAAACTTCTGGGCAAAATTGATGCATATTAAAGTTATCAACAAGTGGACGAATACTTCATTTGATGAACTTTTAGAGTTGCTAAGAGTTTCATTTTCGAAAGAAAATCACATTCCAGCCTCACACTATGAAGCTAAGAAAAAACTAAGAAAGATTGGTTTAGGATATGAATCTATCCATGCATGTATAAATGATTGTGCTTTGTTTTGGAAAAAGAATGAATCCAAAGAAAATTGTCCAGTTTGGAATGAAAGTAGATGGATTGACAAAACCACAAACGGGAAGAAGGTACCACAAAAAGTTTTACGGTACTTTCCACTAACTTCTTGTCTTCGACGAAAGTATAGTTCTAGATTCACTGCCAAAGACATGATTTGGCATAATACTGGACGCTCAACGGATTGTATGATGCGTCATCCGGTTGATGGGAAAGGGTGGCAAGAATTTGACAAGCGGTATCCTGATTTTGCGAAAGAACCTAGGAATGTTCGCTTGGGTTTGGCTGCCGATGGCTTTAATCCGTTCGGGAATCTATCTCAGTCGTACAGTATGTGGCCAGTAGTGTTCACAACGTACAATACACCGCCTTGGTTATGTATGAAAGAGTCTTCTTTTATGTTAGCTTTGCTAATTCCTGGGCCTAAATCACCAGGAAAGGACATTGATGTATTTCTAAGGCTTTTGATAGATGAGTTGAAAATGTTATGGGTGAAAGGAGTTCAAATGAGATATGCATCAACCAATACTGTATTTACAATGCGTGCGACATTATTATGGACTATTAATGATTATCCTGCTCATAGCAGCTTGTCTGGATGGAGTGGTAAAGGTTACAAAGCATGCCCTACTTGCAACCTAGACACACCATCATGTCGTGTAACTAGTAAAATAGCTTATGTTGGTTACAGACGATTCTTGCCTTCCAAGCATAAATTCAGAGATAGCCTCTTGTTTAATGGCGAAAAAGAGAAGAGAAATCCTCCTAGAAGATTGACTAATACACAAATTTTATAACAATTAGAAAACCTTCCATATCGTGTTCCAGGTAAACATCCAAGCTACAGAGGTGTGAAAAGAAAGCGTGGTGAATCAGAATTGAATTGGACCAAACGAAGTATCTTTTTCGAGCTGGATTATTGGTCAACACTTGAACTAAAACGCAATCTTGATGTAATGCATATTGAGAAAAATGTATGTGAGAGTTTGTTGGGTACTTTGCTAATGAACGAAAAATCAAAAGACACACATAAAGCTAGAGAAGACTTGAAAAATATGGGCATTCGAGAAAACCAATAGCTAACAACAAAAAACAACAAGATTCATCAACCACATGGCTCTTACTGTTTCAAACCTAGAGATCGAGAACGTTTTTGTAAGTTCATTAGAGGGGTAAGACTACCTGATGGTTTTGGAACCAATTTTAAAAATATGGTGCTTGAATCAAATGTAATTGGCTTAAAGTCTCATGATTATCATATTCTCATGCAACGATTGTTGCTGATAGGAGTTCGAGCAGGTCTTCCTACGGATGTTTCAAAAACGATGATAATCGACCTTTGCACCTTTTTCAAAAAAATATGTGCACGATCGGTTGATGTGAATGATATGTATATAGCACATGATGAAATTGTGAAGATACTATGCAATTTTGAATTAATATACCCTCCGGCGTTTTTTGACATAATGGTTCATGTAATTCTTCATTTACCTGAAGAGGCTATTCTTGGAGGGCTTGTGTATATGAGATGGATGTATCCTTTTGAAAGATACATGAAAAAACTAAAAGCGTTTGTCAGAAACAAAGCTAGACCCGAAGGCTCAATCGTAGAGGGTTATGTTGTAGAAGAAGCATTGACATTCTGCTCTATGTATCTTGAAGGTATACAAACTAGATTCAACCGTCCTGATAGAAATACAGATGTTGGTATTCCAAAGAGGCAATACTCTGTGTTTTCATCACAATGTCGACCACTCTCATCAAAAAAAATCACTGCACTTTGCGAAAAGGCCAAAAATTCATTGGGATGGTTTGTGTTGGACAATTGTGATGAACTTAAAAGCTACTTTTTGTAAGTTTGTTAATTCTTTTATTTAAATGTTTGCTTTTATTCATAACTTGTTTGAACATTTTGTCTGTGTCTCATATAGGGAATTTAAATCACAATTTCCTGAAAGAAACGTAAAAGTGGAGTTTTCATCATGGCTTAATGAGAAGCTAAGCATGTCTTCTGACTGTACAGACGAACTAACGGCATTGACACATGATTAAATAAAATTACTTTCTCACGACGACTTTTACCAACGACATGTCGACGGGAAAATTGTTTTTTAATTTTTTAATTATTTATTTTATTTATTTTAAATTAATTATTAATTTTTGCTGACGACCTTGGGCGACGAAATGTCGTTGGGAAAAATATCCTATGCCAACGAACCTTTCCCTCACGACCCAAAAACCCTATAGCAACGAAACTATAGCGTCAAAAGCTGTGGCGACGATATGTCGTCCAGATAGGCTGTGCCAACGACATGTCGTCGGGATAGGGCGTCGTATCAGAAAAGAATTCTTGTAGTGGGAGGGGCAAACCCGACCCCCATTTTTTAGGGGGGACACAAAAAATTTTATATATACGTATACTTATGTTAAAATCTCGTGTATTACACGGGTTGAAAAAAATAATATGTTATATATACAAATTTATCGACAAAAAGTTATGTAATTAAAAAGCATGTACATAAAGGTTGAATAAAATATGATATTATTTGTTAATGCATAAAGTCTTCAAAATATGTTTAAAATATTTGATGTAATAATTACAAATTACGTTTTAATTTTAATTTTTTTTGCAATGTGTTAATATTTTTATGTAATGTAATTAATAAATAATTTAATTAAAGTATATTTATTCTCCTTTTAACACATTAAATTAACTTTAACTAAAATCTACCTATACTAATAAATAAAGGTTTTTATTGCCACATGTCATGTTTTTAGAGCATTTCAACCTTTATTTCATCCACTCTCTCCTATTAAATATCTAATATTATACATACTTTTAATACATTTTTAAAATAAAAAGATTTTTCAATACATTAAAATATATTAATATTAAAAACACATTTTAAAAAAAAATTATTAAAGATTATTAAATTTTCAAAAATAATTATTTGAAACACAATAATTAAAGAAAAACAAACTATACAAAAAGTTAGTGTTTAAATAAATAATACTATTATTTTAATACTTAAAATATTAAATCATTAGAAATTGTAATCGTATTTTTTATTAAAAATCATCTTATTTTTTCTAAAATTTCATTGATAATTATTTGTTATATTTCAATGTGTAATCCGTGTAATACACGGGATACTAAACTAGTTTATATTAATATATATAACTTGAATATTTAAGAATTACTTAATTTTTATATTTCAATATAATATATTTTAATCATTCAAATAATCCAATCATATTAAATGTTTAAAATTTTTTGAAAGCAATTATAAAAAAAATAGTAACATTATTGTTATATTTATAAATATTTTAAGAAATATCATTTGAATTCGATTATATTTAAAGAACTAAAGTTGTTAAATAAAAAAATAAGTTCACTTAAAAACATCATAATTGATTTCATTTTAAATATAGTTAATTCATAGTATATTATTTATTATAATCCTTAATTCCTAATTCACAACTAAATAATAAATATAGATAATTAAATAGGATAGAGAAACGGGAAAACCAAAATATAGGTGAGCTAGAATTGTGATACATATCCATAATTATTTTGATTTATTAGTATAGATATATATTACTTTAATTGTTTCGAAAAGTTGTATGTGTCTGTGACATCTGTCAATTTTTCAGGTTTTAATCCCGACCGAAGCTTTAATTTTATGTAGATACGTTAGACTCATTTACAATCAACGAAATCCAACAAGTTATATACACACACACACACACACAAACATAATAATGTTATATATTTAGTTTAAGTTAATTGGTTCACAATCAAATCTCAAAACTTAAAACTTCGATGTTATAATTTAAATTTTTGTTGTTTAATGTCACAAATATTGGGTCTTAAAAACAGAGTAAGAATGCATATGTATATATATATATTAGAAAACCGATTATACTCCTATACACAACCTTATTATTTTAGTTTAACCCACTTTCACCCAATCACATCCAAAATCAATATATATACACACACATATATTTAAGCACCTATGTATTATATACATATATACATATATATGAATGAAAAAAAAATATATGGGTGTGTACTTCTTCTAGACGTAAAAGGCAAGCAAAACAAAAGTCACCATCATAATTTTTAAATTTGAAATCCCATTCCTCTTCAATCTTTTGAACGGCAACAATTATACTTAGCCATATCCATTCAAACACTCAAGAAGTCATGTCCTATATTTATTTTTTTATACAAAATATCGTGACTCTTACCCAATATAAAAGGGAAGTCTTGTGATGAGATAAGAGCCATCCTTAGAAACGTAATTATCCCACTTTTGCCACCATTCAACCAAACACCATTTTTCCAATTGGTTCCTTATTTGGGCAGCCTACACCATTGTTTCCCCACCATTACTGTAACAAAATATGCCCACATTGTCGACCGAAACAGCTCTTTAGGTGCTCGACATGCGGCCAACGGTAACAATTGGATCGTTGCTAGCTTAGAGGATCACCTTCTTTTAACTTTTATAATTAAAGATCAATCTCTTTCTACGTATCTTCCTTCTCCTTGCTTGCGAAGGTGAAACCCATTCTCGAACGCTTAACTAAAAATTACATACACACACAAGCACAATTTCTGATTGTTGGATAGAATCTGTACCAACTTTAACTAACTATAACTTTGTCTTAATAACACGAAAAATAGCAAACTTAAACTCTATGGTTAAGCTCGTTGAGTTATCTTTCTAACCACTACTTACACGTTTTCTGACTCAACCAAATGATACCCGAAACAGTCTCTACAAAATCAGTACGCTGATTTTGACCTTCTGAATTGGACGGCTGTTTCGGCCTATTTCAGAGCAGAATCACGAATACTTTTCTGAACGAAAGTTGTCCGGAACATATTAAAATGCGTGACTGTAAAGTCTCGTAATTTTTGAAAACTGTTTGCTATTTTAAAAGTTCAGTAGAAAATGTTAAACATAATCTGTCCAAAAACGAAAATTATATAAAAGCCTACTTACATGTCTTTTATATATATATATATATATATATATATATATATATACAAAGTATTTTGAAATGTTTATTGTTGAAATAAGGCATTTTAAAATGTTGGGTATTGATAAACAAAAATGGATATATTTCAATACGTCGTTATAATAATAATAAGTGATTATTTTCGAAGGCAATATAACATGTTTTATGACTATAGGACACGATATTCTACAACAAACCATTCAACATAAAAACACCAAGAAAACATAACAACACTAAATAACACGAAAACAACATAGAATTTATAAGTTCTGGAACTTAACCTAAATCTATAATATTATAGGAACCAAGTAGGGGTTCAAACACAAGACGTTATTCACACTCTCAGGACCCGGATCTACACTAACAGTGAGTTTCACGGCCCCTATTTTCTACAATGTTTTACTAACTCACAGGGGGAGAAATCATGCTTGTTTATTGTCACACCCCCATCTCTCACTTTACCTGATATAGTCACTGAATGACGTATGAAGTCGGTAACTGTGTATCGTGTCACGGAAGCTTGATGGTGAGGTCGCAGAGATGGGTGTGACTGATTGTTACTTTGGTATCATACATCCATGGCAAACCATACACACTATATATTACATCATAACTATAATATTATACATTAAGTTTCAACATTCTTAAACAACATTAACCAGTTATAAGTTACTAAACGTGTCTTGTAATCGTGCATCCTCACTCTCGCACTTGTTACCTTCTCCCTGAAAAAGGTTTTGTAATATAAAAGATCAGCAAGGATGCTGGTGAGTTCATAGATATGATAACGTGATATGATATGCTATGACATGTTGAATATGTAGGCACACACAACTTTATGAATATGATTTACCATGAAAACCCATAACCAAAGCCTATGTGACTGTAATGTAATTTGCGGCAATACCTGAAGGTAAAACCTTAGCCTCACTCTTAATGCCTATCGTTGCATTAAGCTGCTATCTTGTAATGTAATAAATGGTAACAGGCATTCACACAAGGGTAGACGCTATCTACCCGTGAATGGGGTTGTTAGCCCGATAGTACTATCATTGTTATCATCCGGCTCATCCATGAGTTTATTGGTTACAGTTGTTATGTGAGGACTTTTACGATAGCATGGCACAATTTTCATGTAAACATCAACAAGAGTTGAAATGCACAAGCAACATATAATCATGTCATTGTAATTGAATCATGTAACCATAATGTAATTGTAATGCAAACCCCGAGTTTTAGAAATCCGAAGATTTGTAAAGGGGTAATGAAGTCATATAGGTATATCACTGTAATTGAAATACGTAATCATATTGTTATTGTAATTAAATCCCCGAGTTTTGGAGAACAAAACATTTAAAAAGGGGGGTCTATGAAACTCACCGGTGTTGTTGCAATGTTACACACAGCTTCAATTGAATTCTGCATATAATTAAGGTTTTATAAGTTTTTTGTATCCAATTTGGATTACCAAAACATTCCTTGATATTAAATATCAAAGATAATGTAATTCGAGTCATCAAACTGATTCTGAATCACTTATTTATTCAGAATCAATGTAATAAGTTTATCAGTTAACTTGTAGTGTCAAAATCACTAATTCTGTTTAGTAACTGAGTTCCTATACTCATTTGTTTGTAAATTAATGATAATTGCATCCCGTCGTTAAAACCAGAATCTTAATCGAATTTTAGATCGAAAATCAGGTTTCCGGATTACGAAATTGATTGCAAAATCGAGTTCGGAATGCGAAATCGATTGAGAATATGTTTTCATATTGAATTTCAATGATTAAATTTAGTCCTGTATTGAAACCGGAGTGTTAATCAGAAATCAGACAAAAATCAGGTCATCGGATTGCAAAACGGTTTGCGAAATCGAGTCCGGAATGCAAAATCGATTGAAAATATGTTTTCGTATTGCAAACTAATACTTAAATTGAGTTCTGTATTGAAAGCGGAGTGTTAATCAGAAATCAGACAAAAATCGGATCACCGGATTGTAAAATGGTTCGCGAAATCGAGTCCGGAATGCGAAATCGATTCAAAATATGTCATTTTTATCGAAAACGGATCATCGGATTGCGAACCGGAGCGCGAAACGCAGTTCAGAACGCAAAATGGACCAAATCAGATTTCGGCTAGAATATTCGCCGGAATATTCTGCCGCCGGCGACTTTTGGCCGGAGATTCGCCGGATTCCGACCGGCGACGCGGCCGACGGCGGCGGTGCGGTGGCCGGAGGTGGTGGTCCGGTGGTTGGCGGTGGCTAGTGGTGGCGGTTCGATGGTTGTGGCTCATGGCTCGAGCCGGTTGGTCGCTGGTCCGGGCTGGCCTAGCCATGGCCGAGTCGGTTGGGCGTTTCCTATTACGATCCCGGTAACGACTAGTGCGATCCCGGTAACGATCAAGACGATCTCGGTAACGATCAGCCAAGGGCTGCTCCCAGGCCGCGCCAGGGCCGCGACCAGGCCGCTCCCGGGCCGCGTCTGGGCCGCGCCTGGGCCACAGCGTGCCATCATTGTTTTTGTGAGCCAAATCAAATTTCGTTGCACTTTTTCCGGGCCAAAATCTCTATATCCTAGTTTTTAACATATATCTAATGTTTTGTGAAGAAAAATCTCAATTTCGACAACTTTGAAAAATCCACTTTTTGGACCAAAATGCCCTTTTTATGGGTTTTCAAGATCTGATGATTTTCAAACTTCACCAATCATTCAAACATGTTTATTTAAGTCATATGAAGCTATTAGAATCAAGTATTGAGTTAGAAACTTACTTGGCCAAGGATTGGCTTGAAAATCACTAAAAATCCAACTTTTGGAGCTTGATTCTTGGTTCCACTTGATCTTGGGCTTGGATATCACTTGGAATTGATTAGAACTGATGTTTGAAGGGTGTTTATGGTTCCAGAAGTGACGAGGAAGCTCCTGGTCGAGTTTGGAGGCTTGGGGAAGGAAAGAATGGTGTAGAAAACTTGACCAAAGTCAAGATTTTTGGTTTTATTTGCCACCACTTGTTTTCCAAGTTTAGATATTTTATTTTCTTCATATTTATCTGATTTTAATCAGATGAGATGTGATAGACATGGATATAGGATAAATATGAAAGAAATCAAGGGTTTTTGTTTGATTTTGCCGTTTTTCGCAATTGTTCTTTCGGCTTTTCGCGTATAATTTTTAGAAATTGCTAATAATGATCAATTATCATCGTCATACTTCCAATTACATCCCATTATGATTATAATGTGATTAGGAAGTTCAAGTTGTCATGAATTTGCCAATTACGCATGCTGAATTGCCTTTCCGCAGATTTTCGCAATTTGACTTATTGACCTTAAGGATTCTTTGATTTCGTTATGCTATCACTTATTTCACTTCAATTCATCATATAATTGATATTAAGTTAGTTTTGGGGCATTGAATTTGGTTTTTGGTCATTATTATAAAAATTTCGCGTAATTCGACAATTTTGCATAATGTCATTTGTGATTTGTTTCGTCTTGTAATTTCCTTACATATATACACAGATTCACTTGTATATACATATTCAATCATGATTTAATTAATTAAAATGTTAATTCATGAATTTAGGAAATTACCTTGTAGTAAAGAACGAAATGTCACATTTATCGTTTCATTGACGCAAGTGGTTTTAGTTCAACACATTATTACATGAGTTACTTTTATCGCTTTAAGTCCCCTATTCTATAACCGTTAATTGTGGGTAAACGTGAATTATTGGGAATAGTACTATTCGGGAGTGACAAACCCCACCCGTGGTTAGTAGCTCTAACTTTGATTGTAGGTCAGATCGGGTGCACAATATTCATCTCAATACAATGTTTTGCGATAGAAGATTGGGATGGGGCAATTCAATCATGTCGAGTTCGGTTATGTGAGCTCATGGTAATAATTAATATACACAACTCATGATATTGTTTATGAGAACAATAATCACATTTTGAAACCTTGTGGTCGAATGAAACAACTCAATTTTTTTTACGTGTCTAAACCTGTGAACTCACCAGCTTTATGCTGACTGTTTTTAGCATGTATTTCTCAGATAATTGAAGCAAGCATGAGGCATATTTTGGGAATGATTTGCATGGAGTCTCACCATGTTAACATTTTTATTTTTGGGATTTTCCCTAGCATAGCCTATTTACTTTGGCCATGTTTGTGAAGTCTTACATATCATATTTTGAAGTTTAGAACACATGTTTGTTATACATCAGATGATTGTACTTTATGTCATGATGTAAAAATTTATTATTAATGCATGTAGAAGTCGTTCAATGTAAACAATGACTATGAAACCTTTACCGTCGTACCTCGCGTGTTCCGCCTTGGCAGGGTGTGACAGTTTCGATAAAACGGATAAAAAATATGGGATACTAAAATCGTCATGACGTCTAAGAATTATATTTAAACGATCGAATATGTAATATTCATGCACCATATAATGTGATTTAAAAAAGAAATATGAATATTTTGATATTTATGTTAACCGGTTATGTTTTTAAATAATGTAATTAAAATATTAAATGGTATTAATTTATTTTTTTGGTAGCCATTGAAAAGAATTACGTATTTCAAACAATTGTTTATCTAAATAATTTTTATTAAGAAACCATTTAATTAAATAAAGTTAAGCAAATAAGTTGAAAGTTAAATAAAAACTAATTAATTAAAATATGAGATTTTTAAACCATTGACGATTAAAATGCATATTAAAAATTCAGCTATTTTAGGAAAAAAATATAAGAAAATAAATTTGCAATCAATGAATTAAAATAGCTGATACAAATAAATTTAAACAGATTGATAAAAAAAGTTTTAAATTATTTTATACGTAATATTCAGTTTAGAAGTTACAATTTTAGTTATATTTTCTTATTACAATTTTTTGGATTAAAACATTACATGGGTTGAAAACATGAATGTGTGCAAAATTCATGCATTTGATGTGTTATAATTTAGTTTTCTAACATATGTTGTTTAACAGTGTTTTTGAACAATAGAAAGTTATGACTGATGACGTCATTTATAAAATTATAATATATCTAATAAAAAAATGATTGTAGTAAAAAAGATTGTTACATACACTTGTCTAATAGTATTTTACTCACCAGATATACAACTAACTTTATTTTAGTTGTTTAGAAAAGTATAATCTGTCGACGATATTGGTTCGAAACATTCAAGATGAGTATGACGGTGTTGTCAATACATTTACTTGAAAGATTCACGAAGGTAATATTAGCAATTAAGAGAAAGTTGATGTAAAAATAATACTCGAAGGTTTGATCTATATATATATATATATATATATATTAAGCTACTTAAGTTTTATAAATGAAAAGGAACAATCAATTTAGTGTTAGTTGAAATTGATTTAAATGTAATTAAACAATTGGAAATTGGAAAGGATTTTTATACGTAATTTAATAAAATATTTCATAACTAATTATTAATTTTAATTATAGAAAGTTAGTAAATGAAATAAAACCGTTTAAAAAATTAAATAAAAGAATCTGAAAAGAATCCGCGTGTTTAGTTTTTCGGGTTAAATTTTTAGGCGGGAAAACAAAAATGGAGATGGCCTAGAATGATGCCAAGTGTCTCCCAAATATTTTGATTTATTATATACGAGGTTATTACCCCGTGTGTTACACGGGTTAATCATCGATGAAAATAATTATATTATTTTTTAAACACTAATTTTTTTTAATATTTGTTTCCTTAAACATTTTGTTATAAAATATTGTTTTTAAAATTTGTATATTTTATAATAAATTGCTTTTTAAAAATGTGTTTATTAATATCAATATATTTTTAATGTATTAACAAATATTTTTCTTAATTTTAAAAAATGTATGAAAAACATATTTAATATTATTATTAAATATGAGGTGTATTTAATTAAAGTATATTTATTCTCCTTCTAACACATTAAATTAACTTTAACTAAAATTTATATTAATATATATAATTTGGATTTTTAAAAATTACTTACTTTTTATATTTCAATATAATATATTTTTATCATTCAAATAATCCAATCATATTAAATGTTTAGAAATTTTTAAAAGCAATTATAAAAAATTAGTAATATTAATATTATATTTATAAATATTTTAAAAAAAATCATTTGAATTCGATTATATTTAAACAACTAAAGTTGTTAAATAAAAAATTGGTTCACTTAAAAACACTAAATTGATTTCATTTTAAATATAATTAATTCATAATATATTAATTATTATAATCCTTATTTTATAATCCTAATTAAATAATAAATATAGATAATTATATAGGAGAGAGAAGCGGGAAAAACCAAAATATAGGTGATCTAAAATTGTGACAAGTATACACAATTATTTTGATTTATTAGTATAGATAGATAAGATAATAAATTTAAATTTGAACTCGGTTTAATCGGTTAACCAAACAAACCAAATTTATAAAAAAATTTGAATTAAAAACCGAAATTCGGAGATGGTTAGGTACCGAAACGAAAACCGAATTCTAAATTTGAATACAGCTAGAATCAAAACAAAAACTGAATTCAGAATTTGGTTCGATTTTTTCAGTTACGAATACGTTTCGGTTTTCGGTATTAAACGGTTTTTTGGTTTTTTTAAACACCTCCATTTTAATATTTGAATTCACAAGGGGGCCTTTTTTCCGACTCGTCCTGGGCACGCCAATTCTCAGGGCCGCCCCTGTTCGAGGCTCACTTAGAGCATTCAGGTGGGCCAGAGATATTACCATAGTGGGTCTTTAGACGAGTGGTTTCCTTTGGAATTGTGGGCGATCCGGTTCATCAGTGTTGTCTCTGTTTCGCGAGCGTGGCTGCTCTTTTGCTATTGTGTTTGCCTATGTGACTAGGCTTAAAATACATTTGTTGGTCACTAAAAAAAGATATTGGTCAATGTAAATTGTAATTACATGTTAAATTTTGGGCGTTTTAAAACCAGCAAGATGTTCCAATCTCCTTTCATTATTTCGTAAGCTATTTATTGGCCATGTAATTGTTTTTATATTGGCAATTGGTGTTCTTATTCATGTTCACAAGATTCAAGGTGATTTGTTTCATGTTTAAGCGTTAATTCAATTTATGAAGTGAATGACTAAAATATTCAACCAAATTGCTATGTATTTTTGTAAAAAGAAAAAACTTAACAAAATACAAGTTATAAGTCATGTGTTAATCTTATATATAACATATTAAACTATATAACTATAAGCTAAGGGACTAAATTTAAACACTTTCTAAAAGTTGGATATACTTTGATACAAAGTTTTACGCACAATTACACACACATATATATATTATCCTGTGAAAGCTCATTCTTCGAAAAAAACTCTTTAATCTTATCTGTGTTTCTCATTTGAAATCTTGAAATAAATATATTGTATACATTAAACCAAATTAAAATTAATTTGTTCATTCAAAATCCAATTTTCTAACCAACTTTAGATGTATACTACATATTAATTTTCAAGATGACGAATAGAGGACTCTAATATAGTTTATGGATCTTCTCTATGTGATTGGATTTTCACATTATATAATCTCATATATCTATATACAAGTGATAAAATAAAAATCCATATGAGTTAAGAAAACTTTGAAAATAATGAATTTGAGCTTATATTAAATTAAAAATAAAAACATAAATGATGCATACCATGAATTTGAGCTAGGACCAGAGCTGCGAACGCAACATCGTTCAATTCCTAACTAGACATCACTTTGAAACCTCCATCGAGAATATTGAATTTACCAATTGTCTTTTTCTAAACCTCCATTCATATCTTGAATTCTTTGTGTACTCGATTCACAAAAGCATTCGATTCATCTGTGTGTACTCTCTTTCTAAACCTTCATCTAGAACTTGATTTCTTTGAAACCTGTTTTTGAAAGAAATCAAATAATGAGAGGGAAAACACGTTTAAAAGTTCTTGATTCTCTAATAAAGGTGAGTATGGTTCAGTTAGATGCGTTTATGACCATTTTCAAAATCAAAACTCGGTTAATTTTAAATCCATATTCATAACCATAACCATAACCATAACCATAACCAATTTGTCTGTTAACCTTTAGTCGGTTAACCACTGATTATGGTTTGGTTTTGGCTAAAATCAGTTGATAATAAAATTGTTGAGAAACTAAAAATATCTTGTAAATGAGCTCGAGATCAGAGATATATTTTTGTGGGACTTTGGAGTGATTGAGAATAAATAAACAAAAAGTAAAAAATCATGTGAATCCCTAACTCATCTTCTAATATATCTAGTCTCACATGTGACTTGTAATATCTTCATCCAATGAGTCACATTCTATACTTGCACCATAACTTCTTGAAAAAAAATACACACACAAATACATAAATATTAAAAATAAAAAGCAAATATATAGTAATTGGATAAGTTAGGGTCGATTAATAATTTAGCTTAACAGTAACCGAATGGGTCGGTTAAATTCGGTTAATGTTTAGATGGTTATCGGTTATTTTTTAGTTATAATTATACTATATTTACCCGTATTTTTTTTTAAAAAAAAAACCCACCCTAGTCAAATTACGTATATATCATTTATGTATAATTAGCAATTAATTAATAATAAAAAAATGATTTTAAACATGATTAATCCTATGAAAATTCAAACTTAGAAAGCTAACCCTTAAACTCATTTGTTTACACATTTTAAATCTTAAAAAACTGTAGTGTTGTTCATATTAAAGTTGATTTTTTTATTGATTTAAAATAAAAAGAATCACCTTAAATGTAAATTAATAATAACTACACATTTTTTTTCAACATTTAAAATGAGTGGCCATAAATAATTTAAGGATTAACTATCTAAACTTAGGTTATTAAATGATAGAATTCACATCCTATAATAACTCACCCTTATTGTATTAACCCGAAAAAACCCGTCAAGATCAAGCCGAATCTTCTGTTTTTTTTCAAAATCTTTATTTTAAATGTACAAGAGTATGTTCTTTTATGTGTTTGTGCAAATTGATCACCGTTTGGGCTCTTACGTCAGAGTAATTGGTCGTTACAGTAGATAAATATTTACAGTGTAACACAACTTACAATTGCTTTAAATCCTAAACGGTGATGAATTTGCACAAACACATAAAAGAACATACTCTTATACATGCAAAATAAATATTTTGAAAAAAAAACAAAAGATTCGGCTTGATTTTTGTAACATCTGGTACGAAACCGACAGGAAACTGTACATTATTACTACAGTTACAGACCTTAGTTTAAATACTGTAGAGTATTTATGAAATAAACTAAGGACAAAGTATAAAACAGAGAAACTATGGTGATATCATATAACAGGATGAACAGATTCAGTACAAATAACAATGTGTGCTGAAAACAAAACACAACAGTCATTATGCAGATCTTTCGGTAACGAGGATCAGACGACTGAAAACTCAATTGGAAAAATAAAAATGAATGAGAAATATCATGATGAAACTTACAAATGACTGTGAAGAAATCAATAATTAACAATAATTCGATATCATTACGAAAGTGTTAAGCAAATGGCATATTCGTTTGGGTGACGCTTCGAACGAATATGACTGTTGGTTTAATATTTTCAATGATATCTGGTAATAGAAAACCAAATCAAAAAGTGAAACGAACGATCGTATTTGTACAGTTAGCGGCCTGTATGAAAACGCAAACGCACGGAAGTTGCGTTTTCTGACGAAATGATGAAAATAAACGATTTCTAACTTTAAAATAATGAAATTAAAATAAAATAATATTTACTAGAAATTACCACCTAAAAAATTTTTAATTAAACTATTTCTACAAAACTATACGTAATTAACGTAACACAACGTAGTGTCACAGGGACGACAACCATCACCACCTCATTCCCCTCCACCGGAAGTGGATCCAGCAACTGCTGCACTGGCAACCCAGGTTACTGAATAGTTGGTTGCAGTCATTCCTGACATCATCACTCGGATCAGGAACAGTGAAGAGTATGCTAGGAGCTTCCCACAAGTTGTTCTAGGGAAGAGGGAATCAGAGGAAGGTGAAACCAGCAAGAAATCTAAACGACGTGCTGCTAAAAAGCGTAAAGGGCCCGTGAACTTCACCGAAGCTACACTGAAGCTACACCGATCAGTCAAGTCATTCCAGATGTGACTGCAAAGAGTGGTAAGACTTATGGTGGAAACGCCCCTCTCTGCCAACCCTGCCAATATCACGCCTATGACAGGACCCGATGTCGTCAATGCACGCGTTGTGGAAGGATGGGTCATTGGGCTACACGGTGCAAATCCATAGTGAACAGATCATCACCTTCTAAGTTGTAGGGAATACCAAATTAGGTGGTCTGAATGTTATGCCAAATTTATACCCAACTGAACTAGAGTTTACTATACTAGAGAGCTCCGGTTCTATTCATAATTAAGAAGGAGTGGAGTTTAGAACAATTGTAAGACTATAATCAATATAACCCTTAGATCAGTAAGATTCAGTGGTTACAAATGAAAATTCAGGATCAACATGAATAGCTATGACAAGATAGTTATTTGCCTACATTAACTATTGAGGAGACTTAACACCTGATCCGAAAATCTTGTGCAAGGAAGTCCAAGATAATAGGAGGATCAAAACACTAGGCATTCTTAATGAGAAAATGACCAGTAGTCAAAACTATTGTGTTATATCATCTTGTGGAGCTAATAATATTTGCATGATCTAATCATGATGAATTTATGGGTAGTCATAGAGTAATAGCTCAACATTATCCAAAACAGGTCGGCAAAATTGCTAAGATCATGATGAATTTATGTCAGTTATTTTCGCAGTTTGCATTAAACTACATAAATTCCTAGGAATTTGCGGGGATTTCCGGAATTCACAGAGCGTTGGAAATTTCAGGAGATGTTGGAATTTGCAGGAAGTGTGGGAATTACAAAGTAAACTACTATACGAGAAGGGATGGTCAAGACAAATGAGAAGCACGAACCTTAACAAATATGAAATAAGCTGATCCAATCACTATCTGTGAAAATGGAACCAAAGCTTATATCTCACATCCATAATACCCTAGCTATCATAATAGCACTAAGGGGGCATTCACATTAGAACATTGCATACTTGTAGAAAAGACGTAAGAAACAATTGAACACTTCCACTTAGTGTAAAGAAAGTTGTACCAGATAATTATGCTTAAATTTCGGGACGAAATTTCTTTAACAAGGGGAGACTGTAACATCTGGTATGAAATCGACAGGAAACTGTACGGTAGTACTACGATTACAGACCTTAGTTTAAATACTGTAGAGTATTTATGAAATAAACTAAGGACAAAGTACAAAACAAAGAAACTATGGTGATATCATATAACATGATGAACAGATTCGGTACAAATAACAATGTGTGCAGAAAACAAAACACAACAGTCGTTATACAGATCTTTCGGTAACGAGGATCAGACGACTGAAAACTCAATGGGAAAAATAAAAATGAATGAGAAATATCATGATGAAACTTACAAACGAATGTGAAGAAATCAATAATTAACAATAATTCGATATCGTTACGAAAGTGTTAAGCAAATGGCGTATTCGTTTGGGTGACGATTCGAACGAATATGACTGTCGCTTTAATATTTTCAATGATATCTGGTAATAGGAAACCAAATCAGAAAGTGAAACGAACGATTGTATTCGTACAGTTATCGCCCTGTACGAAAACGCGCGTAAGTTGCGTTTTCTGACGAAACGATGAAAATAAACGATTTCGAACTTTAAAATAATGAAAATAAAAAGAAATAATATTTACTAGGAATCACCACCTAAAAATATTTTAATTAAACTATTTCTACAAAACTAACGTATTCATTGCCCCTTTTCTATACATTTTGTTTTATAACTGCGGGGATGAGAAGCATGCTTATATATTTTATTTTATAAAATGTATGTAATACTTGCATATTATGCGATTATTTCATGTGTGTGAGGGATTTCAATAACTAATATGCCAAGTATCCCAAAACACTTAGGTATCCTTAATGTACATATACAGGAGTATCTTTATCATCTTAAAATAACTTCTAACATCGAGGATGTTAGTACAAAGTTATTTTCATGAGACTACTGTTGAGCAAATGACAATTATAGAACATGGACATATCTAGGAAATATCAAAGACAACATGTGCACATAAGACAATAACTATTGAGACAAATCATGACTTGTGAGTCAGACACAAGAGAAACACAAGAGCAAACACGAAGTCCTATAACTCCAAATATCCTAGATAGACTTTTGGTATAGGTCACATGTGTGATGATATTTCCAGATTTCCCAATTCAGTGGAATTCAAAACAAACAACACTAAATCCACATTACCTAAGTACAACTTGTTTTAAAGTTATAAAATGGGTTATTGGGTAAATGCAACATTGTGTGGATGCCAATTATGGTATTGATGACATGCACATGGTTTCTAGTGAAATTGTTAAATTATATCACTGTATTCATGTGCCCAGTATTCATGTACATTCATAAGTCCATTATTAGTTCGCTTACCATTAAATGGTAGTGGCCCGGACCGACAATAACGTAGTGGTACCATAGGGTTTGACAAAACTCCGGTGAGTGAGGCCGGTACGTTATTTGCAATTGAGACATTTATCATTTGGGTGATATTCAATTGACAGCCCCTTTATTATTAACTACCGCACTGTTCAGTTGCACTGACAATAATCTGGTTGACTGATACTGTAGCTAAAGCTCCTTATCGTTTAGCACCATCAGAGATGCAAGAGCTTTCATGTCAACTGCAGGAACTATTAGATAAAGGTTTTATCAGACCTAGTTTCTCACCCTGGGGAGCACCAATTCTTTTTGTGAAAAATAAGGATGGTTCATTCAGGATGTGTATCGACTACAGGGAACTCAATAAATTGTCAATCAAAAACCGTTATCCATTACCACGTATCGACGATCTATTTGATCAATTACAAGGTGTTACTTATTTCTCAAAAATCGATTTAAGATCTGGATATCATCAGTTACGAATTCATGATGATGATGTTCCTAAAACTGCTTTCAGAAATCGATACGGACATTACGGATTTCTAGTAATGCCGTTTGGATTAACCAATACACCTGCAGTTTTCATTGATATGATGAATTGAATATGTAGGCCTTATCTGGATAAGTTTTTGATTGCATTTATTGATGATATTCTCATTTACTCTCGAAACCAACAGGAACATGCTCAACACTTGAAATTGATCTTATAACTTTTGGCACGTGAGAAACTATATGCCAAATTCTCCAAGTGTGAGTTTTGGTTACGAGAAGTTCAATTTCTTGGGCATGTAGTGAATGAGAACGGTATTCAAGAAGATCCCAGCAAGATTGAAGCTGTGAAACAATGGGAGACACCACGAATCCCAACAGAGATACGTCAATTTTTAGGACTGGCTGGTTATTATCGCCGATTTATCAAAAACTTTTCAAAAATAGCCCTACCACTAACCACATTGACACAGAAAAATCAACCGTTTATATGGGGTTCCCAACAGGAGGAGGCATTCCAACTGTTGAAGCACAAACTCTGCAACGCACATATACTTGCATTACCAGAAGGTACTGATAACTTCACAGTGTACTGTGATGCTTCTCGTCAAGGTCTTGGTGTGTGTTGATGCAGAATGACAAAGTAATTGCTTATGCTTCTCGACAGTTGAAAAATACATGAGAAGAATTATACCACTCATGATCTAGAACTTGGTGCAGTGGTGTTTGCACTAAAAATTTGGAGACACTATCTACACGGAACCAAGTGTATTGTATACACTGATCATAAAATTCTTCAACACATTCTAGGTTAGAAAATGTTGAACATACGACAAAGGCGATGGGTAGAACTTCTAAACGACTATGATTGTGAAATTCGTTATCACCCAGGGAAAGCGAATGTCTTCGCCGATGCCTTGAGTCGCAAGGAACGAGTCAAACCTTTACGTGTGAAAGCGTTAGGGATGACTATTCAAACCAGTCTAATTCCTCAAATTCGAGAAGCTCAGCAGCAAGCTGTACAAGCAACCAACTATTCAGCTGAGGAACTAAGAGGATTAGACAAACAACTTGAAACCAAGACTGTCGGAGTGTTGTATTTTGAAAGCCGAATTTGGGTTTCCATTATTCGGTAACTCTAGAACAATCATCTTGGATGAAGCGCACAAATCCAGGTATTCTATTCATCCGGGTGCCAATACGATGTATAAAGGTCTTAGAGATTTTTATTGGTGGTCTGGAATGAAGAAACACATAGCCAAATACGTGGATCGATGCTTAACATGTCTCAAAGTTAAGGCTGAACATCAAAAACCTTTGGGTTACAACAACAACCGGAGATTCCCATGTGGAAATGAGATCAGATCTCTATGGATTTTATCACTAAACTATCCAGAACATCACGTAATCATGACTCAATATGGGTTATCGTTGATCGCCTTACTAAATCTGCGCATTTCTTACCCATTCGAGATGATTATTCCATGGATCGACTGGCCAAACTCTATGTTAAAGAGATTGTATCTCGACACGGGGTACCAATCTCTATCATTTCTGACAGAGATAGTCGATTTAGGTCACGATTCTGGCAAACTCTTCAGAATGCTCTGGGCACACAAATCAATATGAGCACAGCTTACCACCCACAAACAGACGGGCAAACCCAACGAACGAATCAAACTCTTGAAGACATGCTCAGAAGCTGTGTGATTGATTTTGGAGGTAGCTGGGATATTCATCTTCCTCTTGTTGAATTCACATACAATAACAGCTACCATACCAGTATTCAATGCGCTCCATTCGAAGCACTTTATGGACGCAAGTGTAGATCACCTATCTGTTGGTCAGAGATAGGTGAAAGTCAGATCATAGGCCCAGAATTCATTCAAGAAACTACTGGTAAGATCACACTTATTCAAGAACGGATTAAAGCTGCTCGCGATCGTCAAAAGAGTTATGCTGATAATCGTCGTAGACCTCTAGAATTCCAAATAGGGGTCTAAGACGATTATCAGCATAACTCTTTTGGCGATCCCGAGCAGCTTTAATTCGTTCTTGAATAAGTGCAATCTTATCAGTAGTTTCTTGAATGAATTTTGGGCCTTTGATCTGATTTTCACCTACCTCTGACCAACAGATAGGTGATCTACACTTGCGTCCATAAAGTGCTTCAAATTGAGCGCATTGAATACTGGTATGGTAGCTGTTATTATACGAGAATTCAACAAGTGGAAGATGAATATCCCAGCTACCTCCAAAATCAATCACACAGCTTCTGAGCATGTCTTCAAGAGTTTGATTTGTTCGTTCGGTTTGTCCGTCCGTTTGCGGATGATAAGCTGTGCTCATGTTGATTTGTGTTCCCAGAGCATTCTGAAGAGTTTGCCAGAATCGTGACATAAATCAACTATCTCTGTCAGAAATGATAGAGATTGATTCTCCATGTCGAGATACGATCTCATTAACATAGAGTTTAGCCAGTTGATCCATAGAGTATTGTTCTCGGATGGGTAAGAAATGCGCAGATTTAGTAAGGCGATTAACGATAACCCATATAGAGTCATGATTACGTGATGTTCTGGGTAGTTTAGTTATGAAATCCATAGAGATCTGATCCCATTTCCACATGAGAATCTCAGGTTGTTGTAATAACCCAGAAGGTCGTTGATGTTCAGCCTTAACTTTAAGACATGTTAAGCATCGATCCACATATTCTGCTATGTGCTTCTTCATTCCAGGCCACTAGTAAAATTCTCTAAGATCTTTATACATTTTATCTGCACTTGGTTGAATATAATACCTGGATTTATGTGCCTCATCCAAGATGATTGTTCTAGAGTTACCGAATAAAGGAACCCAAATTTGGCTTTTGAAATACAGTACTATGTCAGTCTTGGTTTCGAGTTATTTATCTAATCCTCTTAGTTCCTCAGCAGTGTAGTTCGTTGTTTGTAAAGCTTGTTGCTGAGCTTCTCTGATATGAGGAATAAGACTGGTTTGAATATTCATCCCAAACGCTTTCACACATAGAGGTTTGAGTCGTTCCTTGCGACTTAAGGCATCGGCTACGACATTCGCTTTGCCTAGGTGATAACAAATTTGACAGTCATAGTCGTTCAAAAGTTCTACCCATCGCTTTTGTCGCATGTTCAGCATTTTCTGATCTAGATTGTGTTGAAGATTTTATGATCAGTGTATACAATACACTTGGTTCCGTATAGATAGTGTCTCCAAATCTTGGAGCAAACACCACTGCACTAAGCTCTAGATCTTGAGTAGTATAATTCTTCTCGTGTACTTTTTACTATCAAGAAGCGTAAGCAATTACTTTGTCATTCTGCATTAACACACACCCAAGACCTTGACGAGTAGAATCACAGTACACAGTGAAATTATCCGTACCTTTTGGTAATGCCAAGATAGGTACGTTGCAGAGTTTGTGTTTCAACAGTTGGAATGCCTCCTCCTATTGGGAACCCCATATAAAAGGTTGATTTTTCTGTGTCAATGTGGTTACTGGCAGGGCTATTTTTGAAAAGTTCTTGATAAATCGGTGATAATAACCAGCCAGTCCTAAAAATTGACGTATTTTAGTTGGGGTTCGAGGTGTCTCCCATTGTTTCACAGCTTCAATCTTACTAGGGTCCACTTGAATACCATTTTCATTCACTACATGCCCTAGAAATTGAACTTTTCGTAACCAAAACTCACACTTTGAGAATTTGGCATATAGTTTCTCACGTGCCAAAAGTTCTAAGATCAGTTTCAAGTTTTGGGCATGTTCTTGTTGGTTTCGAGAATAAATGAGAATGTTATCAATAAACACAATCACAAACTTATCCAAATAAGTCCTACATACTCGATTCATTAGATCCATGAAAACTGCAGGTGCATTGGTTAATCCAAACGGCATTACTAAAAATTCGTAATGTCCGTATCGAGTTCTGAAAGCAGTTTCAGGAACATCGTCATCATGAATTCGTAACAGATGATATCCAGATCTTAAATCGATTTTTAGAGAAATAAGTGGCACCTTGTAATTGATCAAATAGATCGTCGATACATAGCAATGGATAACGGTTTTTGATTGTCAATTTATTGAATTCCATGTAGTTGATACTTATTCTATAAGCACTATCCTTTTTCTTTACAAAAAGGAATGATATTCCTCAAAGTGATAAATTAAGTTTGATAAAGCCTTTATCTAAAACTTCCTAGTTAACCTGAAAGTTCTCACATTTCAGATAGTACTAGGAGATAAGGAGCTTTCATCAACTTACCATTAATAAATTCAATGGCACCTGATTTATCTAAGTATGTAGCATGTAATGCAAATAAAATGATCATTCTGGGAAATATTGATGCATATTGATTGTTAAGAAGAAACGTACCAGTGACAATGTTCGCATCATGCCTTGCCTCGGTCACCAATCTGTAAAGCTCTCCTCCTAGCTTCATTTCCCTGATTGGTGTTGTTGTTGTTCGGACAGTTTCTCATAAAATGGTCGGGGCTTCCACACTTGAAGAAAAACATGTTCCATTGAGAAGGTTGTCTTGGGGTTTGATTGGGTTGAAGAGCAGGAAAGTTACAGTATTTGGTGTAGTGTCTGACTTGATTACAGTTTGCACAAATAGAACATGGTCCTGTGTGATGAAAAGGACACTTGTTGCACTTGGGCGCCTGCCCAGTATATACTTTCCTTTCCGGGATAACCGCACCATAGTTTTTCACAATTGGTTTGCTCTCGCTAGTCTCATCCGGCCGGAGCTTTGGTTTTGTTTTTCCGAAACCACTTCCTTTTGGTTTCTCTCGTGTTACTAGGTGCCTTAATCTTGGTACAAGTAGAGCTTTGCTCATCCATTATTGTTAGGGTACCATTTCTTATTGCCTCATCAGTAAACCTATTGACTAAGATAATGGTATATTCTAAAGTTGTGAGTTTGGCAGCAGCTACCATTTCTCGGATTTGAGGAACCAAACCTTGAATATATTTCTCTACCAAGACTAGCTCAGTAGGAAACATGTTAGGAAATAGACATGTGAGTTCATGAAATCGTTCAGTATATTTCTGACACTTTGCACCTATCATTGAAAGATTCAAGAACTCTTCTTGCAGTTTTATGATTTCGGTGGTTGGGCAATATTTTGTAATAATCAAAGTTTTAAACTCCTTCCAGCCCATTACATCAACAATGGCCATACCCAATAATCTCACTTGAGTGTTCCACCATGTCAAAGTTGAGTCCTTAAGAGAACAAGTAGCATATGTTACTTTGTGCTCTTCTAAGCACTTGCTAATTTGAAGTTTGGTTTCCATTTCTTTGATCCATTTTAACAACCACTCAGCTCCTTCCTTGCCAGTAAAATCGGGAGGATTATAAGTTTAAAATTAGTTGTATATACATCCATGTGGTGGAGAATCTAAAACTGTTATGTTCATACTGATGGTAGTATGAGTTTCTGTATTCTTGTCAGCAATGTTGCTCTCTATATGGCTTCCACCTAAACTAGAAGCTATGTTCTGCTGATATTGAGCCAACATACCTGGAATAACTGCCACCAGTTGCTCATTTACAATTCGAGTTATCGTTGCTTCATTTATTTCAGATCCACTAGCAACCGTAGGTGGACCTGTATTCGTTTCAGCATTCACGGGTGGAACCCTGTTCGTTTCCGGATTGATAGGTGGATCTGGGTTGGATTCTAGATTAACAGGTGGGACTTGATTCAGTCCAGGGTTAGTAACGTTCTTGGCAGCGTTCTTGGCTAGTCGACCACGTTTTGAAACCATTGTTCTGCTCACATGCCGACAAACTCGGGTCAGTTCAAGAACATTAAAGACGTAACCCTTTCAGTCACACAAATTCAACCATATTCAGTCATACTGACAATTTATGTTGAAATGTGATTATAAGACATATAGTATAACTATATTGATATAGTTCAGACATGTTCGCAGTACACAGAAATCACACAAATGCTTGTAGTTATACTCAGTCCTGTTGTCTCAAAAACATGTTAGAGTATTACATAGCTCACATATATGTTATTACACATTTTTTTGATATATTATCAGACAGGACATTAACATGTTCTCACACAACATTTTGAAACGTTGCCCTACATGCAATAGATATGTTCTCACACAGTTCTTTAATACATTACTACACAAGCAATAGATATGTTTTCTCACAGTAATGTTCTCACACGGTAATGTACTCACACAGTACTTGGATACGTTGCCACACAGGCAATAGATATGTTCTCACACAGTAATGTTCTCACACAGTAACGTTCTCACACAGTACTTTGATACGTTGCCACACAGGCAATAGATATGTTCTTACGAGTTTGATATTAGTACACAGTTCACACATTAGACCCAAACAGATGTACAGAAATAAAACATTTTATTACTACGATATTGGTTTTACACAACCATAAAGTTTTTATACAAAGAGTGCTATTCAAACTACACGAACAACCATCAACCCAACACACGGGATCTATATCACATGTCAAAAAGATCCCCACACACTACATCCTCTCAACCTATCCGACTATAAATTGTGGTATTCACAATGGAAATCCCAAAATAACCACACCCATATCATACTTACCGTAGAAAATACAGTAAGCACGCTATCACGATGGCTATAGTTGCCAATACTATAGCCAATCCTAAAACCTCGCCTCCAAACTCAGCATCCTCACACCCTCCATCATTTCTCTTATTCTCACAGCTCTCACCCTCACAACCTCAACATACTGCCAGAATACGACCATCATCACATGCATCATGGTATGTCTCATCCTATCCTCTATAATCGTCCTCCATGCTCTAGTGCCGGCCTCAAGCATCTCAAACTGCTCTACCAAAGTCTGGTGAGCCACACGTGTCTCAGTCAAGGTGGTATGGGTCTCCTATAGAGAACCATAAGACTGTTTCAGTTCTAGGCGAGTACTCTGCAAGTCCAAAGTGACCTGCTGTAGCTGAGCTCTCATCTCAGCTTGTCGGGAAGACTCACCCACCTCGTGAGTGGAGCCTGGAACATCTCTAGGGGAAAGCTGGTGTCTACGTGGTAGCCCTGTGGTCTGGTGGGCCTGTCCCCGCATACTTCTAATCCCAGTATATACCGGGACTCTCTAGGGTGATGGGCTTCTAGCCCGACGATCAGCAGAGGTATCATCATCAGATACCTGTGAAAGTGGTGGTGGTGTGCGTGGTGCATGGGGTGGTGTCTATGGTACTAATGGTGGTGTGTGTGAAATCTGAGGTACTGCTAGGGATGTTGCAGAAGATGCTTCTGACTGCTTTGAGTCAGAACTTGAGCTGGGACTAGGCGTGTCGTCCAGAATCAGATATGGAACCTGCCTATAGATATAACGATCACGTGGGTTAACCATCGCTGAACAAACAAAATTTTCCAGATCAATACCATGAAATAAATATTGAATAATAATATTCAACATAAACATGATATGATATCTCTTCCTATCTTAAAGCAGCTACTCGTCCTTATAGTTATTATTGTTCTGCTTGGATTAAATTTTACTAGAACGCACACGTGTTGTGAATTTTAGTTATGCTGGCCACTCATAACTGGAATTCGTACCACCTGATTATTCTGGCTCAATTCAAAACTAGTATTGTTCGTTAGTTATGTTCAGTGCTCTCTGTGTCACTATACGAGCCTATGGTTATAGTCTAGGTTTCTAAGTCCACCTAAATTCTATAACATGTGGCTCTGATACCACCCTTTCACATCCCCACCTCTCGTCACCTGTTGATGATGTCACTGAGAAGGTTGCGGAAGCATAGTGGTGATGTCTCAGAGATGAGGTGTGACTTACTTGATCCAGTATCACAACACACAGATTAACTTAAAGTAAATACATTACAAGGTTTCGTCATTACAATTAACATTATAGTTTACAACTAAGTTTATTACACAAACTAACTTATTTAATTACAAGTTTTTGAAAGTGCAGCCTCACCGTGGTTCACTGTCTCCCTGCAAAAACGTTTGAGTTTGAAAGATCAGCACAAAGCTGGTGAGTTCGTAATGTTCAAATTTAACAATATGATATGATATGATATGATATGATATGATATGATATGATATGATATGATATGATATGATATGATATGATATACAAGTTTTCAAAATATTCAGTTCAAGATAATCATGGGAACCGTATCTAGATGAGTTAAACACAAACAGCTTCGAAACGATAGTTCGAGGAACTATCGAATCGTACATTGCACATTAAGTGTGGTAAACACAAACACGAACACAAAACAATAATTCGGGTAATTATTAAATTGTGCATTACATGTTGATTATGTCTAATCGAACATGAAATCATGTCGTAAAACACAAACTATAATCGATAATTCGAGGAATTATCGAAACACACACGAGTCTCACGAATGTTGGTGAGCAATCAAACAATTGAAATAATAGAACAATATTACATGATATGTGAACATAGGACAAACAAACCCAAAAACAAGCCCGAACAAGTCTGGAATCGATAAACGAACCCTGAACGTTGAACCAGAACGCGAAAACGATCGGAATGAAGACAAAACTGGAACTGAACACTCCGGGTGGGGTGCCTGGGGCCAGACGTCAGCACCCGGCGGTGCGCCCCAACATTCCGGGCGAGGCACCTGGGGCAGACGTCGGCACCAAGCGGTGCGCCCCAGACCATCAGATCGTAAAAATTGTTCAAAACTCACCCAACTTGTTTAGAACCATTTCTACCCCAATTCTTTCGAACCCACATACTCTTCTTGACCCTTACACCTATTAAACCCATCCTTAACCATCAGGAGCAAGCTTGAGCCATTCTTGAAAATTCTTGGTGCTTGTTGAAGACATTTGAGCCTCAAGGAAGCTTTGGAAGTCCATTGAAGCAATCCCCAAGCAAGAACCATCACCACAACCTCTATCTAGCTCAAATTCAGTCATCTAAGAACATCTAAGGTTGTTTTACATGATTGTATACACTTAGATCATACATGCAAGGGCTAAAAGCCCACATGCATGCACATCCACTCACATGCAACTCCAATCCACTCACATGCACGAATTTGTTGATGTTCTTGTGTGATTACAATGTATTTTTACTAAGATTGAAGTTAGAAATCATCTAGGATTGCGTTTGGATTGATTTGATGATGATTTGTAGAACTTGCCACAAAAGGAAACTTTTATGTTGCATGTTGTAGATTGGTAATGATCTAGACATGTTAGACATGTCTAGATGGTGTCAAATATGTACTAAAGTGTTTAGAACAATGTTATCAAACCCGGACCGGACCGGAACGGTCGGCCGGACCGGTACAACCGGAATCCGGTATGCTTGGCGGTTCGGTTGTGTGCTCGAGACCATTTTCGAAAGAACCGGCCGGTTCAACCAGCAACCGGCGGTCCAACCTTGAGACCGGTAGATTCGACTGGATTCTGATACAATATATCCGGCAATGAAAACGATGAACAGATCTGTTGGTGCGGCAGTTGTTGTAGGAGACTAGGCGAGAGCAAATCCGGTTGGTGTGGTAGCGGGCGACTGGACGAGATCAGATCGGGTTGATGCGACGGTCGGCCGAGATTAGATCTGGTTCATCTCTGAGTTGTCGATGGTTGGTGCGGAGGAGAGAGACTGTACGAGATCAGATCCGGTTCGTCTCTGTGAGTCGTCAACGGTTGTTGAAGATGCCATGGTGTTTTTCTTTAACAGTGAGGTTTTCTGGCTCCATAATTCGATGGTTTTTGGGGGTTTTTAGAGAGATAAACGTAGTGTTTGAAGAAAGAGAAATTTGGAGAAGATGTGACTTGTGAGGTTGAAGTGTCAGATTGAAAGGGAAAAGGGTATCTGGCATAAATATATATTATATATTTAATATAAATATGTTATATATATTATAAATTGTATTGACTAGATATCAATCGGTATTGCATTGTAATGATATGTATACCTGCAAATACTTACTTTAAACATTTGATGTTTACTGCTTACATAAAACATGTGCTCTTACCAACCTTTGTGTTGACCCTTTTTACTCGCATGTTTTCTCACGTAACTAAGGCACGCGCACGAGAAACTAGGATGCTAGGCGTGGAGCCTCATGCATCTGTTTAGTGTCTTAAACTAATGAACATCTAATATTTGTCATGTATTGATAGACAACTTTAATCGCTTCTGCAACTATTATTATGCATCATTTTGAAACTGTTTTAACACTGCTTCCACATCTTATGAACTCAACGTTGTTTTGATAAACTCATACATTAACTTCCGCAACTCTGATTTTATAAAATTGTTTTATCCAAGTTTATTGGATGTGCGTATGCAACTAGACATGTAGGTCTCACATCTGTGGCCGGAGACTGTGATCCTGCCAGGGCGCCAACGTCCGGTGCCCAACGCGTCGCGCCCCTCAGAGAAAGGCCAGGAAGGCCGGGGTGCGAAAATCATCTAGGCAATAATCAACAACAATAACTATTGCATTACGTTCAAAAACTAGATCTAATCCATACATTATCAAACTAGTAAGAGAAGTTGAATTGTTACACGTTCGAGCGGATTTCGGTTGCAAGAAAACGGTCGGGTGTTGTAGAGATGATCCCTAGCTTGAATAGGATGATTCCTTGGCTTTAGAACAAGATTTTGATGGTCAAAAGTCGATCAGATCGTCAGTTGAAGAAATATGTTCGAGAGAAAAAAAAAAAGATGTATGTTTGCATGAATTATGATTCTTCAATTTGATCTATCTGAACCGCCTTGTCTTCACGTATCGCCAAGAGGCCTTATAGGGGCTTGGCGTACCGCGAAGAAATCCGGAGGAATTTAGATATTTTTTGTAACATCAGTGCCGGAAGCGTTACCGGAACAGTGATCTCTACAGTAACTTGCACAGTAACTCAGGTACAAACTACGTAAACTATGTATATGCTATTGATATTTGATGCTTGACACCAAACTATTATGCTATTGTTCTGAAATCTGATTTTAACCTCATGGTTTAACAGTTAGAAACACATCAGTTAACACTGAACTGACACACAGATGCTTGATGTAATGCCATTATGTATAAACGTATGCGAGGTTAAACAAAACAAAACCATAACAAATGTCGTTGCAGAATGCTAAACCGACGAATTATTCGTATAGGTGACGATCTGTACGAATAAATCTGAAAGTTTAACATTTTGAAACGATGACTGAAAAGTAGAAAACAAGAATCAGAAAGTGAAACCAACGTCGTGTTCGTTTGTGTGACAATTCGAACGAATACGCGCGAAGGCGACATGTTCTGACAAAACGAAAACAAAAAACGATATGAACGATAATAAATTAAGAAGAATTAAATAGTTAACATTTATTAGGAATCACAACCTTTTAAAGACTTTAAAATAGAATTATTTAATTAAAATACATAGAATACGCACAATAGTGACGCGAGTTAACGAAACGTTTAAAATAATCAACTACGATAAATAATTCAAGAAAAGAGAATTTAAAAGATTTACTAGGGATAACCACCTTCCAAACACTTAAAAATAAAATCTTTTTATTTAAATTACAAAACACGCGCGTAACGTGCCGAAAACACGAAGAAAACGAGAACCCCCCGAACACCCACGAGGTATATAAACCCTAAATGAACTCTTTCTTTCATTTAATTCACCCTCACTCTCTCTCTAAACCCACCAAACCGTCATTCTCTCTCTCTCTCTCTCAAATTTACACCTTCAAATCACCATAACTCCTTCAATCCTTGGTGAAATCTTGTGTTTTTGGTGTCCACACGAAGCTCTCAACATCCTCTACCTAGAAGTACAACCGATCTGAAGAATTATCCAGCCAAACTCAAGGTATGAAGCCAAGAACATCACGAAAAATAGGTTTTTCTAACCCTTGGTCGACCCCCTCGTTCATCCACCTCAAAACCGTGGCCACCCCGACCTTATACCCTCATTTAAACACCACGCAGCTTAGAACAGGTCGGTAGGGGGGGAGGAAACAATCGAAAACATGCAGAACTTTGATGGTGATGATGATGCAGCAGGGTTCGCACAAGGGTATCTTGGCCGAACCTCACCCTCTGCAAATCTGGGTGGCGAACCTGTGAGCCACGAACTTGTCCTCAGCTAAGACTATGCATGGCCGAACCCACATGGGAACACCGAACCTCTGCTGCACACCACCAGCCCCGAACCTCCCTCACCGAACCTCCTGCGGCCGAACCCTCTAAAGGCAGGCGAACCTTGCATGGCCGAAGCTATCACCAGCCGAACCTGAGGAGTGATGAACGAACCTATGCACGGCTGGCGAACCCTACTATCACCGAACCTACTTGACGAACCCTGGAGCGAACCTAGGACCCACGAACCTCTGGTCGATGCTCTTCATCACGAACCTATAACCATATGAACTTCATGCAGGGTCGAAACTGAGACTTCTATATGGCCGAATCTACCTTGGCCGAACCTCCCTTCGAACGAACCTCTTTACTTAGCGAACCTAACCTAGGGACGAACCTTACCTGAACGAACCAGAAGGTTCGCTGGAGCCATAGCAAAGCCGAACTTTAGCCAACTTAGTTAGGAGGTTCGCTGGAAACCTACTCGGCCAACCAAAGTTAACTGGCCCAATTATGTGGCCCAAGGTTTAGCCTACCCTCATTCGATCTAGTAAGCCTTGGCCCACTTTTGGCTCGGCCCAAATAGCAAACACTCAGCCCATATTATTCGGCCCAATGATTAAGGATTCAGCCCACTTCGGCTCATTCGTCCCAAATGACAAATATAGTAAAAAAAACACTTTGAATTGATACTAATGATCACTTGTGTGGGATTAACAACTTAAACTACTACGAAGGTGGAAAGGAGTTAAGAAACAAAGATGAAACAAAGTAAATTAGTAACCATATGTTAAGTTAAAGTAGAAATCTAAGTGTTATACTTAGAAAATGATAGAAACTATAACTTTCACAATTATGACGCAACAAACTACTAAGGGCCGAATGATGACCAAGACTCACAAGTGTTAGCCAACTTTAGGGCTAACACATACACACATATACATCGACTATAACTTATACTTATGAGATACAAACATTGTGAAATCAACACAGGATTGTGAATACAACAACAAACACAACAACGAGCGCGTGTATTCTTGTTTATACTTAGTCAACCACTTCAAACACAAGGTGAGTTCATTTGTCCCTTTTCAAACATATTTGTTTTACCTCGGGATTGAGAAGCATGTTATACATTTTAAATAAGTATTGAAATGTTTTATAAATGCTCTTACACTTATTCATAAATCAAATACTAATGCTTATACTTGTTACACTCGCTTTGAAAGCTAGAAGCTAAGACTTTGACATAAATGCTAAGGCTAATGCTACATGCTACATGCTCAAACTATGTGCTCGTTCAATGAACTATTTACTCAAACTACATGCTATTGTAAATGCTATATGCTACATGCTAAACCAATTAAAAGCTAATACTACATGCTAATGCTACAAGCTACAAGCTACATGATGAACTATATGCTAATGTGAAGGTGAGGAACTATATGCTCAAACTATATGCTAATACTAGATACTAAATGCTAAAAGCTATGATTATATGCTAAATGCTAAGTTTGTATCTATGCATGAGATACGTGAATGCCAAACTATGCTATTGCAAGCTGGTATCTATGCATGAGATACGTGTAAGCTAAACTATGCGAATGCAAAGCTTTTATCTATATATGAGATTCGTAAATGCCAAACTATGCTAGAGCAAGGCTTGTATCTGCATATATGAGATATGTAAATGCTAAACTATGTGTGTGTGCAGCTTGTGTCTATATATGAGATACGTAAATGCCAAACTATGCTAGAGCAAGGCTTGTATCTACATATATGAGATACGTAAACGCTAAACTATTCAGATGCTAAGCTGAAATCAATTCATGAGATACGTAACGGCTAAACTATGCTAGAGCAAAGCTTGTACCCATGCATGAGATTGGTGAAAGCTAAACTATGATTGGTGAAACTATTATCCTTGTACAACATACTTAAAAAGCTAAACTACGTGAATGCTATAAACTTGTAAACTTTTAACAGTATGCAAAAGCTATGACGAAGACGGAATTGGGTTGTAGGTAAAATGCTTAATTATCATTAACAACAGTGCCATATGCGGATTAGTATGTGGTGGGATGGCGTCTGGGCGGGTTGTAGGCTCGACCCTTTCGTATGCCCTATATATAAGCATACCGGTTTGGATATTACATGTGATGTTAATGAGGTTAAGGTTTTACCGAAAGAGGTTTGCTAAAGCTATTTTTCAATAATTAAACTATATGAACTCACCAACCATTGTGTTGACTTTGTTTTCTTACATGCTTTCTCAGGTGACGTACAGGAATAGGCTAAGGCTCAGGATTGCATGCTAGGATGCCCAGTTAGAGGACCTAGTAGACTTTTGGAAAGCACATATTTTGTTATTGATGCGAGTCACTTTTGATATCTTGTACAGATACAAGATAGAAACAATTGATTCTTTTGATAGGTTTACTTAGTTAAATTATCAAACATTGATATTGTAATTTAACTTTGTAATCCTTGTTTAATACTGTATTGTGCTTTAGTTATTCTCAATGTTGATGCTATGTAAACAATCTGATCATCATGATTAACACTCACGATATCGCGCCCCGAGAACCTTCCGCTCGACGGGAAAGTCGATCCGTCCCGCCGGCTCGGGGTGTGACATTTTGGACCCATCGTGTACCGCCAAGGAGACTCAAAATTGCCTTGGCGTACCGCGAAGAATGCCGGAGAAAAATATCTTCGAAATTTTCTTGTTTTTACGATTCCAAAGAATCGGGAACTCCGTTTTTCGCATGGTTTTCACCCACGTTCACGATTTCTCGTGTATTTTCAATTCGTAACAATCACAATTGTACTATTAATGTGGATTTCAAACAAGAATGATGTGGGCTTTCGACGTAATTGTCATAGAGATAAGCTTGAAAATTATTGTAACTATAGTCTAGTGATACACTTACATGTTGCTCTTGGATATGTCTTCATATTTTACTTTTATTTTTCATCAATTTTATTTTTTATAATGCTTTAATAATTAGAGAAGGTTTGAAACTATTAAAATTTTATACAAACAAGGTAAGGTTATGAATAGAAAAACAAATGTTGCATACAAAAAAAATATATATTTAAACAATTTATGAACTTTTATTGTAACTTTATAATGTTGCTTACATGTAATTTTAGTCATTTAATATTATTACACTTTAAAAGAAGTTTTCTACTTTTTATTTAACACGAGTTAAACACAGGTTTATAACCAAGTACATATACACACATACATATTATTAGGGTGTTTAAAAAAGAGTACTGACATACGATTTTAGGCCAAAGTGGGTAATAATCAGGGTGTCTAGAAAAACAAACCTTCACACATAAACATACTTATCTATACACATGTAAACATACTTATATATACATACCTATACATACATACATGCATTCACACATTTACAAACATGCATACATATACACACATAACTGCATAAACTAAACTGATGTATACATATATTAACTCTTCTTTAAATGATTAATAAGTAACATAATGATTTTTTAATCATGCCTTCACACATATTTACATACATGCATAAATATATCAGTTTGGGCTGAAAGTGAATATCCGATAACACAAAGGAAAATAAACTAACAATACCAATGAGAATAAACTACATATAGACGTTTTGTATAAACTAAGTTAAAAGAGGTTAATTACTAAAAATTGAGGTTTTGTATAAACTAAGTTAAAAGAGTTATTATGTACATTGGCTGGTTTTTTTTTATGGTTTTGTATAAACTAAGTTTAAAAATAACACTACATATATATAGGGAATTAATAAAATGAAAACCACATTTTAGTGTGAAAATCTTGAAAACTAGGCAAAAATCTTGTGAAAAAAACGTATCTTTTTTGAAAATTTTTTTACAGGTTTATAACATTATTGGACACATTTTTATAAAAAAAATAAAAAAAACACTAACCAAATATTTTTTTAAAATTTTTTTTATGTTGTAAACATACGTAACGGTTAGGACCGTCCAAAATGCTCATTGCTCGACACTCGTCCGGTACTCGCTCGGAAAAAGCTCGTTCGAATTTCACTCGGTTTTAAATGAGCCGAGCATGCTCGGTTCGGTTTCAAAACGATCTGAGCACGAGCCAAGGTAAGCTCGCTCGTCGCTCGCTCGGATAGTCACTCATTTGGCTTGCTCGTTTGGCTCGCTCGTTTTGGCTCGTTTAAGTATAACTAAGTTATACATATATATAAGTTTTTATTAACACTAACACGTTTCAAGTTTTTAAAAATGAATGATGTTGGTGTATTCAAACTAATGTATAATGATGTTTACGAACTATTCATACATTTAAAAAAAAATTATTCTTTCGTATTAGTGGTTTTTATAGTTTTTGGATGGAACCATAAACCTACCCGTTATTAACGGTTTTTGAATAATAATAACCAAAACCGAACCAATAAGAATTAAAACCAAACCAAACCGCTAAACGGTTTGGTTTAGAGTTTGGGCACTTTAGGGTTGAGATATTTGACCCGTTAAAAATAAAAACAAAACATTTTATTATTTGAGATTCACTACTTGCATTGTAAGCTCATATATATGTCTGTGTGTGAATGATGTGTAAATCAATAAACTTATCTATCTATTTAATATGTGTCTATGTATGCGAGTGTATCATAAAGTCCGGTTCAGTTTTTTAACAACCGGTTTTTTGGTGAAACCATAAACCAAACCATTCACTATGACTTCAAACTTTTTAAACTGTCGACCAAATGTTTTGGAAAAAAACGACCGCGAAACTAAAATGACCGGTTCGCACTAAAATTTATTTTGAAACCGAGCCAAACCGAACCAAGCAGAGCCGCTCGGTTTTAAAACAAGCCGAGCAATGAGCACGACATTTGGCTCGAATTTTGCAAATCCGAACCAAGCCGAGCCGCTCGGTTTGTAAACGAGCCAAGCACGAGCAAACCCTCGCTCGGTTTTGTTCAGCTCGTGAACAGTCCTAGTAATGGTGCGTTAGATCTGACGAAATTTTTTTACGTTTTGTTACGTATGTTTTACATGGTTTTATAAAATATTTTTTTACGTTTTGTTATGTATGTTTCACACAGGTTTTCATAGTTTTCACACAGGTTTTCATAGTTTTCACACTAACAAGTGGTTTTCAAATTAAATTATCCATACCCTATATATATATATATAAACTAATTATAAAAATTAGGTTAACTACTATAATTTGAGATAAACTACTATAAAATAGACACGCATACATAAAATAAATACTAACACAACAGCATACCTCATATTGCATACCTTCTCATGAGTGTCAGCCAGATTGAAAAACCATAACATACATCCATGCCAAAATAGAAAATATAATATATTTATAATTACTTGTACACATATTACTATCACATGGATTTAGCAGGTTTCAAAACCCAGAACATACAATATCTCCCCACTGGATACATACATGTATGGTTAAAAAAACCCAGAACATATATGGTTTTGTATAACCAAAGTATAAAAATAATTGAGGAGGCTCTCATAAATAATTTTTACATATATGTTGTCATTTTGGATGTTTTTTATGAAGATGTTAAAAGAGGTTCTCTATAGATATGTGTTTAGTGCCTCTATGTGTTGTTTTTACATATATGTTTACCTCATAAATGTTTGTGTTAAGCCTTTTTGCTAATACATACTAAGAATATTTAGATATTAAAATTCTTTTGTTAACCATGTTTAAGTTAATACATACTTAGACTACTAAGATATTCAAATTACTTTAAGAGTTTAAAAAAAACATTACATTAATCTGTGAAAAATAATACATACATACATATATATATAAAGTAATTATAAAAATGAGGTTAATTACTATAAATTGAGGTTAAAAACACTGCATAAATGAGGTTAACAACACTGCATAAGTTGTCGAAAACCTCAAAAATGAGAATACCGATTTGATGAAGTTAAGTCTAATTGGTAAAGTTTTTCTGGTTCATGTTGTTTGAATACACACTCTGCGATGAAGTTTTGTCTAAAATGGTACATTCATTACTTCTATTTAAATTAAAATATTTCATACAATGATTATTTGCTTATTAAAGTGTTTGAACTCCCATGTTTACATCACTTCATTTAATGAAAATAGTTTGATTAATGGCATATTTTAATACAAAGTAAGGAGTATTGTTTGACATACCGGTACATAGAAGCAACCCTAGAGAGCCAAACACGGAAGCAGATAAAGTACCGTAGAGAGCCAAACACAGAAGATAACCAGCTAAACATACAAATTAGATTAAGCACACATTCAAAGCTGATTACATACAAAATTACATACGAATTAGGTTAAAATGACGTACCAGTTTTCTGAGGTAGGTAGAGGCAATGGCAAGAGAAGACGTAGGAGTGGTGGACGGTAAATTGAATGCAACCATGACTCTTTAAAGGTGAAATCAAAATTTTTGCTCTTCTTTCGTGAATGAAAGTTTCAGAAATTATGTATCCAAGAATATATAGGCTACCTCTTTTGTCTTTGATCTTCATTGTGTTTCACGGTCTGAAGACGAATACGACAAAGATACTTGAGGGAGATGGGAAAGGAGGGTAAACAGAGAACTCTTCAACATATGGTAAGCAAATGAGTTTTAAAGGATGGGTGCATTAAATTGTTGTAATTAAATCTCCCTCATTTGTACATTTCTTAAACTTAAGACAATCCCCCAATTTCTCACTTATATCTATTATAATAGTATTAATATATATATATAGGATCCGTGTCCAGTGAAAAACCCGATCTTAAAGAGAAAACCCTTAAACCCTATCAGGGATCCATTTGTGTAATCTCTAGAGATTTCAGTTTCAAATTCAAATAATAATCATACTTAAGTATTATAAAGTAAGCTCGTGACGCTCTTTAAACATATGTAGTCATAAGCTCGCACATATTGTCACACCCCCAAATTACCACTCACGGCGTCAGGCCGCTGGGTGTGACGTGGCAGGATCAGATACGTTGGTCATATAGAACGACTCTATATGCTTTTGAAAATACGTGGATATATTATAAATATCCCAATACAGTTTAAAATTTATACATTGGAAATTAAAATAGTAGTTCGGAAGCTTGTACAAAAGATAAATTGTCTACATAGTATGATAACATAAACAGTTTCATAAAGTTAAAATATGCATGCAGGACTCTGTGCTTGTCTCCTTAAGTGCAGTCCAAGCCTTATGCATTGTGATTACCAGAGAATACATGTAAAAGAAACGTATCAACATAAAGTTGGTAAGTTCACAGGTTTACATCAACAGTAAGTAAGAAAATATATGTTGCCATATGATATGTTGTTTATTAATGTTTGCCAGGCCTGAGGCCCTAAGTGTCAGTTGTGTCACTACCGAACTGGACTGTTTGTTCCTGCCTCCGCCATGTCTATAGTGTAACAGTGGCATGATGGGTCGAGAATACACACGTCCTGACATCCGGTCAGTATTGGCGCCGTGTGGGGTTTGTTAAACCCAATAGTACTATCTAAGCTCGCCTCGTTGTGTTTACATTAACGATATGACTGTGCGAGGACTTGTTACGATATACAACACTTATGAGTTTATTCCCAATAAACCAGCAAACCTATAAATGTTCGTACTAAAATAACAGTTTACGTATTCTCCCTCTAGTTTAAAGCTTGAAAGCAGTTTAAGAGAAAAAGGGGTTCTAAACTCACCTGAGTTGTGCTTGTGCGAGTGCTAAGCTTCCTTGACCGTTACTTGTTTCCTATATCACGTAGGATACATGAGTTCGTGTTCGTGTTTGTGTTCGTACCTAACAACTCCAAGTTGTTGTGTTTGACCATGTTTGACCATGTTTGTCTGAGTGTGACCAGGTTTGATCGTGCCGACTCGATGACCCATTGGTGATTCGTTTAGTTCATTACCGTTTTTTTAAAGTTTGTCATTTATCATGCATTGCACGTAAACACATAAAGCACGTTCAATGGACAACTTACTATTTCTAGTAAGTTTCTATTTTTAGTAGGTTTCTATTTCTGGTAAGCTTCCATATTTAGTAAGTTTGCAACAAAATCATCTTTTATTATCCTAAGCATGCTATTTTCCCTATATGATCATCTTATGACACAGCACATTGTCATGTATCATCAAAACTGCGCATAATCCATGTTTTTAATCAATCTATCATGAAAATACTTCCATAACATCATAACAAAACATTTACAATCATATTTCACTATTAATATGTTCATATATCTTATTTCACAAAAATCCCCAATTAAAGTTTTCACTAATGGCAAGTTCGTCAATAAGCTCATTTTAATCAAAATCAACTATACAAATATGTTTATAAAGCCATTATCATTATTATAATACTCAAACATAATCAAAATCCTCATGCATGCATATTAGTTATTAATGAAGTTTCTATTTATAGAAACCTATGAACAAACCACGCATTTTATCAAATTCAACCTATCCCATATATTAATTACATCATCTTAATGCACAAATCATCATTTAAAACCTCATTTCATGTCCAAAGGACCATCTACACATTTTTATACCATAATAGTTACTATTATTAGAAATATGTATCTTTTCTTCACCAAATGACATCAACATTCAATTTCCTAGCATCTTACATCACAAATCAGTAAATCAAAGCCTCAAACATCAGTTTACATAAGTAAAATTTTGTGCATGTGGGTTTCTTGAAGTTGCATGCGGGTTTTAGTGATTGCATGTGTGATTTAAATGTGTTTCAAGTGTAAATAACCATAAAATACTTTCTTTATGGAACTTAGAAGCTGAGAGTAGGAGAGAACAAGTTCTGGAAGGCTCTAGGTGCGGTTCTTCAGAATGTACAATAATGGTGGTGACTTTGGTGAGCCTCCTCAAAGTTCCAAACCTTCAAAGCTCCAAATGTGGCTTGTGGTGACTAAGGATGGTCTTCCAGCTGAGAGGGGCGTGACGGTGCTATTTGGCCAAACCGCCAAAGACAAAAGAGTCGGGTTCTCCACCGAGACACGCCGCGTATCGCTGAGTGGAAAATGATCGATCGTTGCGTACTGCGATGGGTCTAGGGTAGACCCAAATGCTTATGTTTGATTCGTTTTTCATCCGATTTTTGTTATCGTTTATCGTTTTTTGACATACTTCTTGATTTTGTTTGTTATCTGTTCACATATCGTTCAATATTGTCCATTTGCTTTCTTTGTTCGATAATTCACCAATGTTCATGAGTTTGAAACACGTGTGTCCATTTCTGGTAATTCATCGAATTACAACGCGCTTTTTTATGTTTGTACTATCGTGCCTCGTGTCACAATATATTAAACTAATTCTAGTGTCACATATGATTTAGTAATATAAATTATTATTTAAATAAATCGAATGCTGGCTTGGAAATTGCGGGCACTACTACAAAAATCACCCTAGTGCAACTTTTATAGTCAAAAAAAGGCTACATTAGCTGAATGCAACTTTTTTGTTACATAATGCATCAGCTGAATGCAACTTTTTGTATTAGGCTTATTTTGTTGTAGTGGGGGTGTCACACACATATATACACATAATTTCATGACCAATTCTATTAGGATTTAAAAATACACACATATTTATATAATATGAAATAAATCTTAATAAGATAAACGTCTTAATAAAATATTTTTAAATGTATTCTATGTATGTATATTCACATGCATGATAATAGTATTAACAAAATAAAAAATAGATTTAATAAAAACATATAACAATAAAACCTAAATAAATATATAAAGTTGTTTTATAAAAAATATAAGATTAGGTTTTATAAACTTTAAGAAACAATTAGACATAATAAAATAAGTAAAAATTTTATAAACTTTTACAAACTTTTATATAAAATAATATAAAGCATAAACTATAAGGGACAAAGATGCCAATTCCGAAATTTAGATTTAATAATAAGAAAATATAAACTTGAAATGTGAAAACACCTAGACTACAAGGGGCAATCTATAAAACCCGGTATCCCTCTTTCTTCTTCTCACTGACTTCATGTTCGAATCCCATCATCTTTGGGGACCTTCCAAAATTCACCCTCATGGATTCTAAAATTTAAAAATAAAATTCTCACCGCGTCACTCATTCAATCACGGTTCTAATCATTTAAACATTTCCAAATATGGATTGAAATTACGCGTAATAGACAAGTCGTAAACCAGTGGCTATATGCAGTCCATAATCGAGTAAATCATAAACATTATAGCAAAATTGGTTGCACAAATCAACTCACGCTACCTCTATGATTCTAACCGACTAAAAAAATGCACACTTAAAAGCTCTCAAACTTCGGATCGAAATAGTGTCACAGTCGGCCTCATTCTTGAACTTGAACACCTTCGAAATGCATTCATTACAGGTAAGAAATTATACCATCTTGCTCGTTTTTGATAGAGGATTAAACGACCTATGCTTTTAAGCATGCACGATCAACCTGTAAATCGAATTGGATCGAGATGCAGTTTAGGGTTCATATGGGTCTAGAACTGATTTAAGAACCGATATAAAAATTAATGGAATGTTATCGCATCACAAATATGTTGGCAGTGTCACACCCCCAATTTACCACTTGCGGCGTGACGCCGCTGGGTGTGACGTGGCAGGATCAGATACGTCGGTCATATAGAATGACTGTGTATGCTTTTTTAAAATACATGGATATATCATAAATATCCCAAAACAGTTTAAAAATTATACAGCGGAATTTAAAACAATAGTACGGAAGCTTGTTCAAACGATAAATTGTTTACATAATATGATAACATATATTGTTTTAAAATGCATGCAGGACTCTTGTGCTCGGCATCCTTAGGTGCAGTCCTAGTCTTAAAAACGTGTCATCATAAAGTTGATGAGTTCACAAGTTTGTATCAACAGTAAGTAAGAAAAATAGAGTTTGCCGTATGATATGTTGTTTATTAATGTTTGCCAGGCCCGAGGCCCTAAGTGTAAGTTGCGTCGCTATCGAACTAGACTGTTTGTTCCTGCCTCCGCCATGTCTATCGTACAAACAATGGTGCAATGGGTCGAGAATACACATGTTCTGATATTCATTCAGTATTGGCACCGTGTGGGGTTTGCCAAACCCAATAGTACTATATAAGCTTGCCTCATTGTGTTTACATTAACGGTATGACTGTGAGAGGACTTTATACGATAAACAGCACTTGTGAGTTTGTTCCCAATAATCCAGCATTCATACAAAATGTTCGTACAAATAGTTTGCATATATTCTCCCCTAGTTTAAAGCTTGAAAACAGTTTAATAGAAAAAAGGGCTCTAAACTCACCTGAGTTGTGCTTGTGCGAGTGTTAAGCTTGCTTGACCGTTATTTGTTACCTATATCATGTATGATATATGAGCTCATGTTCGCATTCGTGTTCATGTTCGTGTTCGTGCCCAACAACTCCAAGTTATTGTGTTTGACCATGTTTGTCTGAGTTTGACCAAGTTTGACCGTGTCGACTCGACGACCCGTTGGTGACTCGTTTATTTCATTATGTATTGCACGTAAACGCATAAAGCACGTTCACTGGACAACTTACTATTTATAGTAAATTTCCATTTTTAGTAGGTTTCCATTTCTGGTAAATTTCTATTTTTAGCAGGTTTCTATCTTTAGCAAGTTTGCAACAAAATCATCTTTTATTAATCTAAGAATGCTCGTTTCCCTAAATGTTCGTGTTATCACATAGCACTTTGTCATGTATCATCAAATATGCACACAATCCATTTTAGGTAACCAAAGTTACTATATATAGAAAGTTTCTATATTTATCAGGTTTTAATACCAATGATCATGGAATAACGTTCATATCATCATAACCAAGCATTTACACTCCTATTTCACCATCTACTATGTTCCTACATCGTATTTTTCAAAACCCCCAATTAAAAAAGTTATCATAAATAGAAAGTTTATCATAAAACTCATTTTAATCCAAAAATTAACCATTCAAATATGTTACTATGACTCTTGACATCATCAAAAACACTTAAACATAATCAAGATGTTACATGTATGTCAAGTTTTAATGACCAAAGTTTCCAAATATAGAAATATATGAACACAATCCCCATTTTCCCAAATCTAACCATTCTAACATGTCACTAAACACAACATTAGCCGATGCTCATCTTTTAAACATACATATCCTGTCTAGAACATCACCTAATACTGTTTTGCTCATCAAAAGCTTCTATATATAGTAATATGACCAATTCATCTTTAAATGCCATCATATAACAACAATACTCATCATAGATCATTCCAGTACCACAAATATGTAAATCAAGACTCTAAACATAGGTTCACAAGTGTATAATTTCATGCATATGTTGATTTTAGTGTTGCATGTGAGCTTTTATGCTTGCACGTGTGTTTTAAGTGTAAATGAACTATGTGAGACTACCTCAATGAGCCTTGATGGTTGGGTTTAGGATAGATTAGTAGTTTTGTGGCCTTGGAAGCTGTTAATGATGTTCCTTCCGCTATACAAGTAGTGGTGGTGATGGATGGCCCTCCCAAAACTTCCTTCAAGTTTACTAGCTTCAATCCTTCAATGGTGGCTTCACAATGGGTTTCCAGAGGCTGAAAGGGGTTTAGCAGAGTGTATTGGCTGGGCTTTGAGTGTTAAGGATCGAGAGATTCTGTAAAGAAGGGAAGGGAAGGGAATGGGTTGGTATTATAATGTTTTAGGCTTTTGGGAGCCTTCGCGTACCGTCAAGAGTCCCCTTCGGAATCCTTGGCGTACCGCCAAGGACAAAATAGCTGGGTTCTCCACCGAGACACGTCGCGTACCACGAGTGGAAGTTGATCGGTCCTGGCGTACCGCGATGACTTTCGGAGTTCAAATAATTTTAAATTAATCGAATTACTAACCTGGATATTGCGGGGTGTCACAGGCAGGCTAGCGGTAATATGGTTCAATCTCAGCCAATAGACCCAGTTTCAAATCCCATATGATTTAAAATATTCTGATAAAAAAATTATTAATTAAAATATTTTAAAATATTATTTTTATTTAACTTAATTTTATTCATAAAACATAACTTATTAAATGATTTAAATTTTCTTAAAAAGCATTTCTATTATTTTATTTTGCAAAAATAAAACATATCAATATTAGTTTAACAATTTTTTTAAAAAGAATAAGTAATTGTTTATTAAAATTTCAAATATATATACATATATATAGAGAGAGATGAAGGTTCATAAGAAAACTCCTCATTTTGGAGAAAACCAAGAAAACTCATACCAACCAATAATTTTTTTTTTAAAAAATTCATAATTTTTTATAAGTTTTTATTATAAGGTTAGAAACGTTATAGTAAAAAATAAATTTTTGAAAAAAATATGTAGATCATGAAGTTACATATATGTAACTCAAAAAGTTTCATATGTAACTTATACAGTTATATATATATATATATGTAATCAGTATTAGTAACATACAAGTTACATATATGTAATAACCTAAAATACATATTTTTTTTAATTTCTTTTACATTTCTTATCTTATAATAAAAGGAAATAAAAATGAAAAAAAATTTTAATTTTATGAACCCTTCCTTATATATATATAGGGTATAGATAATTTGAAAACCCCTCCTAAGCGTGAAAATATGAAAACCGTGAAAAAAACTTTTTTTTTTCTGAATTTTTTTTACAGGTTTGTTACATTATTTGTATTTGACACATTATTATAAAAAAAATTAAATAAAATGCCAAGTAGTTATTTTTAAAGAAAAATATTTTCTAAAACCATGTAAAACATACGTAACATCTGGGCGCAGTGTTACGTATGTTTTACGTGGGTTTATAAAATATTTTTTTTAAAAAAATTTCTTAAGCGCTTTTTTATTTTTTTTATAAAAATGTGTCAAATAATGTTATAAACCTGTAAAAAAATTCAGAAAAAAAAATGTTTTTTTACATGATTTTTACATGATGTTCATGGTTTTCACACTAAGGAAGGGTTTTCATTTTATCTTTTCCCTATATATATATATATATGTTATTCAAATAAAATTTAGTTTTGGTTTGTAAATCAAAAACATGTAAAGTTACAAAGAATAACTTTAAATAATTATTCTAAAACATAACTGGAGATTTTTAATAAATAATTAAACAAGTTATATACAAATCTATAAATATTGTTTTTAAACCCCCAAAAATATATGAATTATTTTTTATTTTAAATGTATATTTTTATCATTTTTAATAATTACTTATAAATTATCATTAAAGGTAATAACATTTGTAACTTATAAATCAAAAACAACTGGATGGAAATTTGGGTGGTGAAATGCTATGAAATATTCAAATTCAAATAGGAATGTTATTTATTTAAATAAATAAATATTCCAGCTTAGTATCATTCAAAATTAGATATATTCTTTTAGGACTTCCTTACCATGCCATAGATTTTAGGACATCAAAATTGAACTCGAAGCAATACTAAGACTATTATGACTTTGAATTTTAGGTGAAGCAATATCTTTGATTCCATTCTCTAGCAGTTATCACTTGAACTAAGCTAAGGCACTAGATGAGTTTCACTCACACTCTCTCTTTTACGTTTTGTACTTTTGAGATGTTATATATGTCTTTATTCAATCAAGTTATTCTATAGTCAAAATCAAATAGATGCAAATTATTAGTCTAATTTTTTTTGACTTATATGCTATAGTATTCCTACTTGTTTATATGCCATGCATATTCTTGTTATGTCATGTATATCTAGTAAATAGTAGCCCTTGCAATATAACTTAGGTTGTTAATTATATATTGTAAAGGTGAAAGAACCGATAATCAATGTAAGTAGTAGCCTTTGCACAATTACTTTGGTTATTGTAAAATTACAAAGGTGAAAGAGCCGATATTCAATTGTTGTAACCAGTAGCATTTCCTTAATGGCTTATTTCATTAAGTTAGTAAAGGCGAAGGAGCCAAAGAATTCATGTTGAACTTGTAGTTATACTTGCTCTATGTCTTATTGATTTGGACTTTGTTTACATTTAAGTTTTAAATATATTCATATTCATATATATATATATATATATATATATTAAAATATATGGGCAACTCACCAACTCTTCATATAGTTGACCAAAATTTATATTACATATGTAACTGAATAAGGTAAATGCTATGGTGAAGACATACGATAAACTTAGTGGACTTAGTTAATTTTTAAATAATGTTAGATTTCAAATTGCAATGTTATTCATTGTTTTTTTTTTGAATGTTTGTAATGATGTCTTGTAGCGCTGTAAACGAACCGAACGTTCAGCGAATAGTTCGTGAACCGTTCGGTGGGAAGTTCGTTTCTGTTCGTTCGTTTAATAAACGAACGAACACGAACAAAAAATTCCGTTCGTTTAGTTAAAGGAACGAACATGAACAGAGGTCGTGTTCGTTCATTTGTGTTCGTGAACGTTCGGTAACATGTTCGTTTACGTTCGTTTAAGTTCATTTATTATATTTATTCATTAAATATGTTGTTTATTTTTAATTTTTAGTTTAATACCATAATACTTAAGTTATTTATAGTTTAATACTATGTATCTTAATTTATATATTTATAAATGATTATCTCCATTACTTGAGATTAAAATGTTGATTTTTATTGTTTAAATAATATGTCACACCCCCACCTCTCGTCACTTGTTGATGATGTCACTGAAACGGTTGCGGAAGCATAGTGGTGATGTCTCTGAGGTGAGGTGTGACTTACTTGATCCGATATCACAAGCACACAGATTAACTCAGGATAATTGCATTACATGGTTCGTTATTACAATATACATTACAGCTTACAACTAAGTTTGTTTAATTACAAAACTAAATTATTCAAGTGCAAGTACTCCAAAAGTGTGTCCTCATCGACGATTACTGTTTTCCTGCAAAAAGGTTTAAGTTTGAAACGTCAGCACAAAGCTGGTGAGTTCATACAGTTCATGTTCCACAATATGATATGTGATATAAGTTCACAAAATGTTATGTTCAAGATAACCATGGGACCGTATCTAGTTCCTTTCGGACTGTTATGTTCTTGTTCTATGAAGATACTACCCGTCGGTAAATATCTTGGTGCCTCATTGTCTTAATGTTTATCACTACATTAATTAAGAAGTTTTGGAAATAGATAACAAACATTTACACCAAGGGGAGTTGCAAGCTCCCGGCAAATGGGTTGTCAGTCAATAGTACTATCAATGTTTTCTATTCGGCCCCACACGGGTTCACTAGATACAGTTCAGAAATGAGGTCTTTTGATACTGTGATAATGTTCTGTTCTACAGGAAAAATCCCATGAAATCCACAAGGTCTCAACAATCACATGAAATCAATCAGATAACAGTGATACATATCATATAGTTCTGAAAAGTTTCACAGCGCTACCCCGATGTTTATAAAAGAGTAAAAAGAAAAGGGGTTGTACGAAACTCACCTGATAATATAGAGGTAGCAGAATATCTCAACACTGATAATAGAGAGGTAATTCTGCATTTATTTATATTTAATGAGTTATTTAGGTTTTAATTTACTGATTAGATCTTTCTGAACGTTCAATGTCAAAGACATTGCTTTAACAGTCATCAAACTGAGATTAGTTATTTTGATATTGTATCATACAGTGTATGATAATGTAGGAACCTACATTGCATTAGATTCCTAATACGAGGTTGATGACATTCTTGATTAACCAGAATAGTCTCGGATTAACCAAATAGTTAATGTTGTTGATTATAATGCTAAAACAGTTTCTAGATAGTTTAATGGCTTAGGAATGATCAATCCTTGTTATTGATTACCCAAATATCATGAAATATTACAATGTAGCATCAAAATAGGTGTAATAACCATATTTAACATACTAATCTGACTGTTATCATAAACATCAGATAATCGTTCTAATGAGTATGTTAATGATTGTGATTAGTTTGAAACACTTGGATTTAACCTTGCATTTCAAAGATTAATCCAACTAATCACCTACATTGTCATAATCAAATGGATTAAACCATTATAATCATGGGTATGATTTCATGCAAACTGGGCATTACAACGGATCAAAACAAGGATTTAACCGTTAAAACATCATGTTCTTTGTTTATAATCAATCCTAGCCATCATCTAGGCAATAATCAACAATCCTAACTATGTCATTACGTTCAAAATCAAGATCTAATCAATCAAAATCAAACTAGAAGGTTTAAAATGGATCATTACCAAATCAGACGAAGTTCTGCGATTAACACAACGATCAGGACTTGTAAACACGTTCCCTGGTGCGATCTATGGCTTCTGATGGCTTTAGAATTGAATTTGGATGATGGCTTAGAAATTTTTCTTCGTTTTTCAATTCCGGGCAATCCAGGACTCCGTTTTGCACACGGTTTTCGCCCACGTTCATCATTTCTCGCATTCTATCAACCTGTAATAATTACGATTGCCAAATCAACGTGGATTTCTAGAACAACCAAATGTGCTCACATCATCAATGACGTGATTTCTCAACCGCAATTGTCACATAATATGTGTTCGTTAGCATTCGTGAACCGTTCATGAACAAACTAAATTCCTTAATGAACGAACACGAACAAGAATTTTCGTTCGGTAAGTGTTCGTGAACCGATCGTGAACAAGTTAAAAGTTAAACGAACGAACACGAACAAGGGCTCGTTCGTGTTCGTTTGGTTCATTTACAACCCTAATGTCTTGTATTCAATGACTGTTGGTTTATTGTTAATAATGAATGCTTTAATTATTGAAACGTATAATAGCACCATAAGCTAATGAACAGTCAACATCGCGCCCCGACGTATTCCGCCTTCGGTCGGGGTGTGACAATTTGGCATCTTGAAATAAATATGTGGTCCACATTAAACCTAAATAAAAAATAGGGTTTGAATAAACAAATGTGGTTTAATGTAGACCACATATTTATTTTTAAGATGCCAAATGGACGACCGTGATAGGGTTTAAGGGTATGCTATCTAAGATCATGTGTTTCACATGATACAATCTCCATATATGTATAGATTAAGGATAATTTGAAAACTTACTTCAGTTGAGAAAACCCGGTATAAAATTTGATTTTTTTTTCTTTTTTTATATTTAGGTATACAATAGATGTTATTATAATAAAATAAAAAGATAAAAAATATATAAATATGCGTTACACATATGTTACAAAATGACGTTTATACATTGTGTAACAAACACATGTATATGTATATGTATATGTATATGGAGGAAGTTTCATAAGAAAACTTCTTATTTTGGAGAAAATTAAAAAAACTCCTACTAACCAATAAATATTTTTTTAAAAAAAATTCTTAATTTTTTATTATAAAGTTAGAAATGTTATAAAAAAAGAAATTTTTGAAAAAAATATGTAGATCATAAAGTTACGTATATGTAACTCAAAAAGTTTCATATGTAATTTATAAAGTTACATATTTGTAATCAGTATGTGTAACATACAAGTTACAAATATGTAATAACCTAAAATACATATTTTTTTAAATTTTTTTTCTTTTTTTACATTTCTTATTTTATAATAAAATGATATAAAAATGAAAAAAAAAAGTTTAATTGGTAATAATTTTGGTTAGTTTTCTTGGTTTTCTCAAAAATTAAGGTTTTCTTAGGAACCATTCCCTATATGTATATGTATATGTATATGTAAATATGTGTGTACACATACACATAAATATACTATATACATAGATATATATATATATACGTATGTACATATGTGTGTATGTACACACATGTGTCTATACACATACTGAAAATAAAAAATGTAATGTTAGCGATTTAACATGATGAACGTATAAAATATATATGATTAACACATTATTTATCAGTTAAATGAATAAATTAGAAAAAAAAATATAAGTAACTTAGATAAAAAAATTAGAATGTTGGTTACATGTATATAAAGTTATTCAAAAAGAGAATAAGCAATAAAATAATAAATATTTTAAGTCTTTATATTAAACTAGGTTTTTTCCCACCGCACGTTGCGGCGGGTTATCACAGCATTCTCACAATAATGGTATTATATATCATTTGAAAAAATATAATTTACATAGCAAAATCAAATCTCTTATCACAAACTCTATACGGATTTTCCATAAAAACATAAATCCATATAAAATGTTACGAAAATAATAGAAAAATTACTTACAAAATCATTCTCACCGACAATCAATTGATAGAATTAAAAAAAAACGTAAATCACTATGCAAACGTCAATTTTCTATGAGAACAAATAAATCACCGTTACCTTTAAACACCACCGAAACTTTAGAAAAGACCGCGTTTTTTTTCACGATATATATATAATATTAGCTATTCATTATAATATGTATCCTTACTATTACAATATAATATATACATTTATTTACTATTCATGTAAATTCATTTATTTGTCTTTTAATTTTATCTTATCTTATATTATATTATCTTATCTTACTACTATAATAAATAAGTATTTTTTTGCCACATGTCAACTTATTAGATCACTATTGCCACATGTCATGTTTTTAAACAATTATTGTCACATGTAATTTTTTAATATTTTTAATCATTCTCTCTCATATTAAATGATAATTATAATATACTTTTTCACATTAAAAGATAGTTTTAATAAATAAAAAATGAAATATTTTTTTAAGAAAAAACATACTTAAACAAAGTTTACAAAATATGAAAATTTTCTAAAAATCCATTTTTTTAAAATAAGAATTATTTTAAATTTGTAGTTTTAAGAAAAATAAAAGTTCTGTAAAAATAAGTAATCTTATAAAACAATTTTTAAAACAAGTTTTTTCACAAAGTACATAACATTTCAGTTTTCAACCCGTGTGTAATACACGGGATTTTACCTAGTATATATATATTTGTTGTTTTCCGGAGGAAAGTGCCATTTGAGCTTCTTGAACTTAATAAGATGGGCTCCATTCTTCATTACCTATCACTTGGCCGTTGGTGATTTGTGTTTATCATCTACACAATACTTTTAATTTGCCTTGGAGGAAAGGACAAATGAGGGAAGAGATTTAGTAAAACCACAAAAAAACAAAATTGTGTTCGGGCTAAAACATTAGGAGAATATTCTTTTTCTTTTTGTTCAGATTTGTTGAAGCTTGTTATTATGACCGAGTATGCTTGGTAAAGTGGCGTTTGCTTTTTAACTATACACACTTTATAGTTTTGCGGCGTTTTATCTACGTTCATGTAATCATGTATTCATGAACGTGTTGGTTGTCGCCAAAACACGCATTTGATAAACCGTTATATTTATTAAAAGCGACACACTCGTAAGAGTTTTCCACTCTTACGTGTGAAGAGAAACGCCTAGTTTATGTAGACAAACTAAATTTAAAAAAAAAAAAAAGAATAATAATAATAATAATAATAATAATAATAATAATAATAATAATAATAATAATAATAATAATAATAAATGAATACTAGTTGCATCTCAAATTGCAATAAATTAAAAATATAGTTGACTTCTAGTTTGTTTCCTTCTGCAAACTACTGACACAAGACTATTCTAGCTTACGCATCAAACTTCTTAATTTCTTTTTTTTTTTTTTTGAGCGATATTTGATCTCAACGTGTGAACCACTGATTTTCAGGCCACGTCACCAAGGTCTAGTTACCATGACCTCCGTTGAGACCCCACCACCACCCCAGGAGGAAACCACACCGGAAAACCCCTGACCTCCCAAAGACCCATATTTCACCTTGGAAGGGATTTGAACCTGTGACCTCCCACAGGGAAGCCAAAGGGATAACCATTAGGCTAGAAGCCCTTGGTTAAAGCATTTTGTCCAACAAGTTTTGATCATGTTAGTTTGTTAGATATTTCTTTAAATAATCTTGATTTATTAAAAAAAACACAAATTAAAAGATTATTTACAAATTCTCCTAAAAGTAATGTGGCATTAGAGTGAGTAGAGATGGGGAAAAAACCTGTCCCGGAACCGAAACCGGTTCTTCCTGAACAGACGGGTATATGTGATTCCGGTTTTTTTAGAGAAAACAGAATCGGAGCCAGAATTACTAGATATTGTTCCACTTTTACCCCTGCCAAGACCCGAACTAGAACTGCCAAAACTGGAACCGAAACCGATCAAAAACTTGTTAAAAACCCGACTCTAACAAGAACCGGTTATTAATTTTGTTAATCAGAACTCAGACCGGTCAAAGAAAAACTGGTTTGCCCACCTCTAAGAGCCGGTATACAATTTGCTTGCCTTGTTAAATGTTATAATAGGCCGGCTAGTGATATTTGAAATTGTTCATTACATGAAATCATTGGTATAAGTTTTTTTTTAAAAGTGTAATGTAGTATATGAAAAACATGCAATTGACTTGGTGAATTATTGGATCTTGCATTAACATCAAAGTGACTTGTTATGAATTGATATAACTTTGTGTAACCTAATAACTCCTTCGACTCGTTTAGGTCCATTAATAGCAAATTAGGGGAACTGCTAAACCAAATCACAAACATATGACAATGTTTATTAACGTTAATTAACATTGAATTGTTATGAGTTAACACGATTTTGTATAAGCTAAACCAAATTACAAACATATGACAATGCTTATTAACGTTAATTAACATTGAATTAGTAAACTTACCATCTAATATATGTCCTTAACAATTGAATGGCTTATTTGTTGATCGATTCCTATGATTATAAACATGTATATATTCAAAAACAATAATCACAACCACCACCACCACCACCACCACCACCACGACAACAATAATTAGATGAAACCTATAAATACAGTAAGCACAGTGCTCATTCCTTACATGATGCTTGAGACAGATCTGACCGGATTCCCGTTTAAGGTGTACGATTAGATGGAAATTATGGAGATGCTTTTGAGAGAGGGTTATGAATTTTAAGCTTAGGAATTTGTAAATATGATGTTGAACATTAGTCAAAAAATAAGAGCATTTATTTCCTTATATAAACCCAAGAGGAAACCCTAATTAGGATGGTAAAAAAATATGCCCATCATATAATTATCTATCTAAATAAGTATTTAATTAATTGATCAATTAGATAAATAATCATAAGGGCCACATAGTAAATATAATTTAGTCTTACATTATTGTCAACCAACTCTTTGTAACCTAAACACATGGAAGAGCTAATTAACGGTGAATTGGTGGACTAACAATCGAAGACAGGTCACGCCTAAATAGTTTCATAATAGACATGACAATCTTGAACCAAAGCAAGATATATGGGTTGGTTTGGGTAAACAATTATTGTATTTTAGGTAGAGATTGGTAGCATTATAACATGAAACGGGTTAAGATGTGTAACACTTTAACACAATACGGGTTAAGATGAGTAACCTAAAAGGTATGAGAATAGAATAAATTTAAACGGGTAAGACTTATCAATAATATATTTGATGCTAAAATTACTAAACATTATGCAAATAAACTATTTGTTTACTTAAAACACATTTTAATTTGATTTAAATTGATGTTTTTTAAAAACGACTCATTTAGTCTCAAATCGATTTTGCTAAAAACTCATTTTAAGTTGAATTAAATTGATGTTTTTTAAAAACGACCACCCATTTAGTCCCAAATCGATTTTGCTAAAAACTCATTTTAAGTTGAATTAAATTGATGTCATCACTTGAATTGAGCTTAGCAATGTCAACGTACTTTCTCTTCTTTGCAGAGAAGATGACTGAACTAGGGTTTTCTATCGTTTGTGTGTGTATGTTATGGAGTCTATTTTTTTCTGAATGAGAAAATTATGTGTCTCTTCTTTTTCTTTAACGAGGGTTGCCCATTATTTGGGGTCCACCATAACCATTTTATGATTCACTTTCTCCTATATTTGATTATCCGTAAACATATGTTCATATATATATATATATATATATGCGTAATTATACGGACACATGTTACGTCCTCATAACCTGAATCTGTTCTGATCCATTACTCAATCCAACCCAACCCGCCTATTTTGCTAGTCTTACTTCTTAATGACCTAATGTGAGTTTATAATAAAAAAGCAATTCACTAACACGTGACAATATGCATAAACAAATTAAGTATTCCCGACGAACTTTATGTTACTTTTTAATTGACTGTGGATAAATTGTCTGAAATCAATTAACAAATTGAAATTCTTAAAACAGTGGGTTCTACCGTTCTACAATTGAGCTCTCTTTTGTACCAAACCCTCTCTTGAGTGGTGTAGGGGTTGGTAGGGTTGGCCCAATTGAGGAGGCAAACCAAGCAACACTTTTGGGCCTCCACATCTTTAAAGCCTCCAATTTTCAAACGATTTAAGCCTTACGAAAAGGTCTCTCTTTGGTGAGCCTTTTTTTTCCCAATTGTATGGGTCAATTTTACCATTTGAGTTAATTGTAACATTACAATAACTTAATATTGTCTTATGTTTGAAGCAAAGGATGAATAAAAAGAATTACAGAAGGGCTCCAACTTGCAAACTCGTTTTAGGCCCGTAAAAGGCATAAGTCGGCCCTGAGGATAGGGTCAAGGTAGTGTAGTCTTTGTAGGAGAGGGTAAGAGTATGTTTAGGTAGGGTTATGGTAAGGGTAATTCTAGGAGTTATGCATGGCAATTGACCTTGTGTGTGTCGGTTATACAAGTGATGTTATATTTATTACGTTATTTGATTTGTTTTCTGATAATGATTATACATTTAATATTATACCAAGATATTAATTATTAGTTTAATTAACTAATAGAATAGTTTATTCTAGGTTATATGTAATTTTGAATAGATTTCTAAAAACTTTTATCATTAACAAATATAAAAGAGTTGATTTAATACAGAATATGACCATTGTTATGTTTAATATTCATATGCGTGTAAAAGAGTGGGCTGCTACAAGGAATAGGCCCTGTTAAGTGGATTCTGTCATTCGTGTAATTTGGGCTTTGATCTTTAATATGGGCTAGGGGCTTTCCCGATTCCCCCAATTAGATGAGGGAAAAAAAAGGTTATGGAACCGGAACCAATACTACCTGAACCAGCAGGTACATGCGTTTTGGTTTTTCAAACAATGCATAACCAGAACCAGAATGATAACCGAAATTACTGAAACCGGTTGCATCTTTACTCAATCACAACCAGGATCAGCCAAAAATCAATCAAAAACCCAATTTTAACCAGAACTGGTTCTTGACTTTGTTAACCAGAGCTATTTTTGACTTTTTTTTACCACAACCAAAACCGATTTAGAAACAGAATGGTTAAAAAATAAAAAAAAGGTTGCCCACCTCTGCCCACTACTCCAGTAACGAAAAGACAAAATTTGCAAAAGAGTAGCGAGGCAGAAAGAATAGATTCGCAGGGGTTTTGGGAGCCCAATATTACGAGGTGACGGGCCAGCAATTTAATCACTCAGAAATCAACGGTATCAACTGATTAAAAAACATAAAAGACTAGTCTACTTGATTTATTTAGTTATGATTGAAGTTCAATCATAATTTATTAAATCAAGTAGATAAGTAATGTGTTGTAACATAGAATGATTTGATTTTATTGAAAAATTAATGTATTTTCGGTTGAAATTGATAATATTATAATATATAATGGATTAAGATATGTAACATCTTAAGTTCTTAACATAATATGGGTCAGAATTGGTAACCTAAAACTATGTGAATAATATTGATTCAAATAAATAATAATAATCCATAATACATTTGATTAGAAATCATTAAAAATTGTTCGAATAAAGTATTTGTTTATTTATAACTTTTAATAACTTAAACTAAATTGATTTTTTTAAATAACTCATTTAAACTTAAACTAATTTTGCGTAAAAGTCATAATGACCCACACTCAACGTTACCCAAACCCGCTCTAACCAGTTACCTGAATCGAACCGACCCGCTCATTTTGCCACCTCATAGTAAGTGTGTAACTCTAGGGTTGATTATACCAGAAATTCAATTATAAGGTTTAATTTGTAACTTAATTTGCTTTGTTGAAATTACCCGTATCACCAACTTCACGTGCTACCTCAACATTTAATAATTCATTGGTTTGCAGCAACATATCCTCCCCTCCAATTACCTCATCATTTGCTCAATGGACTTATCACTTATAGCTTGGTGATGTTTCGTATTATATATATATGGTTCCCGGTGGAACCAACCACCCCAAGGTTAATTCTCGACCGTCCAAAATCAAGAGGATTAAATCTTGACTCTTCAAAATAGGCGGTTACCTCACCTAAGCGGCGGTTTACGTCGGTTTCCGGTGGCCCTACGGACAGTGGTGGAGCTTGAAAACTTTGTCCGAGGGGGCCGAAAGTCATAGGGCAATTTTTTTTCCTTATCGCTATGTTTCGGGCTAAAATGTGGGTCGACACATGATTATTCGGGTCGGGTCAAACAATTTAGAGTTTAAAATATCAAATATTTGTTCCATTCAAAAAAATATATATGTGTTTGTATCAAACAAGACATAAAATGTTTAAAACGAAAAGGTGAGTATTCGGAAGAAGAATCACAATTCAACGTGACGACCTTTAAGCTATTTGAACTCATTGATTATACACTCCGAATCAAACTTCTCAGCAATTTCCTTTGCGAAGACGATTATTGAGATATGTAATGTTCAATAGTTAAGATCCATTTTAATTTTTAAGGCCCAAAACAAGATATAAATTCAATATTGGCTAATGAACAAAATAACAACCGATACTGTGAACCTTTAAATGTAATGTTAAAACTTAAAATATTAGTTCAACTTTATTATTTTTTAAAATCCAAGGGGGGCCAAGGAATTTTATGAAGAAAAACCGAAGGGGCCGGTCTCAATAACTATAAAATTTTTCGACCGAAAACTATTATATCGAGACTTTTGGCCAGAAAAACGGCAGGGGCTGGGGCACCCCCGGGCCCCCTAAAACCTCCGCCAATGCCTACGGATCACTTAAACCTGTCCCACGTAATATAGACCTCCTCCCCTTAAATCTCCTCGTCTGGCATTTCTGTGTCCATTGCCAATATGCATGCACCACCACACCCGCTGTCTTCCGGTGTATCTCTACCCACTGCCACCGGATCGCAACATCGCCAAAACGCCAGTACCACCACACCCTCTGTCTTCCGGTGTATCCCTAGCCACCGCACCACACCGCCTCACCACCAACACTCTCACACCGGCCTCCAACGGGAACGATAAGCAGGGCTGAGCAAAGATGCTTTCACGGCGGTTGGGGCAAGGAGAACGACCTCCACTGGGAGATGGAGAAATTACTGGTGGTGGTGAAGCGATGGGGGATTTGGCAGCTACAAATGGTGAAGCGAGATAGATGGGGTGACTGGCGGTGGTAAACCGACGAGAGGTTGGGTTGTTGGTGATTGTCACGCAACAAGATGAGTGGTTGCTGGTGGGATGCTTACAGAAGTGACGAAGTGTGGTGGTGTGAATACCAGGGAGGAAAGGTGGGGGTTTGATTCCCTCTTTAAATCTTCAATAAGAAAGTGTTAAAATAATAGGAAAATATTTTTAATCCAAAAGAAAATAAAGAAAACTAAAATTAAATGTTGTAATTCTACAAATGCAGTATCCTACAAATGCAATCCTATATGTAGATCTTTCTCTTGTCATATCAAATGCATAAACTTTTATCAATATATTATATTTATTTTCTTACAGGTTTTTTATACTTTATCTTCTTACGGGATTTTTGTTAGGTTATTTATTTTTCTTTTAATAATTTTATGTTAATATTATATTATGAAACATTATCTTATTCATTTTATAGATGGGATTGGTTATTCACACACCCCACTTTTTTAATTCAACACCCCACCTTTTCCGGTACGTGTCGTATAACTCTCTACGAAACGTGCAGCACCACCTGCAACCTTGTTTTCTACGTGTCGTACACCTTGTACAGGTCCCTACATGGCGTACAACATCTTACACCTGTAACCTTAAATTCTGAGATGTGACTGGGTAAATTCTGTGTTGTACACCACGTAGGGTTCTGTACATGGCGTATAGTTTTTCTGAATAAAATGGCTGATTTTTGGCCCATCTCCACATTGAATTCTTCTATGTATAGTATGGACCTATACGACACGTATAAGTTTAAAACAATTTTTTTTTAAAACTTTAAATTGAAATAAAATTTGTAATGTTATAAATTTAATCATTTTTAACGTCTAATAATTTAAACATTTATAACATTATTTTTAACGTTTGTCGTTTTTAGTATTAATTTCATTACTTTAATATTATTGTTGTTTTGCAAAAATTAACAACCAATCAAACAAATACAATTTATATACAAATTAAAAAGATAAACAAACAATCAAAACAAATCACAATATATACATAAACAGTGTATGTACAGTACAAGGAAAACAAATAAACTACGGAACCTGTCGGGGAGGTGATGGCGGAAGGGGAGGAGGCTCAATACCAGCCTGCCTGGACCTCTCGATCTCGCGATGGATCATCTAGCGCAGCATATCGCTCTGCCGAGCCAGGATCCGATCATGCTCCCTGGATCGTGCAGAAAGATCCTGCAGTATCGTCTCGAGCCGTGACGGAAGCCTCACCGTATGGTATCTCCACGGCGGAGGTTGCGGGACGTACTGAGGTCCTCCGGACTCCCCTCCACCCTCCCCCTCGCCCCCGCCCTCGCCCCCGCCACCCTCACCATCACCAGCCACACCATCATGGTCCCCCTCACCACCAGCACCCTCACCTCCCAGTCCAACTCCCACGCCCCCGTCTACGTCCATCACCTGTAAGGGGCAGGGACCCATATCACTCCCCGTACCAGGGAGAACCTGAGACCTACACAAGGAAAATCCCGGACGATCTTTATACCGAAAAGCGTCCGGCGATCAAGTCTGACTGGATCCACAGGATCAGACAGCTTCTCGAGAGTGTCCTAGTGCAGATGACCCAGGGCTCAGCCTATAATGGTGATATAGGCACCGCCATATATGGCTCCGCACTGCTGCGGGTGGTAATATGTCGCGAAGTACTCGGCAAGGCAGCGCGCGAGCTGGCATGTACCCCCGGTGATCAGGCAGTACAAATAAAATAAATCCTTCAGCGTGCACCACTCACGGCTTCTGCCACGTCCAGCAATCGACGTGGCAATCAGCCGGTGCATATATCGAATGAGAGGAACGGGGATGCGACTCACTCTAGCCTTGGTCCCAGCAAAGGGATCCCCGGCAATATGAGGCCACCATGCACGCAAGGTGGCGTCATCGATTTCAGTAATCCCCGTTGTGTACAGCGGGGTAATAGTCTCTGGCTCCTAGTAGAGGCAAGAATGGACTGCGAACTCCACCAGCGACACGAGATGTCGCTGGCGAAGCATGGAGAACACTATCTCCAGCACGTCACCAGGACGGTACGTGAATGTGGAGAGGAACTCCACGACGACCTCCCTGTAGGAAGGCTGGAACGCCATGTCGAAGAGCCTCCTCCACGGCGTCTCCTCCCCGATCCACCGCTCGGCGCGCTCTCGCTCGCCTATCTCGCCGAGGATCTCCCAGTCAACGGCCTTCCGCTGGCCGATCCTCATGGTGCGAAACTAGGCGCACCGGCCAGTTACAGTCGATCCCTCTGGAAACTGAAGGATCGGGTGATACCGCAGATCGTCGCCGCCGCCGCCGCCCTCCGCCTCTGATCCCGACGACATAACTGCACGGGAAAACGGACGAATATAAAGTTAATTTATTAAAAATTAAAATTAAAATTTTTTTTTGGACCTGTACGCCATGTAAAGGACTGTACGTGGCGTACAGGGTGGAGTATGGCTATACTACAGGCCATACTCCACCCTGTACGCCACGTAGAACACTGTACGTGGCGTACAGGTCCTAAACCATACATTCCAAAACTTAGATGAATAGTACGCCACATATAGGGTTGTACGTGGCGTACAATTCTTGTTCATATGAATTGGGGACGAACAGTACGCCACGTACAGGGCTGTACGCCAAATCTGAGAGCTTTTTATATTTATTAGCTGAACAATCACACCAAATCTTTGAGCAATCAGAATCCCGGTGTAAGGCATTTGCATCCAATGTTGGAATGGTGCAGCTTGAACTTGCTGCTAGTTAATGATGCTATAAAGGAAATTATACATGCCTTCATGTATATTTTCAAACATCGACTGATATGCATCCCTATGTGTATCCATCTCGTCTAGCAGTTGTTGTCGAATGTAGAGCCACATATTTTCATCAAAACCTAAACCCACGGCAACAGCTCGGAAACCGCAGTTGCCGTCGGGCATTACGTCCTGTATGCGTGAAATGTGACCGTGAAACAAATCTTGTATAAAGCTTTTAAATCTGTTAAAATTCCAGAACTTTTGTTTTCAACGACCGGTTGGAATGAAGCAGACTCTTGTGATAATTAGATAGGATCATTTTTTGCTTTAACTTTCCCTCTTGAAGATGTTGACCGACTACGCTGTATGTTGACCGAAACAAAACGTAGCCACATAATTAGTGTTGACCGAAGTTCCGGTTTTTGTTGGTGCAAGCAGATACAAACATTTCTTTGTAACTGTTCAACCATGTTTGCGTTAAATAATTTAAAACGCCTGAAACAAAACGTAACCACATAATTAGTGTATATATTATATATGTATGTATGTATGTATGTATGTGTAAAACATACGCTGTCGTTTGTCTTTGGTTAGCTGTTCGTATAGCTTGTTATAATTGTATTGATAAATGTCCTCAGATGAAGACTCACACAATGTCGTCCACATATGGCGGAATCTGTTCCAATCACTGTTAGAAAAACTTGCCTTGTAGTGTTTAGAAATGTTTTCGCTTATGTGCCACCTGCATAAGCACCTACATGCGTCAGGAAATACTAGCTTACACGCATTCATCAGTGCAAGATCTCGGTCTGTTATTATTACACGGGGCTCTATACACTTGTCTAACATTTCTTTCAGCTTTTGCAACACCTATAAGTAATTCTCTTCACGTTCTTTTGTTATAAACGCATGTGCAATACAAAACGTATGGTGTGTTGAAGTCACACCAACAATCTATACAAACGGAATTCTGTACATGTTCGTTTTGTATGTGGCGTCAATCATCAGCACATACGGGAACGCTCGCCAGTATGTGTACGACTTTGGATGACAGAAGAGCACTTCCTCGACGACATTTGTTGCAGGATCTTCTCTGGTATAATATACATAGCCCTTAGAATGCAGTAGGTTTTTCAGATCCTGCATCAGCGTGGTACCTACTTTCTTTTCATTTTTTATTTTTTGTTGGGCGTTGTATATGTCCCTGATTACAGAAACATTATCAGGGTTTTGCTTCTTGATAGTTGACAGAATATTGCGCGGGTCCATATGTTGTTATGTCAGCTGTCCCACCATCTTATGTTCATCTTGAGACAACCTTCTTACAAATGGATGCCCTTCAATATGTTGAGCAGCCTCATGGTTATACTCGTCATTTCGGACCTCTAACTGCCAAACAAGACGCTTTTTTTTGTAAACGCCAACCAGTTTAAATGGACAACCAATTTTCTTGCTGCCATAGCGTCTAAGCGTCGCAACGATCTTGTGTTCGCCACTACGATCACAAACAAGCCATACATTCTTTACAACGTCTCCTTTCTTTTTAGATCGAGCAGTGACTACAATATAACCGTTGTCAACCGCTCACCCCCGCTCTGCTTTTCACCCAGGAAACCAGCTCATCATGAGACATTAATTCCTGATTGGTATCCCAAAACACTTTATCATGATGGCCCCCATCAAAATAATCATGCCCGCTATTTTGTGGTTCTGAATATGCTTCATTTTCTTCATGCCTGTATGAAGGCTGACTTTCCCATCCAAATTCTTGTTGGTTTTCGTAACTGTAAAAAGATTCAACGCAAGGATCCTCATTTAAATCGGGAATCCTATTCGCGTTGTATGATTGAAAGTTGGGTTCCTCGTTTAAATCATGCAGCTCTTGAGGTCTACTGTCACCATGATAAGATCGACCGACAGAATCCTGTTCTATCTTGTCGTCTCCAAAAAAGAAATTAACGTCCCAAAATGACATTATGTGAATACAATAAACAATTGAAAGAATTCAAATAGGGAATTCGTGGGAAGAAAAAAGCGAATGAATTCAAAACGTTCGTTCGTTCGATATATATATAATTTATGGAATCTTATGTCATTTCGTTATCTGTACAAGATTTGAAGTTCAAAATTTTTATACGTGTCGTATAGAACTATACGTGGCGTATAAGGCCCTTTTCAGTACAATCACCAAACTCTAAAACCAATTATTGTCCTTTTATACGCCACGTATAGTACTCTACGTGGCGTATACCTTTTTTAGCAAGTCAGACACCAGACTATTCGTCTCATATTCTTGTCCTTTATACGCCACGTAGAGTACTATACCTGGCGTACAACATCCCATTATTGTACAGAGGTGTCAGTCCTGTTTGTACGATGTTTTGTACGTGGCGTATAGGGTTCTACGTGTCGTACAACACTCAATCATTGCCTAGAATGTCAGCCTAGAATGTTGTTGTACGTGGCGTAGGGATCTCTACGCCACGTATAAATACCTGTACGTGGCGTAGGGATCTATACGACACGTATAAAGGGTGTGAAAATAAAGAATTGGGTGTGAGATTAACACAACCCTTATAGATTTAGACTTTTTAGTTTTTACGTGGTTTAAGTGTATTTTTTTAATTTTGTTGTTTAATAGTTTTTTTTCAAATATTTTAAAAATTATTTATTTCATTATTTGTTTTCAAATATTGTTAAGTTTATGTAAACATATTATTATTAATACCATTTTTTTATAATAAAAATAATAATACGTAGGTACAAGTTAGGAAATCATGCTTATTTAATCACAAAATTTGTATGAAAAATAAACAAATAATCAAAAAATTTGGATTTTACTCTTAAACAAAAAGGATTTTTAGGATGCAAAGAAAAATCATAGTGATGTCACTATGACCATAAATACTCGATCAACAAATGATTTTTTTGTTAAAAAATAATATTTTTATGTTAATTTTTTTGTGTCATTAGCAAATAATGTTTTTCTTTAAAATCCAAATAAATATACTTATGCTATTATGAAGTCAAAATACCCGTCCATCGGACGGGTATAAAACTACTTCTAGATGGGAAGAAGTAGGAGACTTTCAGAGATTAATACCAGGATTTCTATTATTATGTGTAAGAAATCACTTTTCGAAATCAATAATTCTACTCTTTTGAGTTCAAGAAATTTGATCGGGATAATCTAAGAGAATTTAGTGTGTGATATGAAAATCTGAATATTCATTTGGTGTCTCGATTTCTGTGTCTTTCACCATAAAGATGACTTACGGGAATCGAACCCGTGTCTTTGACACTGCGTTTAACTTTAGCAGGTGTATTTGCGGGTCAAAACACGGGTCTAGGCAAATCCGTTCATAGGAATTAAGTAAAATCGGTTAGGTTTCAAGACGTTGCCCTCAAGGGGCTCTTCCCTTGGACCCCGCAAGAGGGTGCATCCCCTTTGATTCCTGCTAGATCAGGAGCTCAGGAATCTTAAACGAGTGTGCACTACACACCTTCAACTTTTTAAGATTTTTTTTCATCTAATTTCTCCAATATATACAATAGAAGGAAGAAAAATAATGCAACACTACCATTGAAACCTCCTTGAATAAATGAACAAACATGAACATAGGATTTCTTTCGTTTAGTTAAAAAAAATAATTGATTTGTGATCATTTGGCAATGTAGTACTCTATGTTCGTTTACATTTGTTTATTTATATTTACTCATAAAATGTGTATATTTTTAAGTTTATGATGTGTGATTTATTACTTTAAATTTAAACTAGAAGCCTAGTTATTAGAAGTTTTTTTATCATAAAGTTTGTCATGTGAATCTTAGATAGGTGAGACAATATTGCATAATAACAAGAAGATAATAACACCACTAGTAATCAGGCTATAGGACGGGCACCTCATGAGGGATAGCCAAGAGGAGGAAGGCCACGACTACATGTTCTCAATACCTGAGTTATCTAGGATTGACTGTGTGCCTACACATGGGTCACATATGGGGAGAATGGTTGCTGCTGATGGTCAACATCCCCATAGTGAGTCTAACATGATTGATGGATTAAGCATAGCAGAGATGGTGGACAAGGGGGAGGGAGGTAGAGAAACTGATGTGGGTAATAACACCACTAGTAATCAGGCTATAGGAAGGGCACCTCATGGGGGAGGACATACCCAGCAACAGCCAAACGTATGGGATGCAAACCGAACAGGAAGCCTAACATTTGCTGAACAGATTAAGGCCAATAATGACAGTGAGGACACACGGTTGGAATACATCCCTCCTCAGGAGACTCCGGAAGGGGGGAAAAGGGTGATGATATCTCAGGAGGACCTAAGGTACTCGGCCAATACTTTTTCTCTTCATTTGTACGGGTATTTCCTTGGCACGTCAATGGATTTCTATGTGGTTAACTCTTGCCTAAAAAGGCTGTGGAGGAATTATGATTTAGATAGCATCTCCAAGAGTGTTGTTGGTTTTTACTATTTCAAATTTAAGAGTGAGGAAGGGCTGAAAAATGTCTTAGAAAATGGGCCTTGGATGGTTAACAATGTCCCCATATTCCTTAACAAATGGGAACCAGGGGTTTGTTTAGAAAGAGTGGAACCAACGATGATTCCTTTATGGGTAATAGTGCATAATGTTCCCCTTGAACTATGGACGGGGCATGGCTTTAGTAAAATCATCAGTGGGATTGGGATTCCTCTTTTAATGGATGGGGTGACGCAGGAAAGATGTTCAAACAAAAAAGGCAAGATGGGATATGCTAGGGTTCTGGTGGATGTTTTGGCAAGTAATAACTTACCAGACTCAATTGAAATAGAATTCCCAGCATTTAACATGAGACCAGCTAGGCTTTCAAAACTGGAAGTTTCATATCAATGGAAACCCAACGTGTGCTCAAATTGTAATGTTTTTGGACACTACTTTAAGTTGTGCAAAGTCAAGCCTAAAACCGAAGAAGAACTCCAAGTGGAAGCTGAAAAACAGAGGAAAAAGGATGAATTGAACAACAAAGAAGCAGGGGGAAATGATAAGAATGAAAGGGATGAGGACGGCTTTGTAGTGGTAAAGGCTAGAAAAGAAAATAATATGGGAATTGATCAAACTAAAAAGAAGGGTAACACAAGAAACACAACAGGGGGCCAAAGGAATGTTAACCAAAGTGGAAGTACGAATGGACCGCGATTGCCAAGTACTAGTTGCGAACCAAGGATTCAAAGGAAGATGGGAGAACTACACTCCAGGTATGTCCCAAAACCAAATAATTCAGCACCAAATTCACAGAAATCCCAGCCCACAAATAACCCAAAACCCAATCCTACTCATAACAACAAAACACCCCAAACCCGTTCCAAAGGTAAGGAAAAGGTTGCTAGTGTAGTTGACCTAGAGATACCCATGAGGAATATGTTTGATTTGTTAGATGAGGAGGGTAGGGAGTCGGGGGGTAGTGAAGTAGACATTAGTAGCAGGAATGTCAAAATCACACGTGCAAACTTTGGTGGGAGGGAAGGTAGACAGGGAAAGGATAAAAGTAGGAGGGTTCAGGAAACCTTACCTAAGAGAAGGTCAATGAGAAATAGGAATATGGAGAATGATGAGCTCATGCCAGGTGGATCTGATCCAGAGGAGGAGATTCCGGATTTTGATATATCTAATGGAGAAAAAAGGGCTATATTTAATAGGCTGAAGGAGTTCAAATCGGTTAGAGCTGTAGACCAGGCTAAGTGGGTTCAAGGAGAGTGGGAATACTTTCATTATTTGCTTAGAGTAATGAAAATTGACCTAGATTATTATATTGAGGAGGTAGACCCGAACAGGAGTGGGGCTGCTCGTTTTCTAGAGGATCGGCTTATGGGTTCTCCCCCCAAAGCTGTAGGTGGAGAAGGGAGCCTCCCCCCCCCCCCAAAGTTGTTGATGGGGCTGCAACTCACAGCTTGGAATATTATGGGGCTGAATAGTGCTTCGAGCCAGCATATGCTTATTGATCATATGGCCTCTGAGTCGTACCATGTCTGTTGTGTTATTGAGTCTCATGTAGCTAGGAAGAATTTGTCCAAGGTTTGTCAGAGAGTTTTTGGGAATTGGGAGTGGGATTCTAATTCTAGTGTGTGTGAAGGGGGTACGAGAATTATAATTAGCTGGAATCATGTGCATGTTAACTTGATGGATTTGGACCGCCAACCGCAGGTTATACATTGCTTGATTGAGCCTATTTCGGGTCTCAATCCCTTCTATTGCTCTTTTGTTTATGCCCACCATTGTATGCAGCCCAGAAGGGCCTGTTGGGAATCTCTAAAGAGCCATAAGCTGGTTGTAGCTAACAATCCTTGGATGCTTATGGGGGACTTTAATGCGGTTATTGATCCTGGTGAGAGATCCCAAGGCTCTTCGAGCATGTCGAGAAGCATGCAAGAAATCCAGGATTGTTTTGCGGATGTAGAAATTGATGACATATGTTCAGTTGGCTTGAAATTCACTTGGAATAAAAGCCCAGGAAGGGTGAGTGGCTTGTTAAAAAAGCTGGATAGAGTGGTTGCAAATGCTGAATTTGTGTCCAGGTTCCCCATGGCTAATGCGACATTTATGCCTTTTTTGAAGTCTGACCATACCCCCATGGTAGTCACGTTCCCGGAGAGAACGGTGGCTGCCCCTAAACCTTTCAGGTTTCCTAACTACCTTGTGACTAAACCTGAGTTTCTGCCCATTGTTAGGAAAGGTTGGGAGACCCAGGTCATGGGGTTCCCTATGTTTACTATTGTCTCTAAACTTAAGCAGTTAAAGAATCCATTGCGTAACTTGAATCATAAACAGGGCAACCTGTTTGAAAAGGTGAAAAATCTCAAAATCTGAATTACAGATTGTTCAAGCTGAGATGGTTAATGATCCGAAAAACAGGATTATGAGGGAGGAAGAAGGCAACTACCTAATGGCCTATGGTGAGGCGATTAGAGATGAGGAGTGTTTCTTAAGACAAAAGGCTAAGATTGATTGGCTGAAAGATGGAGACTAGAACACTAGATACTTTCATAATGTGGTCAAGGGGAGGAATAATAGGCGCTTCATACATGCCATTCTAGACTCTCAGGGTCAATTGTTCTCTGGTCCTAATGTTGCTAGTGCGTTTGTGACCCACTTCCAAAATGTTTTTGGGGTGGCTCCTGGGGTGATGCCTATTTCAGACCCGGACACCCTTTTTGTTAGGAAAGTTCCTGCTCAGATGGCTGAGCATATGGTTCGTGTTGTTTCTGATGAGGAGATAAAGTAAACGATGTTTGGCATAGATGACAACAAAGCCCCGGGTCCTGATGGCTTCTCTGCTAAGTTCTTTAACGCTTCCTGGCACATAGTCGGTAAGGAGATCTGCAGTGCGATTAAGGATTTCTTTTCCAATAGCAAACTCCTGAAAGAAATTAATGCAACTGTCATTGCTCTGGTGCCCAAGACGGGGACACCTCGTTTGGTCACGAACTTTAGGCCCATCTCTTGTTGCAATGTGGTGTATAAGTGTATTAGCAAAATTATTGCCAATAGGATAAAGGGGTACCTTGCTGAGATTGTTGATGACAGTCAATGTGCCTTCATACCAGGACGACAAATCACTGATAATATCCTTTTGACCCAAGAGCTGATGAGGAACTATCATAGGAACATAATTCAGCCCAGGTGTGCGTTTAAAATAGACATCCAAAAGGCCTACGATACGGTTGATTGGCAATTCCTTAGGAATTGTCTGTCCTCCTTTGGGTTTCATGATAATATGGTCAAATGGATCATGGCTTGTGCCACCTCCCCTTCCTTTGCCATCTCCATCAATGGAGAACAACAGGGGTTTTTTCGGGGAAGCAGAAGGCTTCGGTAAGGGGATCCTATGTCCCCTTATCTGTTTACGCTTGTAATGCAGGTGTTGTCCCTCATGATCAAAAGAAGGGTGGAACAGAACACTGAGTTTAGGTACCATTGGCATTGCCAAAAGGTGCAGCTCACTCATTTGTGCTTTGCGGATGATCTTTTTCTTTTTTCCTACGGAAATAAGGACTCGGTTTTTACCTTGATGGGAGCTTTGGAAGAGTTTAAAGAGGTGTCAGGGCTGACCCCTAGTATGCCCAAGAGCACGATCTATTACAGTAATGTTAGCTCCCAAGTTAGAGCTGAAATTACTGATCTGTGTCACACCCCGAGCCGGCGGGGTTGGATCGGAGTCCCCGTCGGGCGGAAGGTTCTCGGGGCGCGATATCTTTAGTGATAATCGTGATGATCAGATTGTTTACATAGCATCAATGTTAAAAATAACTAAATCACAATAGCATTAAACTAGGATTACAAAGTTAAATTACATTTGACAATGTTCAGTAAATTTAACCAAGTAAACCTATCAAAAGAGTCAAATGTATCTATCTTGTATTTGTACAAGATATCAAAAGTGATTTGCTTCTATAGCAAAATCTGTGCTTTCCAAAAGTCTACTAGGTCCTCTATCTGAGTATCCTAACATGCATTCCTGAAGTCTGAGCCTATTCCCGTGCATCACCTGAGAAAGCATATAAGAAAACAAAGTCAACACAATGGTTGGTGAGTTCATGTAGTTTTGGTATTTGTAAAATAGCTTTTGAAAACCTCCTAGGTAAAACCTTGACCTCATTAACAACACCTGTATCATCCAACTCGGTATGCTTATATATAGGGCATACCCCTGAGTCGAGCCTACGACCCGCCCAGACGCCGTCCCACCACATACTAAGTCGCATAGGACATTGCTGTTAATGATAATTAAGCATTTTACCTACCATTTGATTCATCCTCCATCATAGCTTTAGTTTACTGTTTTCAAAGTTTACAAGTCTATATCATTCGTATGTAATAGCTTCAGTAAGTTTAACAAACATCGTGTTTCAAAGTTTATGATATTGACCCAAAAGCATTCATGCATCCCCTCGGTAACAACCTTAATCTCACTAACACCACCTGTATCATCCAACTCGGTATGCTTATATATAGGGCATACCCCTGAGTCTAGCCTATGACCCGCCCAGACGCGTCCCACCACATACTAAGTCGCATAGGACATTGTTGTTAATGATAATTAAGCGTCTTACCGACCCTCCATTTCGTTTATAGTTTTAGCATTATGTTTAAGTTTATAACATGAGTGGACATTAAGGAATCACTGTATGGCAAGCACTGAGAGGCCATCAGTCTACTCCTCAAGTCCCGACTATGAAGGTCACCCTATGGCAAGCACTGAGAGACCATAATAGGTGCCTGATAGTCCCGAACATGAAGAACACCTGAAGGCAAGCACTGAGAGACCAACTATTGTTCTTCAAGTCCCGACTAGGAAGAACACATGAAGGCAAGCACTGAGAGACCAACTATTGTTCTTCCATAGCCAATAGTTTTAGCATTCAAATAGTTTCACAACCGGTAAGGCAAGCACTGAGAGACCAAACCGTTGTTTTGGCATGGCAAGCATATGAGCATACAAAGTTTATAGCATGAGGGAACATTGAGGAATCACTGTATGGCAAGCGCTGAGATACCATCAGTCTACTCCTCAAGTCCCGACTATGAAGGTCACCCTATGGCAAGCACTGAGAGACCATAATAGGTGCCTGATAGTCCCGAACATGAAGAACACCTGAAGGCAAGCACTGAGAGACCAACTATTGTTCTTCAAGTCCCTACTAGGAAGAACACATGAAGGCAAGCACTTAGAGACCAACTATTGTTCTTCCATAGCCAATAGTTTTAGCATTCAAGTTTATAGCATTCTGAGCACTTCAAGCATTTCAAGCATTCAAGCATAGTAAGCATATAGTATCAGCACATAGCGTTAGCACTTAGTATTAGCATGTAGCTTTAGTGTTTAGCATTAGTGGGTAGCATTAGCATGTAGCTTTAGTGTTTAGCATTAGTGTGTAGCATTAGCATGTAGCATTAGTGTATAGCATTAGCTTATAGCATTAGTGTTCTGCATTAGCATGTAGCATTAGTGTTTAACATTAGCATATAGCATTAGTGTTCAGCATTAGCATATAGCATTAGTGTATAGCATTAGCTTGTAGCATTGTAGCATGAGTGTTTAGCATTAGTATGTGGCATTAGCATGTAGCATTAGTGTTTAGCATTAGCATGTAGCATTAGTGTTCAGCATTAGCATATAGCATTAGTGTATAGCATTAGCTTGTAGCATTGTAGCATGAGTGTTTAGCATTAGTGTGTAGCATTAGCATGTAGCATTAGTGTTTAGCATTAGCTTGTAGCATTAGTGTACAGCATTAGCTTGTAGCATTAGTGTATAGCATTAGCTTGTAGCATTAGTGTATAGCATTAATATGTAGCATTAGTGTGTAGCATTAGTGTATAGCATTAGCTTGTAGCATTAGCGTATAGCATTAATATGTAGCATTAGTGTGTAGCATTAGCATGTAGCCTTAGTGTATAGCATTAACTTGTAGCATTAGTGTATAGCATTAATATGTAGCATTAGTGTGTAGCGTTAGCATGTAGCTTTAGTGTATAACATTAGCTTGTAGCATTAGTGTATAGCATTAGCATTCACAACAACATCATCAGATAGTAAATACCCTTAGCACTTGGTATTAACACATAGCTTTAGTATTAGCAATTAACTTATGCCTTTAGCACTTGGCATAATCATGTAGCATTGGTATTAATAATGAACATATGACTTTAGCACTTGGCATAATTATGTAGCATTAACTTCTGTATATAAGAATCGTATAAAAGCATTTTGTTAAATTTAACTTCTGGCGACTGAAAGGAGGCGAATGGGAGGCTGGTTCGGCGAATGTGAGCTGGCGAATGAGGGTGGCTAGGCCATTCGGCCGACTGGTTGGAGGCTTCTTCGGCTAAGGCCATTCGGCTAAGGTGTGGTTCGGCCGGCCGCCCAGGTGGGTTCCCACGACTGAAGGGCGTGGATTCCATGGTCGTGATGTGCACAGAGGGGTTCTCAAGGGTGCAGTGTTCGAAGGAGGAGGTAGTCACCGGCTAGGGCTAGGGCCGAACAAGGGTTTTCTCGAAAACCCTAAAATCCGAAGTTTACATCCTTGATTACCTTGTTTTTGATGGCTTTCTTTCCCAATCTGCTGTACTTTCATGTTAAGGGTGGTTGTAGCTTAGATTTGATACTAAGAACTCTCAAAATGGTTGAGATTTGGGTGAGGATTGATGGAGAGAAGTTAGAGAGAGAGGGGTGGCCGGAATTTGAGTTTTAGTGAGAGAGTAGGAAGGTGAAAATGAGGAAGAAAGCCTCATTTAAGGCTTTTTATACCTCGCTGGTGTTCGGGTTCGTTTTTGTTGCTCGGTTCGCGGTTTCGTTGTGATTCCGGATCGTATGCGCGCGATTTCTTATTTTAAATAAAGATTAGTTGTAGTTTACATTTCCCAGGCTGTGATTCCAATTAAATCTTTAAAATTTATTTGTCTTGAAATATTTATCGAACTTAATTAGTTTAAATGTTTCGTTAACTCGCGTCACCATTTCGCGTATTTTACGCGTTTTAATTAAAATAGTTTTCGTTTTATTTATTTCTGATGAGTTTCAAAATTGTAAAACAGGAAATATTATATTTTCCTTAAATTTATTATCGTTCGTATTTCGTTTCCGTTTCGTTTCGTCAGAAAACGTCACTTACGCGCGTTTTCGTACAGAGCGCTAACTGTACGAACACGATCGTACGTTTCACTTTCTGATTTTGTTTTCTACTTTCCAGTCATCATTTCAGATCATTAAACTTTCAGATCTATTCGTACAGATCGTCACCTGTACGAATAGTTCGTCGGTTTAGCATTCTGTAACAACAACTGTTATGGTTTTGTTCTGTTTATCCTCACATACGTTTATACATAATAGCATCAAATCAAGCATTCGTGTACCTGTTCAGTGTTGTCTAATGTGTTTCTGATTTTTAAACCATAAGGTTTTAAATCAGATTTCAGACAATCGCATCATAGTTTCGTGTTAGCCTCATTTGTAAATAGTATCAACATAGTTTCATGTAATATGTACCTGAGTTACTGTGCACTTTACTGTGCAAATTACTGTTCCGGTGGCGGTTCCGGCACAGATGTTACAGTCACCCCTTGTTAAAGAAATTTCGTCCCGAAATTTTAAAGTTATTATCGGGCACACTTTCTTTGTAACAAGTGGAAAAACTTTGTTTGGTGTGATGTCCCTACGCTCCCCAGATGAACTCTGGGTCACGTTTGGAATTCCCACAAAGTCTTAGTAGTTGGGATACGGTTTCGTTCGGTGTTTGACTTCACGTTTCCGTAGTTCCTATTGATTTGTCTATGAAATGTATGTGTCGGCTTTTCACATCACCTCGATTGATTTGATCAAGAGTTAATCAGCCATTCATTTCTTGTGATCTGTCTTCTAAGTTGCATCACACTTAGTTCTATGTCATTCATACCATCTGGTCCCACGCATAATGAGTCTTTTATGTTGACTTATTCATCGTGAGTCAGATGTATCTTATTTTCGTCTCCCGGTGTCATTGCCTTAAGTATGATTCGTCAAGTATTTCCTAAGAGTTTTGCTAGTCTTATTGCTCATAGTTGTCTTATTGGTATGGCTTGTTTATTCTCTGTATGACTCTAACACCTTATTGTTCAAACTAACTGATGCTATGAGCACCAATGGTTACACAACCTTAGTGTTAGCTATGGTTTCCTATGTGTGTTATGTGCATTAACCAAGGATCCTTTCATTTTTTCTATCACAATAAAAGAATTCCTAAATTTTCATGAAATACCTATGTGATTATACTAATAGGAACAAGATAAATTCCTGGTGCATACTAGTATCACAATGAAACAAGCACTTACGGGTTAGAGCATATCACATACCATTACCCATCTTTGGCACACCCTTGTCTTGTATTCGCAACTGATTCTCCCGGTCTACTTATTTAGTTTAACCATGATTTCAGCATAGTCTTAACATTCATCCTTTCCTTAACATCCTAGAACTGAAGTTCTCCAAATTAAGTAACTCGAGTTCTATAAGGTCTAGGTGAAAAGTGACAACTTACACACTAGTTTTAGCATCTTGACTTTCTATAGCTTTAGTGTTCTAAATAGATAAAGTCCACTTTCTAGTTACAATAGTTAAACTATAATCAAGAATTACCCTATCCTTTACTTAGTCGTTTAATGCTTATTTGACCTAAGAATTTCTTAGGTTACTATTCTGATTATTTTATCGGCACCGAGTTTGCTTACAGTTACCTGAGATTTATTGTTTCTAAAATCACAACAGATTATGCATTTCTAGCTTATACATCAATAAATAATTCATCATATCATAATGAAATTTGCATACCTATGGAGTCATCGGACTCCGAGTGATCTCTAGGAGCTGGTAAAGCAAGTAATTCCTCTGTGATTACTGGGTCAGCTGGAGGCATCCTCCTAGGGCAGTCCCTCGCGAAATGTCCGAGCATTCCGCACGTGTAGCAGTTGTGGTTATCTTGAGAGGGAGTAGAGGTACTTGCTCTTTATTCTTGTTTCCTGGTGGAAATAAACCGACACTGTTGGATCCAGTGTCTGTATTTCCCACAATTCAGACAGTGTTTACAAGGTTTCTTCTCGTCATGGTGAAAACCACATTTGGCACATTTAGGAGATGTGCCAAAATATTGACGGGGAATATGGGTCATGGGCGTTATGCATTGTTGCATCCAGTGGCCTGTTTTCCCACAGCGTGTGCACTGCACACATGGGAGTTCAGCTTGATGATAATTATGACAAACTGGGCAGTGAGGGATTTTTCCCTCGCATTGGGCACTCATTCTTGTAGCCGAAACAGGCAGGATTTGACTGATGGGTGTAGCGTTAGTGTAGTTCACAGTTCTCTTTCGCCTTTTCGCAGTACGTCGTTTAGGTTTGTTGCTGGTTTCTCCGTTCTCCGGTTCCTTCTCCTCTGCAGAAAGGAGTGGAAAGTTCCTAGCAAACTCCTCACTATTCCGGATCCGGGTGATGATTCCAGGAAGGACCGCTACCAACGCTTCAGTGATCAGAGTGGCGAGTGCATCAACTGCTGAGTCCATCTCCTGTGAAGGAGGAGGCGGTGATGGTTGTCTTCTTGGTGACATTCTGCTCACACCCGAAAGAATATCGGTTAACAAAATGATCCAATGAAGAAGACACAATGCAAGCTTATATCCTATGTTCTCTATGTGAAGGGTCCCTAAGTTATAGTCTAGGCCAAACCGTTTAAGTATATGACCTATTTTTCTCTATAACCTTGAGCTCTGATACCAATCTGTCACACCACGAGCCGGCGGGGTTGGATCAGAGTCCCCGTCGGGCGGAAGGTTCTCGGGGCGCGATATCTTTAGTGATAATCGTGATGATCAGATTGTTTACATAGCATCAATGTTAAAAATAACTAAAGCACAATATCATTAAACTAGGATTACAAAGTTAAATTACATTTGACAATGTTCAGTAAATTTAACCAAGTAAACCTATCAAAAGAGTCAAATGTATCTATCTTGTATCTGTACAAGATATCAAAAGTTATTTGCTTCTATAGCAAAATCTGTGCTTTCCAAAAGTCTACTAGGTCCTCTATCTGAGTATCCTAACATGCATTCCTGAAGTCTGAGCCTATTCCCGTGCATCACCTGAGAAAGCATATAAGAAAACAAAGTCAAGACAATGGTTGGTGAGTTCATGTAGTTTTGGTATTTGTAAAATAGCTTTTGAAAACCTCCTAGGTAAAACCTTGACCTCATTAACAACACCTGTATCATCCAACTCGGTATGCTTATATATAGGGCATACCCCTGAGTCGAGCCTACGACCCGCCCAGACGCCGTCCCACCACATACTAAGTCGCATAGGACATTGCTGTTAATGATAATTAAGCATTTTACCTACCATTCGATTCATCCTCCATCATAGCTTTAGTTTACTGTTTTCAAAGTTTACAAGTCTATATCATTCGTATGTAATAGCTTCAGTAAGTTTAACAAACATCGTGTTTCAAAGTTTATGATATTGACCCAAAAGCATTCATGCATCCCCTCGGTAACAACCTTAATCTCATTAACACCACCTGTATCATCCAACTCGGTATGCTTATATATAGGGCATACCCCTGAGTCGAGCCTACGACCCGCCCAGACGCCGTCCCACCACATACTAAGTCGCATAGGACATTGTTGTTAATGATAATCAAGCGTCTTACCGACCCTCCATTTCATTTATAGCTTTAGCATTATGTTTAAGTTTATAGCATGAGTGGACATTAAGGAATCACTGTATGGCAAGCACTGAGAGGCCATCAGTCTACTCCTCAAGTCCCGACTATGAAGGTCACCCTATGGCAAGCACTGAGAGACCATAATAGGTGCCTGATAGTCCCGAACATGAAGAACACCTGAAGGCAAACACTGAGAGACCAACTATTGTTCTTCAAGTCCCGACTAGGAAGAACACATGAAGGCAAGCACTAAGAGACCAACTATTGTTCTTCCATAGCCAATAGTTTTAGCATTCAAATAGTTTCACAACCGGTAAGGCAAGCACTGAGAGACCAAACCGTTGTTTTGGCATGGCAAGCATATGAGCATACAAAGTTTATAGCATGAGGGAACATTGAGGAATCACTGTATGGCAAGTGCTGAGATACCATCAGTCTACTCCTCAAGTCCCGACTATGAAGGTCACCCTATGGCAAGCACTGAGAGACCATAATAGGTGCCTGATAGTCCCGAACATGAAGAACACCTGAAGGCAAGCACTGAGAGACCAACTATTGTTCTTCAAGTCTCGACTAGGAAGAACACATGAAGGCAAGCACTGAGAGACCAAACCGTTGTTTTGGCATGGCAAGCATATGAGCATACAAAGTTTATAGCATGAGGGAACATTGAGGAATCACTGTATGGCAAGCGCTGAGATACCATCAGTCTACTCCTCAAGTCCCGACTATGAAGGTCACCCTATGGCAAGCACTGAGAGACCATAATAGGTGCCTGATAGTCCCGAACATGAAGAACACCTGAAGGCAAGCACTGAGAGACCAACTATTGTTCTTCAAGTCCCGACTAGGAAGAACACATGAAGGCAAGCACTTAGAGACCAACTATTGTTCTTCCATAGCCAATAGTTTTAGCATTCAAGTTTATAGCATTCTGAGCACTTCAAGCATTTCAAGCATTCAAGCATAGTAAGCATATAGTATCAGCACATAGCGTTAGCACTTAGCATTAGCATGTAGCTTTAGTGTTTAGCATTAGTGGGTAGCATTAGCATGTAGCTTTAGTGTTTAGCATTAGTGTGTAGCATTAGCATGTAGCATTAGTGTATAGCATTAGCTTATAGCATTAGTGTTCTGCATTAGCATGTAGCATTAGTGTTTAACATTAGCATATAGCATTAGTGTTCAGCATTAGCATATAGCATTAGTGTATAGCATTAGCTTGTAGCATTGTAGCATGAGTGTTTAGCATTAGTATGTGGCATTAGCATGTAGCATTAGTGTTTAGCATTAGCATGTAGCATTAGTGTTCAGCATTAGCATATAGCATTAGTGTATAGCATTAGCTTGTAGCATTGTAGCATGAGTGTTTAGCATTAGTGTGTAGCATTAGCATGTAGCATTAGTGTTTAGCATTAGCTTGTAGCATTAGTGTATAGCATTAGCTTGTAGCATTAGTGTATAGCATTAGCTTGTAGCATTAATGTATAGCATTAATATGTAGCATTAGTGTGTAGCATTAGTGTATAGCATTAGCTTGTAGCATTAGCGTATAACATTAATATGTAGCATTAGTGTGTAGCATTAGCATGTAGCCTTAGTGTATAGCATTAACTTGTAGCATTAGTGTATAGCATTAATATGTAGCATTAGTGTGTAGCGTTAGCATGTAGCTTTAGTGTATAACATTAGCTTGTAGCATTAGTGTATAGCATTAGCATTCACAACAACATCATCAGATAGTAAATACCCTTAGCACTTGGTATTAACACATAGCTTTAGTATTAGCAATTAACTTATGCCTTTAGCACTTGGCATAATCATGTAGCATTGGTATTAATAATGAACAGATGCCTTTAGCACTTGGCATAATTATGTAGCATTAACTTCTGTATATAAGAATCGTATAAAAGCATTTTGTTAAATTTAAAACATTTGTTTAAAATGTATAACATGCTTCTCAGTCCCGGTTTAAATTCAACATAGTATGAAAAGGGACAATGAACTCACCTTGTGTTTGAAGTGGTTGACTAAGTCCTAAACAAGAATGCACGCGCTCGTTGTTTGTACTTGATGTTGTTTTCACAATCCTGTAATGATTTCACGATGTTTTTAATTTATAAGTATGAGTTATAGTTGTTTTGTGTGTGTGTGTGTGTTAGCCATAAACCTTGGCTAACACGCGTAAGCCTCGGTCGTCATTCGGCCTTGCTTCTATTGTCATAGGTCATACTAATACATAATCAAATTAGATTAGGTTTAGTATATCCCGTTATGTGTTTTATGTCCCACTTTGTATTGATCTTATCCCGTTGTGTAAACTTAAAACCCATTGTTAATTTCTAAGCATGAAGCCTATTTTCGTGGTTTGAAGTCTCATATGTTATTTTTTTGTAAACTTGATTAGGTAGTTCCATCATTAATAAATAAACATGAGGCTACCCTTATAAGACTTAATGTTTTATATTTTTGTGAAATGTATTAACCTAATCCATCACCTTTGTATTAATAATTAAATCTCCCACATTGCATCACTTAACTTTTGTTTAAATTGTATTCATATCCTTGTCACATGGGCCGAATAATCCGTTGGGCCGAAATAATCCTAGTGGGCCGAATCAGATTAATGGGCTGGGCCCATTGTATGGGTTAAATGGACGGGCCAAAATACTGAAATTGGGCCAGCTAGTTGTAGTTGTGCTGAATTAGTCTCTGGGCCCCTCTATTGGGCCTGAATTATACTGGGCCAAAGTAAAGTGCTGTTGGGCCTGGATGTGGCTAAGTGAGCCGAAACAGTGTCATGGTCTGAAACAAGTATCATGGGTCGCATGCATGGTCATGGGTCAAGCGACTCCTAAGCCCACCGGATAAGGGTGGTTGTGTGGAGATGACCGGAGAAGTGGCTCGGCGAACGGCTGCTGGGTGGCGACCGAGTAGCATGGTGGTCGAATGAGATCATCATGGCGAATGAGATGGGGCTTAGATCGAATGGCTGGCGACTGAAAGGAGGCGAATGGGAGGCTGGTTCGGCGAATGTGAGCTGGCGAATGAGGGTGCTAGGCCATTCGGCCGACTGGTTGGAGGCTTCTTCGGCTAAGGCCATTCGGCCAAGGTGTGGTTCGGCCGGCCGCCCAGGTGGGTTCCCACGACTGAAGGGTGTGGATTCTATGGTCGTGATGTGCACAGAGGGGTTCTCAAGGGTGCAGTGTTCGAAGGAGGAGGTAGTCACCGGCTAGGGTTAGGGCCGAACAAGGGTTTTCTCGAAAACCCTAAAATCCGAAGTTTACATCCTTGATTACCTCGTTTTTGATGGCTTTCTTTCCCGATCTGCTGTACTTTCATGTTAAGGGTGGTTGTAGCTTCGATTTGATACTAAGAACTCTCAAAATGGTTGAGATTTGGGTGAGGATTGTTAGAAAGAAGTTAGAGAGACAGGGGTGGCCGGAATTTGAGTTTTAGTGAGAGATTAGGAAGGTGAAAATGAGGAAGAAAGCCTCATTTAAGGCTTTTTATACCTCGCGGGTGTTCGGGTTCGTTTTTGTTGCTCGGTTCGCGGTTTCGTTGTGATTCCGGATCGTAAGCGCGCGATTTCTTATTTTAAATAAAGATTAGTTGTAGTTTACATTTCCCAGGCTGTGATTCCAATTAAATCTTTAAAATTTATTTGTCTTGAAATATTTATCGAACTTAATTAGTTTAAATGTTTCGTTAACTCGCGTCACAATTTCGCGTATTTTACGCGTTTTAATTAAAATAGTTTTCGTTTTATTTATTTCTGATGAGTTTCAAAATTGTAAAACAGGAAATATTATATTTTCCTTAAATTTATTATCGTTCGTATTTCGTTTCCGTTTCGTTTCGTCAGAAAACGTCACTTACGCGCGTTTTCGTATAGAGCGCTAACTGTACGAACACGATCGTACGTTTCACTTTCTGATTTTGTTTTCTACTTTCCAGTCATCATTTCAGATCATTAAACTTTCAGATCTATTCGTACAGATCGTCACCTGTACGAATAGTTCGTCGGTTTAGCATTCTGTAACAACAACTGTTATGGTTTTGTTATGTTTATCCTCACATACGTTTATACATAATAGCATCAAATCAAGCATTCGTGTACCTGTTCAGTGTTGTCTAATGTGTTTCTGATTGTTAAACCATAAGGTTTTAAATCAGATTTCAGACAATGGCATCATAGTTTCGTGTTAGCCTCATGTGTAAATAGTATCAACATAGTTTCACGTAATGTGTACCTGAGTTACTGTGCACTTTACTGTGCAAATTACTGGTCTGGTGGCGGTTCCGGCACAGATGTTACAATCTGGTCCAATTTAAGGTGGGACAGCTCCCAGTGACCTACTTGGGAGTGCCCCTGATCTCCACTAGATTACATCATCAGGATTGTAAGCCCCTTATTGATAAGGTGAAGAAGAAGATCAATGATTGGAAAAATAAGACCCTTTCTTTCACGGGTAGACTTATGCTTATTTCCTCCGTTTTAAGCTCTATTCAAGTCTACTGGTCGTCGGTGTTTATCCTTCATTCCTCTGTGGCTAAGAAGATTGAACGCCTTACCCGGGGTTTTTTGTGGTGCCACGGGGAAATGCAAAGGGGTAAGGCCAAAGTTAGGTGGCTGGAAGTTTGCACTCCTATGCAGCAAGGAGGATTAGGTATCAAAAGGTCAAAACTTGGAATATTGCCTTGATTTCTAAGCACATTTGGAACATTCTAGCTAAGAAAAGGTCCTTGTGGGTTAAATGGATTCATGTCTATAGGCTTAAAGGCAGAAACTTTTAGGAGGTTAACAACCGCAAGGATACTAGCTGGGGGTGGAGGAAGATTATGGAATACCGAGACAGGTTGAGGGCTCATATGGTCCATAAAATTGGCAATGGTGGATCTACGTCCTTGTGGTATGATAACTGGCACCCGGCCGGTCCTATTGACACCATATTGTCTAATAGGGTGAGGTGTGAGGGTGGGCTTAACCATTTGTCCCTGGTGAAGGATGTCATTGACAACAATTTTTGGAAGTGGCCTGAGGGTTGGGAGAGTAGGTACCCAGCTTTGGTGCAGCCCCACCCCCTGAACTCAGGATAGACCAAGAAGACCGCTTGTTTTGGAGAGATTCGAGTGGCCAGAAAAGGGAGTTCTCTGTTGCTAATGTGTGGTTAGAGCTTAGGATGAGAGGGGATGAGGTGAACTCGGCAAGTAGAATTTGGTTTTCGCAAAACATCCCTAGGCATGCCTTTATTTTATGGTTAGCTGTCAAAGGTAGGCTTAGAACACATGATATAGTTAGCTTGTGGAATAGGGACCTGGTGATGACTTGTGTGTTGTGTAAACAAGGTCCGGATAGTCATGACCATTTTTTTTCAGTGTCCTTTTTCTAATCAAATCTGGATGTTCATCTGTGGGGTGTCTAAATGGGATAGGAACACTAGTAACCTTAACATGCTCTTTAACCAGAACTTAATCCCAAACAGAACAAATTCTATCTGGAGTATAGTTAACCATCTGACTTTGGGGGCGGGGGTCTACTATATATGGCAAGAGCGGAATATTCGTATGCATGAGCACAAAGATAGGTCTGCTACGGTGATCATGAACATCATTCAACAGGTGGTTCGATTAAGATTACTTGGCCTGACTTTGCGGAAGACAAGGGCTGCTATCCAGGTTGTGCAGGTTTGGAATCTACAGGGTATTAAATGGAAACATGATAGGGCTGCTAGTGTTCAATCTGTGGGTAGAAATGGAAGGCCACATGGGGTCTATGAGTCTAAGGTTGATTAAGGAGCTTTTTCTGCTATGGGGCGGATGGGGTTATGGGAGGAGAAGGAAAAGAGAGGATAAAAATGCTATGAAAGTCCTTGATATTAGTCACTATATTTTTAGGGGACAGTTTATTATTGGTTTCATGTATATTATGAGTGTGGGTTTGCAGGGGGTTGCTGGTTGGTGTGTGTTACTTATAATTCTCAGATTTGGGGTATGGGTGGTATGGATTGGTACAATGAGCACATCACAGCTAACACCAGTCTCTTTCTGAGTGCTGAGAGTAGATGTGGTGAGGTAGGTACTAATCATATCATTTGGGAAAATTGTTGGTTGGGTTGGGTAGTTTCTTTACGCAGGTGGCTAATGGGGTTTATGGTTGCTAGTCCAAGTAATGGCATTCAAGTGATTTGTGCTACTTGGGCTAGTAGGGACCTGAGTACTGGCTGGCCCAGCTACTGCAGGTATGGCTGGGACTCGTGGTGAGATATGCTGATTGGGAAGTCGACTAGCTATATGGGAGCTGATCAGTGGCGGACCCAGAAATTTTTTTCATGGGGGCGGAAATTTTTTAAGGTTATTTGAGAATCGCTATATAATATTTTTTTTCCCTTATGTTCATATCGGGTTAGGTCGAATTGGGTCCGATCATATTAAAAAAACAATCGAACTAAATTTCATATAGAAAAACATACTAATAATATAATACATCTATAGTTGTTCTTATGTCTGGCAAAATGGACGGGTTGGGTTGTGTAGCGGGTCAGAACGAGTGCAGGTAATTAGGATGAGTTTTAAGCAAAATCAGTTTTGGTTTAAATGAGTCACCTTAAAAAACATGAATTTCGTTCAAGTTAAAATTAATTGTAATTAAACAGATAGTTAATTTGAATAATTTCTAGTTATTTCTCATCAAATATGTGATTTATTATTCTTATCCGTTTGAATCCATTTATATTCACATAAGTTTTTAAGTTACGTGCTCATTTTGAACCACATTTGGTTAATGTGTTACTCATTTCAACTCATTGTATGTCATAATGTTACTCATTTCAATCCAAAATACAATAATTGTTTCCTAATCTACACATTTATCATGTTATGAGTTAAGATTGTTAGACCTATTTGTTTTCTACGGGGTTTTATTTTTGAAAATCTATTCAAAACAACATCTATGGTAACCTTTTTAAGTAATTATGTCTCCAAAAAACAAGTATAGCTATAACTTATTTTCTCATCACAAGTCCAATTATGCAAATTTAAGGGGGGCGATTGCAAAATATTAAGGGGTCGATCAAGATTTTAACATACATATACCACTGAAAAAAAAATTTAAGGAGGGCGGCTGCCCCCCACCCTATATGGTGGGTACGCCACTGGAGCTGATGGTTTAAGTAGGAGGATGGCTAGGGTGGTGACTAGCAGCAGAGTGATTTTGGACCTGCATCAGTTCTGGGTTAAGGTCTTCATCACCTGCAACATGAGGATGGGTTCTGGGTGGGTTTATTACTACTACTACAATGACTGTATGAGTGGTCAAACTGATTCCAACTATTGCTGGAAGATTTACTTGCTAATTAATCTTTTGAGGATGATGTGTTGGGTTCCTTCTCATATTTTCTGGTCGTCTCTTAATGGGGAGAGGAACAAATGGCATCATCTTATTGTTTGTGTTTGTTTTGTGAAACTCTGTTTGAGTCAATGTATTTGTAATGTTTGTATGTGGTTTAGTAGATGTGATAGGATTATTAGCTATACCCCTTTTTGCATAGTTGGGGAGATGGGTTTAAATTTATCCCGTCTATTTTTTGGGTACCCAAGCGTTGTGTTGTGCTTGAGGCCATCTTGCGAGGGTATGCCCTCATGAGCTTGTAATTGGTTTTCTTGGTTATATTTTTTTCCGGGCAAAAGCCCTTTATCTAAAAAAAAATTACACCTTACACCTTAATTACACTCTTGCATGGGATTGAACCCATGACCTCCCATTTTAAAAGGCAAGCCTCTACCAAATAGGTTAGCATCATGACCCAAAAATACGTGCTTATACATCCGATTAAATCCTAGGCCTCTGGCCTTTCGAGTTAAAAGACGACTCTTTCAAATAGTTTAAGGGCTAAATTTTTTTATTAATAAATAAAAATAAATTAGACAAATATTATTATTCTAAAACATTTTGACACTAGTTTTATGTTTCTTTTATTATATGCATTCATCTTAAATATCAGTTATATTATTTATATATTTTTCAATTGACAAAAGATTTCTTAATATATTGAAAAAGATCATAGTAATACAAATGACTCTTACAAAAAAAAACAAAATATTAGAAAATATGAAATTTTTATGAAATATTAAATTTTTTGAAGAAAGAAATTTTTTATAAATATGAAATTTTTATGCCGTATTTCTAAAAAATATAAAAATAAAAAATAATAATTTAAAATCGAAATTTTAAACAACAATAAATTTATAAAAACTGGCATTATTTTCAAAACAATTTTTTAAATAGACGTTTAGAAAATAAACTTTTTAAATAACAGAGATTAAAAAAAGATATTAATGTTTTATTACTTTAATTATTAACTTATATGTAATTTTAATAGTATTTTATCTCAATATATAGTTTTATGTTTTATAAATTTTTATTACTAACTATTTGATATTTCCCCAAGATTCTTTCAAATGGAAGGTCTAGGGTTCAAATCTCTCCCGCAGCGAAAAAGGGGTCTGAGGAGGGTCAGGGAGTTTTCTCAGTAGGGTTTCCTTCTGGGGTGGTTGTGAT